>OX411771.1:34277331-34727466 GCA_948252455.1 Acleris cristana
ATCACTCCCATTTCTTCTATATAACCATTGTTTATTGAAGAAATAAATAAGATTTATAATTCTAAAGTTTGTATTAAGCAAATATTTAATTGAATAAGATTACAAAACTAGAACATGACTTGATTAACAGCTTACTAAAATGTTGAGAGTCCTTCTAGAATTTTATTGCATTACACTTGTTATGATGTTATTTTGCGGACTGTTTTTAGCAGGCGCTCAAACTTGTTAGATTCGCATTTTAACACTTATTATTGTACTCATTCGTGAATAAATATAAATAATATTTAACAATAATGATATTTTATTAAAAATAGATTTTGCATATTAATCAGCTCTCGCTAAAGCCTGAACTAACTCTAATTATATTTGTGAATTTGAACGGGCACATCTGGACCGTTACAACGCGTACTTTGAAAATGCATCAATGACAACTAAAATGTATTTATTTCCTTTATTTACTTTATGGATTTTTTGTAAGTCAATCAAATCTGCTTACCACAAATCGTGAATGGGTGATTCTTCAAGATCGCGTTATTCGTGTGATTCCTCTGGCACATTTTTTTTTCTTAATTGACTAATAAGTACATACTTTACTGAAAGTAGGCATTTTCACAAACATAAATATAACTTAGGCCCTCTTTTTAACAAAGCCATTCAAAAGTTATATGTCATTAAATTTTAATGTCCATAGGAATCAGAAATAGATGACAGGGAATCAGAAGTTGATCAAAGTTATAGTTGTTAAATGCAAAATGGTAGTACAGTGTGCGAAGAAGTTTAATTAATCAAAGATAAACTATAGCAAATCAACGTATATTCTTATCATATAAACAAATTATTAATTTTCTGTCTAAAAAATCATCTAATAATAAAAACAAAAGTGCTTAGTGTAATTTTATTTACGACTTGTAAATTTACAAAAAAGTATAAGATAAGATAAAAGATGTTTATTCAGTAAGTAGGCCGCACGGGCACTTTTACACGTCAAAAATCTACCAGCGCTTTGCAAGAGACCACTGCTAAGAAGAAGTGCCGCAAGAAACTCAACAGTCAGTCTATAACTAAACAAAATCGAGTTAAAGTAAAACAAAATCGGAACCCCTACTTTCAGAGCTACTTCTTAAATTTTTATCCAACCTACCCAAGAATACTCTTACGTCTTGATTAAGTCCTTTATCTAACAAAAAAAACAAATCAAAATCGGTTCATCCGTTTAGAAGCTACGATGCTACAGACGGGTACACAGATACACACATACACAGACACCCAGATACACAAATTCATACGTTAAACTCATAACACCCCTCTTTTTGCGTCGGGGGTTAATTAATTACGTTAATTTCTGATTCATATGGCTTTATGACCAGAGGAATCAGCGACAGAGGAGTCATAAAATTAAATAAAAGTGTCAATTACAGATCATACTATAGCACGTCACGGTTATCGTACATACCACGGATAAGTTTACCGAAAGCATTTTAATCAGCTTTACTTTGATTTTTTACAGAATATAATAACATAAAAAAATTAAGCAGAGTAATCACAAACCGACCCGAACCAAGACCACAGGAATCACATATTTACCTTAATAACTCCGCATCGACGCAGACTAGCCGACACGTCCACTCCCTAGCACGTTTGGCGCACGACTAACTACCGCCTGCACGGGGGCAGAGGTTTCAAGTTTGCTGTTTAGGCGCTATGGAGTCGAACAAATGTCGCGACAGAGATATCAGATTTTTGTGCGGACAACTTTTATTTTCTCAGTTCTAAGAAAATTAACATATTTAAAATTTACACATTAAGTTTTATGAATAAAACAATTATCGTTTTATTGATTTACTCACTTAGAAAATGATCAAATAGTTATATTGAAAGATATTACAAGATCCTTCCAAGAAAATGGGGAGCGGACGCGACAGAGAATTCAGAATAATATACTTCAGTTATTTTTATTATATATATAGAGTACAATTATACGACAATCAACTAATGACTCAATTAGATAAGAAGTTCAACTACTGAAAAAAAATTAGAGCCAACTTCTTGAATAACTAGTTATTAGAAATAAATCCCCGGACATCGAAAATCCGGCCTTTGAAGAATCACCCGAATGCCTTTTAAAACAACTGCTCATCGCTTAAAGTTTTTAAGAGCTGATCTGTGGATCTCGTTCACTAATTGTTCGTTTGCCATTGCTTAATCGTTTTACAATGTTATCTACCTCCTTTTTTATATAAAAATTCAATTTCAACTGAGTTGCAAGCTGATGAATTTGTGAATTTGTAACTTCGAGTAAAGAATCGAGATACTTCTTGTCATACATGTTCTGAACAAGCTGATCGACGTACTCCTTATTTACTGCATCACCAGCCGACAAAAGACGAGCAACACCTTTTAATCTCAGTGATTGTTAATCAAAATCTCCGTCTTCTGAACAAAGCAAAGCCTGACTTTTAAGTTCGTTGATTTCAGATACACCTGCTACACGTAAACGTTTATGAACATGGTGGCCAAATTGATCTATGTTTATTTTGTTATATATTTTTACGGCAAAAGTTCTGCTTCGACTAAAGATAATAGTAAAGTAACTGCTTTATATATTAACATTGTACACTAATCCCGCTTCTTGTAGTTCTTCAATAATAGATATGATTTCATTATCCAATCCTGTATTACCAGCGTCACGAGAAGCTATAAGTAATTTAAACTTTCGACTAATTCGTTTGGATTATATCAATATACATATGAGACATCGTTTTTAACACTTTTCATCGTCAGAAATCTTTCACCACTTACTAAACGTTGTTTAGTTAATTTAAAAAGAGGTCTTATTATATAGAAATATTTCATGCCTTTGTTGCTTTTTATTGGTTTATTAGGATTAAACTCTCTTCTATGTGCATTAGTTTCTAATAATAAGGTTTTATAATTACATCTATCAGCCTCAGTTACAATATCTAAATCCGGTACTTTCTTATATAGCAGTTCGAATAAACCTGGCGTTAAATAGTAAGTATGAGCATTTACTTTCAGTTTTTTGTCATTTGTAGTGTATACCAGACAGGTTCCCAACATAGAGCATAGCGAGTGATTCAAGTGTTAGAATCCTGAGCGACGCGAGTGATTCATGGCCCGCGATATAAATCCGTTTTATTCAAGAGTTGCATACTATACTTTATACCATGACTACGAGAAAAAGAAAGATTAAGCGAAAATACACATTTAATGACGAAAAATGGAAGTTAAAATTAATAAAAATGCACATTAAAATTGGAACAATTACTAAAATTAAGAGTAATTTTCTTTTCGTACAACTTATAGTATTCAAAATGGCGCCAATTTACCTACCAATGACAGTAAATAACACAAAACTTTCTTTAATGCCAAACTCCTTGTCGTTAATGTCGACCAATCAAATCTCGAGGAGTTATTTGAACAAGGAGTTTGTATGTCGAGGTTGTATAGCATTGAGATGGATGTCGAATATATTGGTGTGTTCTAAATTCAAATGGTTTTTATTCACTGTTTTGAAAATAGTGGTTAAAAGTGCTTTTTATTCACTGTTTTCAGTGATTGAAATGAACTTTTCACAGGGGGAATGGTATAAAACATATTCCAGAATCATATCATTGTTTTTTTTTACATCGCGAATAAGTTTAATCTTCTTTTTAACTGCTTCGGCTGACTGGAGTATCTTTTCCTTTAGCACTTTATCTTCATTAACTTTCTCGACTCTCATGCTCATGAACGAGCAAGTCTTATGCAATTATGTCATTTAATATCAAAGGGAAGTTATGACAGTAAAGTTCTACTACTCTAGTGATTTTAGTAGGAAACATTCTTGGTATAGATAAGTCTAGTGTAGATAGATTAATATCAACATTAAACCTTATCGAAGAGGCCGGAATAGGTAAAATTATACTTTGTGCATTACCATACTCACAAAATATGCCATATAATTATAATAATAAAGAAGCACACTTAAATTCTTTAATGTTTAATGCTATATGTTATAAATTATAATAGCAAATATCATTTCTTCGACCTAAATAAATTCATCAAGCGCCTCACGCTAACGTCTGAAAAAAATCATTTACCAAAGAAATATATTTTGACTTTGGTAGAACTTTTGACTTTTAATATAGAACCAAATAAATATAATTGTGGTACAAATGCCATTCCTAATCATTTAAACTAAATTATAGGACAGCGGAAACACCTTTGAATATAAATATAATTCATCAAAATATTCAAGGGTTTTCCAGCAAAGAATTAGAAGTAGTATTATTTTTAGATACTGAAAATGTACAAATTATGTGTATTACTGAACATTGGCTTAGACCTGATCAATTAATTTTTGATTTTGTTAATTTTGAATTAGTTAGTTTTTTTGCCAGAAAATCCGCTATTCATGGTGGTTCTTTAATAATTGTTAAAAGTACAGTAAAATCAAAAGAAAGGAAAGATATTGTTAGGCTTGTAGAATTTTCTAGCGTAGAACTAGAAAATTACATAATTATTTGTGTTTACAGACCACCATCGGCTGATTTCAGCACATTTGAATCCAGTATGGAAAATGTGTTAAAATTAGCATGTAAAACCCAAAAGCATGTTATTGTTTGTGGAGACTTTAATGTTAACTTACTTGAATCGTCAAATAATACTTTTAAGAACTTAAGTTTATTTAAACCTTTTAACTTAAATAATTTGTTCTTTGAACCTACACGGATAAGTGTTTCAAGTGCAACCTGTTTAGACAATATTTTTTGTAATTGCGAATGTTTGGATAAGGAAATATTCAATTGCTTTAATTCTGATCATATTGGCCAAATGGCTTCTTTTTTAAATGATTGTCATCAAGAACCACAGACAATAACATACAGACCCATAACTAGCAATCGTTTGGAATTATTTAAAAATAAAGTTCAGAGTAGTATCTGTGGGTTATCCTTTTCACATAAGGATTCTAATAGTGTTTATAATGATTTGTTCGGTGTAATTCTTCACCAGTTTAATAATAATTTCAAGATGAAAACTGTTTCTGGGTCAAAAACCAAGTTTAGTGAATGGGCTACTGTAGGCATTCATAGAAGTAGAAATAGGCTTTATGAACTATATAGAGAGAGAGAGGAGAACAAGAACGATGACTTCTTAGTTAACGTTAAGAATTATTCAAGGACCTTTAAGCAAGTTTGCTTAACTGCTAAGTCAAATTTCATAAGTCTTAAACTCAAAGCTTCTGACAATAAGGTAAAAACTGTGTGGAAAATTATAAATAGAGAAACAGGTAAATTACCCTAAACAAGGGTGACAAACAAATCACATCAAATGAAGACGTGGCCTTAGCGTTCGAAGATTTTTTCTCCACCATAGCCATTAATACCACGAAATGTCTTCAATTATCTGCGATTGGAGCTCAAAAATTACTTTGTGCTAATATGACTAAATGTAATATAAGCTTTGATTTCAGCCACATAGATTCAGTTTCTATTATTAAGGCATTTAAATCGCTCAGTTTAAAAAAAACTGAGGATTTATGGGGAACGTCAGTTAAAGTCATACATCATGTCATAGATATAATTGCACCTCACTTAGCTTTAATCTACAATAATTGCATTTCGGAGGGGGTATTTCCAAATCTTATGAAATATAGTAAAGTCTTACCACTTTTTAAATCGGGCGAGAGGAATGATTTAACGAATTTCCGACCCATTTCTATTCTACCTGTTTTAAGTAAAGTTTTTGAGAAGTTAATGTTAAAAGATATGTTAGGTCACTTCAATAGAAATAAACTGCTTAACAGTAATCAGTTTGGCTTCACCAGAGGACGATCCACAACTGATGCAGCATCTGTACTCATTAAATATATATACAATATTTGGGAGACATCTTGTGATGCAATAGGAATTATTTGTGACCTTACCAAAGCTATCGATTGCGTAGATCATGCGACTGTTATATTAAAATTAGAACATTATGGTCTGTCAAAAAATTCTCTAAATCTTATGTCTTCATATCTTAGTGATAGAACACAAACGGTTGTTGTAAACTAAACTAAGTCCATTGGAGCAGCTGTTAAATTAGGTGTGCCACAGGGCTCTATATTAGGTCCTTTCTTATTTCTCGTTTATATAAATGACTTACCACCCGCGATAGTTAACCTTTGCGATATTGTGCTATTTGCTGATGATACATCATTGATCTTCAAGGTAGACCGAAAATCCGTTGATTATAGTAAGATAAACGCGACGCTAGGTAAAGTACTTAATTGGTTTACTAGTAACAATTTGCTACTTAATGCTAAGAAAACTAAATGTGTTAGGTTCGCTTTGCCTAATGTTAGACCGGTAGAATCTAGTATTTTTCTAAATTATGTTATGGTTGCAGTAACACAGTAACCTTTCCTACTCGCGTGACTGCAGATTGTGCATCGTCCATCGATTGCGGCATAGCGAATAGCGTTCGCAAGTGCCTTACGGTGTCACCGTTGGACACCGCAATAAGCGATCACACCGTGCAGCTATTTGAACTCGCCGACGGACGTGACAACAAAACAGCTGATTATATTGAAAGACGTTTGTTTAATGACGAATCTATTTATTTATTTTACTCTGCCATTTTAAATTACGATTTTAGTTTTATTTACGATAACACCATAAACATTAATACAAAATTTGACAAATTATTTAACATATTGACGTACTATATTGACATACATTTCCCAGTTAAATCTATAAAATCAAAGAATAACAAAAATATCGTACCACGGTTGACTGATGAACTTATTGAATATATACAAAAACATAGAGATCTACATGAAATTCGACGTCAATATCCGGATAATCCAATAATATCAGAGTGTTTTCACAGATATTATAACCTAATTAAGTCAACAACGTTTCGCGCTAAGCATACCCACATTGAAAATAGGTTGTTAAGAAGTAAAAATCCATCTAGGGAAATTTGGAAAGTGGTCAATGAGGAGATAGGTACAAAAACAAGGTCGCATGACTTTTGCCTCAAAGACCCTGTGACGCGGACAAATATTGAAGCTTTGATTATTTACTCTCTAGATAGAACTTTGATGACATGAATGCGTCGAAATTTTTACCAGCTTACTGTTAGCCTATAAGTAGCTTTCCGCTCCTTAGTGTCAATTGTGTTGTCAAGGGATACGGTCGTGTTACATGTTGGAATTTATTTCGCTAAAAAAGCACTAAAATGACGAGTTGCGTTAGAGTCTGTCTAATGAAAGATGAACCTGAGAAAAAGCGGCAAATTTAAAAAATCTTCATATGGTATTACCGATCAATGTAGGAATAAACGATTATGATACTTTTCTTATTTTGTTTATTTTGGTGGGCACAAAGGAAGAGGAAACGCGTACTTTTTCACAATACTAAGGCCTGTATTAATAAACTATAGGTACTCAATTCTACTAATACCGCACTCAAGTGTCCGTTTATCCATATTAAGACCACACACGGTATCATATTTAAGTACAGTTTATTAGTAGAAGCCCGAGAGTCTTACTACTTAATACGTACGGGTGGATCAACTTTTTTGTTGATGTTAGTGTCCCGTAAGCCAGGAGACAACAGTGATAGTTTCTTAGAAAAAATGTTATAATGTATACTTCTATCACACTCAGGAGAAAAGCCATAAAAGAATGGTAGTGGACTTATATCCTTTGAAATCATAGTTTTAATGAGTGACCCAGGAAACGTCACCCTGGCACCGAACTACAAAGAAAAGTTGATTGACCCGTATAGTCAGCATTAAATAAATAGATAGTGACACCCAAAGTCGCCAAACGTGTACCGAACTATTTAGCAACTTTGGGTATCACGAAGTATTTGATGCTTTGAAACTATCTATGAAAAAAAAATGCAGACCACCATAATAATGATTGCATCAGCATGCTTTCTCATTTGTGAGCTCTTTTAGTAAATAAAATCACCAATAACAAGTCATTAAGTAAAAATATTTTATTTATTATTAGGGTAAAACTGATGCTTTCTCTCAACTCTGCTAATAGGCATCTGAGTGTAGGCACTTGCTTCTTTACAATATAAAATTCGTTCACTTTATTTCGGATGGCATGGATGTCAAAACTATCTAAATTGGATACTGTGGCCTTGTGAGTTCGCTTCTTTCCTGGAGTACTGAAGACACCATGGTTTACTTTGCCTTCATTCTCTTCAATGTCGAAACACTGATATCTGTAAGAAGAAAGAAGAAATGAATTAAACAGAACACCATTTACAAATATATTGTGACACGCAGTACAGCCCCATTTTACAGTCCGACAGCTCTAAGAACATTTGTGTTTAGGTAAAATCAAATTGCATCGGTGAGGTTCAAATCGCAACGGTTTAAGAACAAGGAAGACAGGTATAACCCGAACATCTTTTCCAAGAGCTCATGAAGTGTACGTAGGTACATATTAATATGTTTATGATATCTTTTAACTAAATGTATATAAACACCTCCTTAGTGTTTTACTGAAACTAGGTATGAGTGTCAGTTATATTAATCATCTGTCTATTTAATGAATTTAATAAAATTGCGATTGTTAAGAGATTCAACATGGTATAGGTACAGACAATACAATTTACCGGTCATTGATGATAATTCTTCTAAATACTTTGTTTGACTCTGGCATAGTAAATCGTTTTGCCCCAATTCTTTCAACTGCTGAAGATTTTTCAAAACCGTTTGTTTTTCACCATCCACGTCCAGCTTATCTGAAAAGAATACATCGTTTAATTTCTTAATGGAAAAGAAATACCAATTTCAAAAGATAGGTAGAACAGAAAAGGTATATATTCGATGAAACTTTGGATTGAAGATATAGAAATAATAAGTATCAAAATTAACATGCCATACAAACCTTGTTATAACCTATGAATTCGGTCACCGTATGTAAACACTCTATTTTTTGTTTCAACAATGCTTCCCTCTTCTCTTGTTTTTCTTTATATTTGTTTATAATGGTACAAAGGATCTGTCGCACACCACTTTTGATAGTTTTACGCATGTTTAGTCCGTAAATTTCGAGACGAAAACTTTAATTTGACAGACTCGAACCAACAACCACTTTTTTTTTTTCTTAATTAATGGCTTTCACTCCTTGTTTTAACAAGGTGTATTTCGCCAGTATCGAGTTTTAGACAATCGCCATGAACTTATTAGAGAAACAAGTCCATGGATATCACACGCGAGGACAATTGTTCGGTTAAAGAGATTAACTCTGGTGGACTAAACAGAAGCACATGGGGTTGGCTCCACGCGCTTCTGTCAAGTCCCAACAACGACTTGTTTGTCAATGTCAAAACGTCATTTTAATAGTGTTGCCTGACCTGCCAGTCAAATAAAAGCCCGGTTCATCATTCATTAGACAGACTCTATTAACGTGTGTCGAAATTACAAAGGACGTCTTAAATCAACCAGCAAAGTCACCTACCACCCATAAATAATTCAGAATTCATAGTATTTCTTTCAAAAATCAATCAATTAAATATGTCTAATTATTACGATTCCCTCTTGGCATTATTGTTGGTATTGCCAGTTTTGAAATGCGAAATTCCCTAGGGGTGTGAGTATCGAAGTATGGAAGTTAAGTTTGGATATGTATATTTAATAATTGAAAACTGCCAAGTTAAAGTCGAGAATAGTGGAAATTGATAAAAATATATTTTGACTTTCAAACTGGAAATTTGACATGGGGTCAGCTGGCCTATTGCCTAACGCACTCGCAATCGCACGGCATATTTAGCAAAAAATTAATGAAATGTCTTTATTTTGAACGTAATAGTTTTGTTTCACAAATACAACAAAAAAAATTAAATACTGGATAAGGGCCGTTTCTTAGGTACCCGAAACCGACGTGCATGCATGACTCGATGTGTGAATGTGGAAGAAGTGAAAGAGATTTTTTGGGATCGTAGCATGAGGGAAGAAATGGTCTCTGCCTACCCCTCTGTGAAACAGGCGCGATTTAATGTATGTATGTATTTATTTTTTATAACACTTAATTAATGACGTCTTATCTGTTTTTTTTATAAAAAACAAATTACTTAAAACATTTTATTCGGGCAAAAAAATAACTTTTTCAAAATGTCTTACTTTTATTTTGCTCCGCAAAATTTGCCGGTGAGTGTATTTTGTCAATCGAAAACATTAAAGGCAACCATTCCAATCTGAATTGATATCTTTTTAGTTTTCCAAACACCTCACAACGACTAAACCTTAACATGATCAGTTTTTCCAGTAAAATGGGAAATATTTCTTTAGCTGGCATCCCTATGTATGCCCACAGAGATAAATAGAATGACGTTTTGTGAGTGTCAGACAAAGCAGTCACGCACACAAGCATATAAAAACTGGCCTGTTTCTGTCGTAGTGATTACAGGGCCACACTCTATCTAGAGAGTAAATAATCAAAGCACGCGCGATATGTTTATTGAAGTTAAATGAAGTGTTTCATTCCATCTTGAAATCACGCACCACTGCTGATACATATGACATATCGCCGAACATACTTTTTTCTGTATGGCCAGTGATCTCTGGTATATTAGTAGTTTTAATAAATACTATTTTCGACACCGGTGTTTACCCTGACGTGCTTAAGGGGAACTAGGGTGTATCTTGTCTTCAAGGGGAAGGGTGACAAGTTTAACGTTAATTTTTATAGGCCAATAACGATAGTTCCCACAGTTTCCAAAATGGTTAAATCCATCCTTGAAGGCAACGACTTTCTGACGGACCACCAATTTGCATACAGGCAAAAGATGTCCACTACTGCAGCGGCGCGCCAAGTATTCGACTGTATCGTTTCCGGTCTCGACGATAAATATAAGATGGCAGGTATATTTTGTGACTTATCCAAAGCCTTTGACGTAATAAGCCACGAGCTGCTTTTGGATAAGTTGCACTATTATGGTATACAGGACACCTCCCACGCACCGTCTACTTACGTCATTTCTGTGCGACCGGAAACAAGTTGTCAAATTGTCTGCGTGCGGCAAGAGACTCGAATCTGATGTTGGCACATTGAGAATAGGGATCCCTCAAGGATCCGCCTTAGGAAACATCCTATTTCTGGCTTACGTCAGTGATCTTCCTACCAGCATCACGGCTGGCGTTTCTGTGCAGTTCGCAGACGACACAATGGTCATAGTTGGCGCGCGCACGTATGACCAGCTCGCTGGGAAAATTCATAACGTATGTGAACAACTGCAGAGGGGTTTTCGTGTAACGGCTTGCTCTTGAATGTAACAAAATCAAACGTCATGATTTTATCGGGGCGTAGTGTTCCTGTTCCTCCGTGCGTTGCAAATAGTCCGATACCTGTATGCGACCAGTGTAGGTTTCTCGGCTTCACCCTGGACTCGAACCTTAATTGGAAGTGCCATGTTGACCTGTTGTGTGGTAGATTGAGTAGTGCAGTCTTTCCGTTGCGTAAGCTGAAATTGCTTATATCTGACGACGCTCTAAGAAAGGTTTATTATGCACATTTTCACTCACTGATGTCGTACGGCACACTCTTATGGGGAAACTCTACGGATGGCAACAGGGTAATGCTGATGCAGAAACGTGCCGTACGTACGTTGGTTGGGGCTAAGCCAAGACATACTTGTCGAGGCTTTTTCACAGCGCACCGCATAATGACGCACTATTCACTTTACATATTCGAAATTATTATGTTTGTCCGATCAAATATTTCTTCGTAACTTGCAACAGTAGACGTCGTCGGCAAACAACTCCGCCACACAGGGCGTTTGAGAACTGTTCCTCGTCGCATGGCACTTGCAGGTAAGAACCCGCGCGTCATCGGTCCCACGTACTACGAGCGTCTATTTACCCACCGAACTCAAACGCGAACCATCTGACGAAACGTTTAGGCGCCGGCTTAGGAATCTTTTGTTGGATAATCCAGTTTATTCGGTAAATGAGTATATGGAACTTGACTTATAAAATAAGATTGACTTTTAATTTTTTTATGTACTTTATATTTGTGTTGACTTTTACTATTTTTAGGGTTCCGTACCTCAAAAGGAAAAAACGGAACCCTTATAAGATCACTTTGTTGTCCGTTTGTCTGTATGTCAAGACCCTTTATCTCGGAAACGCATGAAGGTATCAAGTTGAAACTCAAACCATATACTCCGGTCTACAGTTCCTTGAAGCTGTGAAAAAATCAAACTTCTACATTTACGTAAAAAAAAGATACGGCCCTTTATGTCGCCAAAAACGTGTATTTCGACACTCTCGAGGGAATCAAAATGTATAGGGTATTTCCCATGGACCTAGAACTATGAAATTTGGCAAGTAGGTAACACCGTCTTTTACTACAAGATTACGAAAAAAATCTGAAATCTGTACATTTTTAGTTAAATCACAAAAAAACAGGGTCTTTGTGCAAGGAACGGCGGTACAAATTTTGAATTGAGTAAACCGTGTCATGGGCGGAACCCTCGGTGGGCGAGTTCAACTCGCACTTGTCCGGTTTTTTTATTATTATAATTTAATTCTATTTCTGACGACCTGAATGTAACGGCATATAAATTGACATGGAATGTAATTTATACTGTGTTATATTGAGTAATAAAATCTGAAATCTGAAATATGAAATCTGTACACGAAGCCGATTTAGCGACCTCTGAGTATAATTAGCCCACAGGCTGTAAAATGTAAGTGTAAAATGTTTGACAATATCATTTTGAACAGGGTTATTTTGACTTCCCGTGAATATCTTGCAAACCTGCGGGCCAACATGTTGGCTCTTACCGCTAAGGCTCTCCGCTGCCGCTCCATATCAAGGTCATCTTTGAGGTCTGCAGTGATCCAGTGTCCAAGATACTTGAACTGCGTGCTCTACTCCGAGGAAATCAATCTAACAGGTGGATTTTTTTAGGTTTTTTATTCCCCACTGTAAATACGAGTAGCTCACTCTTTTGGGTATTGTACCTTAGACCGTGTGCCACCGCGTACCTCTCACGTATGACTATTAAGACCTCGAGCCCTCTGAACGATGGGCTCAGCAGAACCATGTCGTCGGCGTAACTTATGTTGTTTGCAAACTTGCCGTCTATAGAACAGCCGACGTCTGCTCCGCTGAGCTCATCGATAGGACCATTTTTTTTTAAATTTATTTATCCAAAATAACTTAGATATAGTACATGGGTTATTACAGCTAGCGAAACAGTCAGTCTCGCGCGCGCATCGTTAAGCGACGTGCGTGTTATCGGTTGCGGCTGTGTGTGCGCGTTGATTAATAAATAATTTTGGTGAGTATAGTGAAATGAAATAGTTGCAATATAGTTAATTGGCGTTCATCCAGAACCAGGCGGATATTATGGGTGATGATAGCATTGTTCGGTTGTGTTACAACTTTTACTCTTGAGGAAGTTGTAACCGCTAAGAATTTGCTATTTGAGTGTGTGCAAACAACAGAGAGGAAAGTGAAGAGAAAAGGCAAATCGGAAGTGAAAGTCCAACGAGATCTTGAAGATATTATCGCCATCATGAAGACTTCTCCTACAGATCTACTTCCGATTTTTGTGGCCCGAAAATTGCGGCGGCTACCACCATCATTTGGACTTTTGGACGCCGCAAGGCTACTTAAAGATATAATTTTAATGAAGGAGGCGGTTAAGTAAATTAAAAATCAATTTGCAACCGTTGAACAGCTAAATAGCTTGAAAATGGAGCTATTTAACCTAAAGCAAGCTTCTTTAGTGGACGGGTACGGGCATTCTAACCTTACTAGTAGAGGTAAACGCAACCTTGATATAGGTGAAAATTATGATATGGACAGCGGACCTATAGGTATTGTAAACATACTCAGAGCGGATACTAGAGAAAAGTGCCGATTTGGTTAAAAGTCCTTTATCTTGAGTGGTGTTGCCTAAGCAAAGTGCACCTATTACATCTCCTTCGCGCTTGCAAATCCCACATAAGGCTATCCCCCTCTCGGAAGCGTGTGTACCTCTACCTGGCGGCCGGCGCGATAACGAGAAGTCCGAGTGTGTGCAGACCGCGATCGAGCGATCGATGGAGAGAGTAGTGGATGAATCTATTGCGTACTGCGCCACAGTATGACTCACCGACGCGCCTAGCGGAGCGAGTATTGAACGTGGGAAATAACGGACAATCGTCGTATTCAGGAGTTGCTAGTCAGGGTGGTGATTTTAAAAATAGCAATTATGATAAGGGTGATGAATACATTACAGTTCAAAAGAAGCGACAAAAAAATCGTTTTATTGGAATTCAAGGGCAATGAAAGTGTTGTGGCAGTAATTTCAAGGCAGTTGATATAAAAATACCCTTGTTTATAAACAATGTTAACGTGGAGTCTTCGCCTAATGATATTACTGAATATATTTTGAGCAAAACGAAAGTTTTGGTTAATTTGGTACAAATTAAATGAAACAAAAAAGATCATATAAGGCTCACAAAGTGTTTGTACCCAAAGCAAAAATAAGTATGTTTTTAGACGAGAATTTGTGGCCCGAGGGAATCAATTTCGTCGTTTTGTCAATTTTAATGATAGTAGATCTCCAAATAAGGAAGTAAAAGAGGCTGGTTTACCTAATAGTCAACCTTAATGGGCGACATTAAGTTTGTAACTTTTAATTGTAAGTATGCGTCAAGGTCAGTTATGGGATTAAGAGAGTTATGCAAGACAGCCCATGTTATTGCGCTTCAAGAACCGTGGCTCCTACCCCATGACACTGGCTTTATTGGATCTATTGATATGAACTTCGAGTAGGGGAGAGTGGGTAACAGTGGATCACTTTTTTTTTTAAGCTCCACAAATCCCAAGTTTATGCCTAAATAATTAATCTATGATAATTAACCACAAGATACGTCCCTAATCAACAAAAACAAGCGCAATTGTTGGCAAAAACGGCATAAACTTACAAGTTTACCCGTGGATGGGTCACTTTGGATCTTTTCATGGGTGACAGGGAATCGCTTGGGGTACACTATATCCATTAAAAAAAAGTTCAATAAAATACTACTTTTCTACATAATTATTTATTTATTTATATTCTTAGACAGCCTTCTATCACAGTCTTATAAAAAAATAACAAAAGTCTTACAAATTATGCTGGTATAAAGAGACTTAAACTAATCAACATTTTGTTTAAATAAACAACAGTTTTTCTCCTTTAATTTCCATAAAGCTCTCTTCTCTATTCAAATAAACATATTTACTTCTTCAGTAATCATTAACAAACATTTTAATAAGAACATTGTTGATGCTAACTCAACTATAAAACATAAATATATTTACTCCTCGAGTAATCATTAATACAAACTTTAATAGGAACATTGTTGATACCTCAACTATTAAATATAAAAATTATTACTTCTTGAGTAATTGTTAACAAAAAAAATAACTATAAAAACATATATTTTCATTTTCTGATATCTCAAAATTGTCTGAGATTCGGTTTGAGATCAAATTAAATTACATTAGCGTAAATTAATGTTAGAAAGACCAACTTCCTCTTTGTAGTACCAGAAAACGTAGGTTTTGGTAAAATCATTTTAATATCATGCAGCGCTACCGTGCCAATATCTGGCACATTTGGCAAACTATTTGGTGTTCTGTCAGATTTTCTAAGAAAACTGACTTCAGTCTCATTTTGGTTTTGACCAATAACTTTAGCCGCATAAAAAATTCGTTTTCGTTTCACTTCGAATTCTACTATAATAAAATCACCTTCCACAGGCAAGTCTTTGAGTTCAGGATAGTTATCAGGATCTATCGTCATATTATTATCTTCTTCATCTTCAAAAGTTGCTTCCTCTTCAGAATAAATACTTATTTGATCTTCATCGTCACTAGAACTTTCTTGCAAATTTTTTCTTTTTTTTGATGTTGCAGCTGCCTGTGTTTGTTTTTGTTTTTTTTGTATCTTTTGTTTCCCTCGCATTTCTATTTCGTCTTTATTCGGGGTGTCAGTTACTATCATTGATTTCCCCTTGCGTCTCGCTGTTATTCCTCCTTTGCGTGGACCCGCTTTAGGTAAGCCTCTTAATTGGAATGGACTTATAAATTGCTTTTCAATACTCGTGGAAGTACCAGCTACAGTCGCTTTCGGTGATTTGTCGTGCACTGGAGCATTTTGTATTGGCGACAAAGAGTTGCTTAAAGGCATTTCAGGTGTTTGTGGGATGTTTCCGGTTGGCGTTCGAGGGGGCTGTAGGACAAAAGGCAGTGGGGTTTTCATTATTTCCCTGTCGTTATCATGAGCATCATTTTCATTAGATTGTATAAGTTGACTTGTTCCAGGACATGGTGACGTTAACACTACCGATGATGGGGTTGGTGGTCTAATATTCTCGTTTTGCTCCTCAAAAATTGGGCGTTGTATAAGTTGGCTTGTTCCAGGATACGGTCAAGTTGACATTGGCCATGTTGGGGTTGGCGGTCTAATATTCTCGTTTTGCTCCTCAAAGATTGTTGGTTGTATAAGTTGGCTTGTTCCAGGACGCGGTAAAGTTAACACTGTCGATGTTGAGGTTGGCGGTCTAATATTCTCATTTTGCTCCTCGAGGACTGGTCGATCAGTAACTTCACTAGGTGCAACATCTAGATCAGTAAAAACGTCTCTGTTGAAAGGAAATATTCTGGTGGCTTTAAAAGCGGCGCAAATGTTTGCAGGTGTCATAGCTTTCATGTGGGCTTCCTTAACGCAACTAGCAACTTCATATATGGAAAAAGTATTTCCGGGATTTCGCATCATCCAGCTGTTTACAGCCTTGTTATATGCAGTTTTGAACGGCCCAAAAACACCGACATCCAGTGGTTGTAACTTTCCTGTGGAATGCGGTGGCACTGTTAAAATGGTCACGCCGTTTTCTTTTGCCAGATTCAAGGCTTCTATGCATATATGTGATTCGTGATTATCGTAAATAAGCAAACTAGGGTTGTCTTTGCTGCTGTTTGTGTGGGTTATAAAATGTTGAATCGTTTTCACAAAGAGTTCAGAGTTCATCCAGCCGGATGTGTTGGCTAGCCCTAAGGTCCCAGCAGGAGCATCCGAGATCATGTGTTGTTTAAAGTGCACCCTTGGGAATATCATGACGGGCGGTAGTGCATTCCCTAAAGCACTAACTATGTAACAAGTAGTTGTTAACGTCCCTCGTTCTGCGCTTGTGACCTTTGAAACCTGTCTTTGTCCTTTGGCTGCTAGCACTTTAGCACTTTTTTGCACTGTCATGGTATTCGTTTCATCTAGGTTAAAAACTCTGGTTCCATTACCAAAGACAGCTTGCCGAGACATAACATTTTCTAAGTTATCGAAAAATAAACCAACATTGTGGCGGTTAAAAGATGTCGCTCGACTCAAGCTGCAGCCCTCGGGAGTTCGCAATGATAATCTGTTATCTCTCTTTCTAAGATTATATAGATATTCGATACCTGCTAGTTTAGTTTCATGCCACTTTTCTGGCACATTTTTGTTATTCAACAGTGCTACTTCATAAATCAGATTGCGAACGTCTGTGATAGTAAGTCCATAGAACATTTGACTGCACTTAAGAATATAATCAACTATCTCCTTTTCTTCCGCGTCAGTAAATATCTTATGAACTGAATAATTAGGTGTTAGCCTCACTGGTTTTGCAGGATCAAGGTTTTTTGTACTCTTGACATGGTATCGATATAACGTTGTATATGGAATAGCAGTCGATTTAGCCACAGATCTTATTGTTCGGCCATTAGATATAAGTTTTAAGGCGTTACTCATCTGTTTTTCAGTGTGAAGACCGATACTGGTTTTTCGTACCCGATTGCCTGGCATTGTTACCTACGAAGAAGTACAAAACCATTTCAATTTCACGCTATTTATGTAATCTCAACTTGGGTCACACTGGATCACAGTCCACTGTGACCCAAATGAATGAATATCTTCTAAATTATGAACAATCTCAGAACCTTATATTTCTTTAACCAATTCACTTTTTCAGTCTTAAAAAAAGGAGCAAGTGATATCGAACAGAACAGATCAAACAGGTAATGAACATTACAGATCAAATTATGTTAAACTGATGTGGACAGCTTGTTGTGTTTCATGTCTCTATCCAAGTAAGAATAACGTATGTATCTAGAACGAACGCGTATTAAACTATACTCGTAGTACCTTATTCTATTGAACAGAACAGATCAAACAGGTAATGAACAGATCAAATTATGTTATACTGATGCGGACAGCTCGGTATATTTCATATCAGTTTGCAAACAACCCGTTCAACTTTTCCACCGTAAATGCTAAAGTTCCAGGATTGTTTAATGATGAAATGGGAGGGAACGTCTCTATCCAAGTAAGAATAACGTATATAGAACGAACTTGTATTACGTTGTACTCGTAGTACATTATTCTATTGAGCAGAACAGATCAAACAGGTAATAAACAGATCAAATTATGTTATACTGATACGAGCAGCTTAGTGTATTTCACATCAGTTAGCAAACAAGCCGCCCCAATTATACATCGTTCAAGAAGTAATCTGAATCAATTCAACTGAATTATTGATCTATTCGAGAACTATCTTGAATCGATTCAGCTGAATTATCTGTCTATTCGAAAAGTAATTTTAATCGAATCAACTGAATTATCTACCTATTCGTGAGCTAACCGAAAAGAAGTAATCTGAATCAATTCAACTGAATTAATGATCTATTCAAGAACTATCTTGAATCGATTCAGCTGAATTATCTGTCTACTCGAAAAGTAATTTGAATCGAATCAACTGAATTATCTACCTATTCGAGAGTTAACCGAAAAGAAGTAATCTGATTCAATTCAACTGAAGATTTTTAGGTATAATGAAAAGTAATAAAAAACCGTTTACATTTGTAGAGTAGTTTTATTTATTTAACAAGAGTACACATTAAAAATTATGATTATGTTTATATATAATTCAGAGTAATAAACATTATTAAATAATTTACAGGTTTTATAATATTGTGTAACCATGCGGAGTCATCCCTAAGATGCTGCCCTCAATTTTATCTATAACTCTTCGTGTTGCCTCGTACACATCGTCTAGTAAGCCATTTCTCACAACATACTGCGCACACAGTTCAGCGTCACATTTGCATACATGGTCATAATTTGCATCAAATTTTTCAACATCATAAATTTCAATTTTGATTATTTTTGCGACGCCTTCCCGATGTGGTTTCTTTACAAACGAGTAGACCGTGGGTTCTGCTCTTCTCTTCACCCCCAAACCTAGCCGTCGCTCGCGCACATTACGGCTCGGGCTGGGTAGGAAGTTAAATTGATGTTCCGAAGCATCCTGGTGAAGAAATGGATAAATGAATTAAATTAAGTTTTCGTTACACGCAATTAAATATTCATTGCAAACTAAATACAATAGTTAATGTCTTCAAGAAATATTTACCATTCATCGGCTTAATAAATAGTTGAATAGTTAGTTGTCAGTTAGAAGTTATAATTGATTTAAACTTATTAACTTAAATAAAAATTTACTTACCGACATTGTTATGTCGTCCGGTCACTTTAAAAAATATTTTTGAATTAATTGTGTAACATATTTTCTGAATTTATATCCGAGATTAATTGCGTTATTAGAGTTCAAAATCAGCCGTTTTTAATATACTGACTTGAATAATCCTATATGGAAAGTAATAATGGTGCGTTCGCTGCGCCGGAGTAACAAGATGATTCCGTCTGTGTTGATCACCATGTACGGAGCGCGCTTGCTCTAGTCGGATTAAACGCAGTTGAGCTGACGTGAAAGATTGAACCTTAACATGTCGCCTAGTGCCTGCTATACGGACACATCTCAAAAAACCAATATTAAGAGAAATCGCCAATCAAAGTTTTGCGAGTTGAGTGTGCGGCAGAAAAATGGGTCTAATTCCTTAAGTTTTGGCTCAATAACACTGTGGTTTAGGTTATTTTGTTGTTCATTATATAGAGCTTCAAATCAATGTGTAATTGTTTTTCAAGTATGCACAGTTTTTAAAAGTACTGGACTTCAAATATAGTCACTTCGTGTTGTGGCCATATCGCAGAAAGTATTTTACGAAATTTCGAGATGTGTCCAAAATCGCAGAAGAATTAAATGACGATAATAAGCATAATATCATACAAAAACACATTTTAAAAAATTAAAATAAATGTAAAACACGAAAAATTATTATCAGATACATCATAATCATCTTTGGCAGAGTTACAACATTATTAAATGAGATAATCAATGTCTCGAAGTTTGCCTACCGCGTAAATTCTTTTGACAGATAGGTACATAATTTAAATTACCTATGTTTGAATATCTGCCCAGCTAAAATCCAGTCTCCTACTGTGTGCACGACAGGCAGTGACCAGATGCTGCGCCAGAAACGAATCATAGCAGCAGCATCCGGTAGATGTCCGTCGCTAACTTCTTGATCGGTTCCTTCCCACTTTCGGTACTCCTTCCTCTAATCACTATCCACACGCTCTCTATAGCGACGAATATGGCTTACCCACGCGCAAACTTTCTGCTTCAGGTTATCGATACGTTCCGTGACACAGGCCATATAATGCTGGGACCTACTACCAGCAAAAGCCTGGTTCACGAAACGCATGACTCGGGAGCGTTCATTGCCCCCCTGAAGCAGATCAGCTTTCCTATTAGAGTCCACTTATCATTATGCCACTCAATTCGCACTTGCCAAGCGGGGACAGACCCGCGAGCGCGCGGAGCTCGGCCGGTGTCCGAAAACTTGACTCGAGCTACGCGGCACGCAGCTATGGCCCCGCAGTACAAAATTGAGCGGGTATAGATAATATCCTCGCTGGCTTGTAAATATGACGCCAGCAAGGCGTATAGGGCTCCCATAAGTGCTAAATTTCGTTTACTGGCAGGCAAGCGTGGTAAACGAGGCCTAGAGGTGGGTGTGGACCGATACTGCGCGATCGCGTCTTCCAAAGCCCTCCTCAATGCTCATTTACCTGGCTAGTTACGCTTATATTCGCACAATCCTCAACGTCGCTAACGGGATTATCCTGCACTGACATCAGTGCGTGTTGGGCAACTGGCATCGAAGCCGATAACGCAGCAGGAGGGTCCCGTGATGAAGCGGAGGTTGTACGAATAGGTAGCGATTCAAGGCGTAGCCGATCAAGTATAGACTGATCCAGTCGCCGAAGCCGCTGAATGGCCCGCACTTGATCCGATAGTCGTTGGGCGGTAACGGTGATGGCTGGTTAAAGAGTCTGATACAGGAGCAGCATTCGTTCACGGTAAGCAGTGAGGTTAGTTCCTCCCTCTGTAGCCCCGTAGTATGGTCACATGCAATTTTCATTATTTGATGTTGACCATCGCATGCGGCGCACTAAACCACCGGTGGCGGGAGCCTTGCGCGGAGCAAGATGCCCCGCAAGCCCCAAGTGTGCCGGCAGCGGTGGTCGCCCGTCACGCAGGTGGTCGCGACGGCGGAGGCGGCGGCCCGCGCTCGTCGCTCGACTCGCTGGTGTCGGGTGCAGTGGCGAACTCATCACCCGACGACGATGGCGAGGAGCTGAACGAAGCGGGCTGGGGTGGAGGGTGTGCGTTTGCATTATCCGCTTCTGTTCTATACGTTCTTGATCTTGTTATCATGTTTTTTGCATGTCATGGTATTAAGGACGGCGATCTCAAGCAGTCAGTGAAGGAGCGCTTCTTCTGCCGCTTGACAAAAGTTCTTAACAGTCTTTTGTCGGAGGGTAATAAGGTGCACGCCTTCAATAGTTGGGTGATGCCGCTGCTCACATACTCCTTTGGCATACTAAGGTGGACTCTATTGCTTAAATCACATCGCATGTTGCACCCACGCTCGTCTGTCATGAGATAGTACATCCCGAGGAAATGTGGAGGTCGAGGCATTTTAAATGCTTAGAATCTCCGCAACCGCGAGGTGTGCAATCTCAGGGATTATTTCCTTGGCAATGAGTGTGGGATGCATCGTGGTTGCAGTAGACAGGAGCCTCACCCCTCTCTCCTTGGTAAACGAAAACTGGCGCAGACCAATGTTGTTGAGCACTGAAGACCGCAAGAACGTATGGAAGAGCAAGGAGCTACAGGATCTGTCATCACGTGCAGGACTACTGTCACCAATAAGCCTGATATCGTATTGACAGATCGATGTGATTTTTATTTCGTTTATATTTTGACGCATTCATTGTAATCACGATCCCATTTAAGCACTGTTTCCACCAAACGGCCCGCAACGGCTCGGAACGGAAAGAATTTTATGGTCTTTAAACGATATTAAATCATGTTCACAGTAAGTATTTAAAGTCTATATAACCAAGCCGCGCACAGCAACTTGACGCGGGCGACTCCCGCGACACGCGATCGTAGCCGAAAGTATGCTGCGATGCGCGATCGGCTTCGTCATAAATAGACAATAATAATTTTAATAGACGCGATCGGCTGTCGCCGCATCCGTCCGTATCCTTTCCGATCCGAAGCGATGCGAGCCGTTTGGTGGAAATCATCCTTTACTGTTGTGCGATGTGGACGTTTTTTTTTTTTCTCCTTTGATCATTTGCAATCAGTCCGAGGACTATAAGCAAATCTTCTGTGTGTGCTTATTGGCATTGGAGACCTGAAGTCCAGTGACTGCAGATTTTTCGTTATTTATCTCTAGCAAGCATTAGGGGTCGCCTCTTCAGACGACTTAGACATTGGTCCTTTAACAGGTTCTGGGCGAGTTCATTGCAGTGTCTATCCAGCCTCTTGTAGTACTTCATGCTTATTGTGGTAACTTCTTGTTTTATTGTGGGCATTTGCAAATACTCATGGATTTCATTTGTTTTGGTTAACAAAGGTGCATTTGTTATTGTTCGAAAGACATTGTTTTGAAATCTTTGAAGGATTTCCACATTAGAGTGACTTGCCGAACCCCACAGCTCGATTGAGTATGTCCATACCGGCCTTAGGATAGCTTTATATATCCGCAGCTTGTTTTCAAGTGACATCTTTGATTGTCTTCCCAAAAGCCATAGTAATGACCTGAATTTGTGGTTGAGTATGTCCCGTTTATTTTGGATGTGTTTTCGCCATGTTAACCTCAGGTCAAGATAGACTCCCAGGTATTTAACTGTATCAACATGGGGCAAGGTATCGTTTCCAAGTTTAACTGCCGGACAGTAATGTATGTGTTTTGATTTAATTTACACATTGGTTCGACTAACTTTACTGCATATCGGCATTTACAATGCGACAAATAATATTACTAGTTATCGCCCCCGGTTTTGCTGAACACAAATTTTACTTTTACAAGCTATTATTTAACTGCAATGTCTGGACATATGTGTGCATGTAGGTATGTTTGTTCACATCAAATCTTATTCTTTGTACTTATATCATTTGGATAAACGCACATTTCTAAAGGAAATGATGTGTAAGTAAATGAATCTGTGTGTAATTGTCCCACCCTCGATATTTATTTATTTATTTAATAATGCTTACATCTGGCAATTAATCATAAAATCTGAGAAAGGAATATATATTTAAGTATTAGGTATATAAAGTGATGCGAATGTTTCCCCTGTTTCACATCCACGATGCAGTTTATTTAACATAGACAAACTCTTGAAGTGAAAAATATAAAATTAGAAAACCATGCTCAACAAAGAGTCAAACATAGTGCATTGTTTGAAACAATAATAAATATGGGTAGTTGAATAAACAAAGACAAAACTATTATTTTCAGCCTTGCTAGACAAGTACGCATGGGCAGAAATAATAATCATATTTTACAAGTAGTTACTAGCAAGTGACTCATAAATTCGCTCATTATGGCATAGGCACGATAGCTCAGTGGAAGCGGTGCAGGATAACATAATACAAGTGCTGTCCTCGAGTGGTCAGGGGTTCGATCCCGGTCTACGTGTAAGTGAAAGATGAAAATATTTTTGAAAGTTGTGGCTGACCGCTTGGCTAGCAAGATTGAGTAAAGTAAAACTCAGCTTGTCTGCCTTGCGAGTTGTAGTTTTAAAATCTAGGGGGTCACGTTTCTCTGACGCTGACTGTACATTACCACACCTCGGACAATGGCGATCAAATGTATGAAACAAATGAGCTCCTACGCACACAGTCTGAGCTCGTGTAGGTGAACGCGTACCATGCTTGTGTGAGTGAGATAAGACATGCTAGGGTTGCCGCCATTTTAGTGCGTTCGCGAATCGAGAACGCAATATGAGATGAGATGACTTTGTAATAGCCGCGTCGAATTATTTTGTGTGCTTGTAATTAATTATAAACAAAAACATTTTTAACTCTATTTTCTGAGATTATTATTGTCCGAAGCGTTAGCGAAGGTCTATGTTTTGACTCGAGCAATTTGCTTTTGTATGTCCGGATATTCTCCGTTTTATAAACTTAACGCGAGGTGTACAGCTCACAGAGCCACTAGTTATAAGGGTGCTTATTAAACTATCTTATTTTGAATAAGTAGCATTATTTACCTAATTATCCTACTAATATTATAAACGTGAAAGTTTGTGAGTACGTAAGGATGTGTGAGAAAAAGACGAATCCGTTTATTATAGGCTTTCTCATTTTCCCGTTGCTTAAAAAAAGAAAGGCCAAAATAAACCTGTGGTTTGACTTTAACTTTCCCTTATTATAATAGTAACTAGAAAGAAAGAGAAATGAATCAGTTTTAATAACAGAAAGTATTATGAGTTGTATAGCCAACGGAAAATTGAATCTTTGCGAAAAGCCTCTTATACTAAATTGATATGTCAGTCAGTCAGTTTAGCCTTTTATATATATAGATAAAGGGATAAGTAGCATAAGGAAAAATTTTTTTTAAAATATTTGTTTGATATTTAAATATTTTACGTGGCCTCCGCTCGGCGCACCGCGTCGTCGCGTCCTTGCCAGCCGGTAACTGTGAGGTAACCGAGAGCGGGTGGGCGGCACTTTCAACGGGAGGCAGAGAGTGACCATACTGTACGTTAGTATTCTTTATTATACTGTGACATTACTGAAGAGGTCGTGAAGTCAGTCACTCGTTCTATCCGGCCTCGTCTACGACTCGGCCGTCTACCCCAAACTCGTCCTTAAATCCCTGTTCCGGCCGAGGATTGTATACTACTTTTCTCAAGCAATGTGAGGAAATATAAATAGTACATTACTGCAATCTTACGAGGGCAATCTCGAGACTGCAATCTTACGACTGCAATATATGATGGCACTCTCAAGACTACAATCTTACAATGGCAATCTCAAGACTGTAATCTTACGATGTCAATCTCAAGACTGTGCAATCTTAGGATGGCAATCTTAAGACTGCAATCTTACGATGGCAATCTCAAAACTGCAATCTTACGATGGCAGTCTGAAGACTGCAATCTTACGATGGCAGTCTGAAGACTGCAATCTTACGATGGTAGTCTCAAGACTGTGCAATCTTACGATGGCAATCTCAAGACTGTGCAATCTTATGATGGCGATCTCAAGACTGTGCAATCTTACGATGAAAATCTCAAGATTGCAATCTTACGATGGCAATCTCAAGACTGCAATCTTACGATTGTAATCTCAAGACTGTAATCTTACCATGGCAATCTTAAGGCTGCAACCTTTCGACGGCAATCTCAAGACTGCAATCTTACGATGGCAATCTCAAGACTGTGCAATCTTACGATGGCAATCTTAAGACTGCAATCTTACGATGGCAATCTCCAGACTGCAATCTTACGATGGCAGTCTAAAGACTGCAATCTTACGATGGCAATCTCAAGACTGTGGAATCTTACGATGGCAATCTCAAGACTGTGCAATCTTACGATGGCGATCTCAAGACTGTGCAATCTTACGATGGAAATCTCAAGATTGCAATCTTACGATGGCAATCTCAAGACTGCAATCTTACGATTGTAATCTCAAGACTGTGTAATCTTACGATGGCAATATTTCAAATTCAAATTCAAAATTCAAAATATTTATTCAGTAAATTGGCCACATGAGGGCTCTTTTACACGTCGGTAATATGTAGTGAATCTACTAGCGCTTCGGACAAGACCATCATTGCGCAGAAGAAGCGCCGCAAGAAACTCCAGCAGAAGGTCATTTTTTCCAATCATAAAATACAATAATACTTAAAAGTAACATTACAAGGTAATAAAGTAATAAATAATTATTTTAAAAAAAGACTAACACAAATAAATCATTACAAATGTAAGCTCAATTAAATTAAAAATATTGACTAGGAGACCAACATAACGAGGTCTCTACGTCAGGAACAGTCATTTAAATAACTAAATGGAAAACAGGTCCTTGCAAGCGTGAACAGACCGGACCCCACAGACAGCACCCGTTCACGAGTATGACGCGTATCTCAGCCATCGCCTCCCTCAACCATGTGTTCGGGAAGGTGGCGACCCGATCAACGACGCCGCCGTAAGCAAAGACCTTTGAGTGAGCATGACATGCTCATGCTGCCGGACAATATATCAATAAAAAGTAGCTGTCCGGCGAGAAACATCACAATGTGTTCTCATTTCAAAACTATCTTGTGCACAAGAACCAATAAAAATACAACAAGAAAAGTAAACATTAGGTAAACTTAAATTTTAAAATGTCTACATTATTGGCTTAAAAGGTATTTCGCAATAAGCGCTGCCCAGTGCTCAGCTATTATTACTATTTAAAAGAAGAACCCCAATTACACTACTTAAAAACGTCTTTATCATCTAGGAAGTCATTTACAGTGTAATATGCCTTACCCATCAAGCAGCACTTAATGCGAGACTTAAATTTATTGAACGGCATATTGACAATATCAGTAGGTATCTTATTGTAGAAGCGTATACAGTTCCCCACGAACGATGTACTTACTTTACGAAGACGATGACCTGGGACTACGAGTTTATTCTTAAGACTGCAACCATTCGACGGCAATCTCAAGACTGCAATCTTACGATGGCAGTCTCAAGACTGCAATCTTACGACGGCTATCTCAAGACTGTGCAATCTTACGATGGCAATCTCAAGACTGCAATCTTACGATGGAAATCTTAATACTGCAATCTTACGATGGCAATCTCAAGCCTGCAATCTTACGATTGTAATCTCAAGACTGTGTAATATTACGATGGCAATCTTAAGACTGCAACCTTTCGTTGGCAATCTCAAGATTGCAATCTTACGATAGTAATCTCAAGACAACAATCTTACGATGGTAATCTCAAGACAACAATCTTACGATAGCAATCTCAGGACTGCAATCTTACGACGGCCACCTCAAAACTGCACATAAATATTAGTACCTAACATAGTTTTTTTTTTTATGTCGCAAAATATGGTTATAGAATCTAGTGGTGGTTGGCAGAATTTAATTTGTCCTTTGTCAGTTTAATGTTAGTAAGCAAATTTAAAAAGTTAGAGCAGCGGCTAATAATATTTTTTCTTAGGGATTCCATAAACAAACAACCATGCCATAAACAAGAGACTTCATGTCTTCATTTCGTGCCATTAACGCATACATTTCCGAGAATGTTTGAGAAAAATCTTTTATTTTAATAATATGACGTAGCTCAATTATATTACACTCCGTGGCCAATCGTAACTATTAAAAAAAAAAACTTTCCACCCTAGAGGTGAAAACGTAATTTTCCACCCGGCTATCTACACCCATTCAAATTAAACTTTCCGAACAGGAGAGTTGAAAAGTACTTTTTCTTTCAAAGTTTGCTCGTCATTGATTTTAAGGTTCATGTCTGATCTTGATGGTTTCCTATGAAGCAATAAATGTTCCATAATAATGCATTATGTATTATAGTTAATCCATAATAAGAAATGTGTCAAAACCAATTCTATAACATCCAGAATTACGACTACAATCTTTTTTATAACCAAGTAACTATATGGCAATTTCACAGTTTCGAGAAATGTGTGCTGAAGTATGGAAATTGCCATTTATAGTTACTTGGTTATATTTATCATCTTGTTTAAATAGAATTATTACGCTAGCATTGTCTCTTATTAATTGTTCAGGTATTTTACAATAAGTTTGACTAAGGTAGGTATCAATATTTTTATGACGTCCATTTGCAAAGTAATCCCTTATTTTGTTTTGATTTTCACATGCAACATCATCAAATGTAAAAATTTAATTAATGTTAGCTTCATTGTGACTTAGTACTTCATCATTTTCACTATTTTTTTAAATTCGAATAAATGGAATCACGTTAATATTTTTTCTAAAAACTGATACATAGGTAAGAAGATAATTTTAGAATAAATATAAAGGTTCTGATAGCGTAGCCCTCGTTCGTGCAGTACAAGGCCGACAATTAAATTAGTTTTTCCACAGTTAGAAGGACCACAAACGATACTTCGGATTTGTATTCAGAAGAAGTTCTCCATGACGTGAATTGCGATCGTTGCGAACTGGACAAACGACATCCAACTGCAAGCTCTGATTTTATTTCACAAACTTCATGTTACAACGTGTTGTATGCATAAAAGGTTTGTACCCAATGAGCCTAGACTTTCAAGATATAAAGTAGTTATATGCGAATATGGAGTTTCAGAACAAAAATGTGTTCAAGTACTTATTTTTAAACCGTATGACTTGCTTTTAAAAAAACGAACGAAACGAAAGGTCAAACATCTCAAAAATATAGAATAATTTATTATGTGTACATACAATAACTATTATGTAAATAAATTGCATATAGAAATAACCAAGCATTTAATTTTATTAGTCTATAAGTTAGTATGTTACGAGTACCAAGTAACTCTAAGTATGCAAATAATATCCGTGTCCGGATTATGATGGAACAGCAAATTGTACATAAACACATTTGTGTATTTGTGCTGGTTACTTTCTAGTGGTCTCGTGTTCGATTCCCGGTCAGAACAGGTGTGATGAACGAGAGTATTTGTTTCTGAGTTTTAGGTGTTTTCTATTTATTTAATTTATTATTTGATTTAAGTATGTAATTTATGTAACTGGTACAGTCAGCTCCATAAGTGCATGGACAGATGGCAAACAAATTCCTATGAGGCAAAACATTACGCCATTTATCTGCTCATACTGTAAGATCAGTTATCTATAATCTGCACTAGTTCAGTAATATTCTACTAGATGGCGTTGAATTACCTTAAACATAAAAACTTAATTTCTGCTTACACCAGATAAGATTACTAAGCACGACACGTTCCTATACTTTATTATTATTTAGAGACAGTCAATGTTTCGATTGTTTCGAATGTCCAATCCCCAATCCTATTATTACAAATTTCAAATACAAAAATATTCGTCACGGATGTAATGCATCGATTGGGTTCGAACCCGAGAACACGGGGACTACGAGTGATTCCTTACGCCACTCGACCATCGAATGATTACCTACACCTCCGAAATTCAGTATAGCTTTGTTATCCTTGGCTTATTTTCCAACATATATTTATATTAACACTTAGGGTAGTCTGAAGATTAATAAATACCTTTGCATTTCACAAAGACTTCTGCTCGTCCTTTCGTTCGCTGCTTCTTTGTTTCCTTTTTGCTAAATATTCACTGTTGTTAGATCATTCGATTATAATGAGTTCTCGTTGTAATATTGACATGGTCAAGAGAGCACAAAATAATTGCTTTCTATAATGAAGGCAAAAATGTGTCGGATATTGCTCGAGATACCGGTGTAAACGTAAGTAACTAGTTTTTTTTTGTATTGTCATGTTTATTTCTCAAAAGATTTACAAAATCACTTCCTAATATTGTTTTCTAATATTGTTATCTTTAGGAGAAGAGGCCAGTTACACTAATCTTTGTTTAATTAATTTGTTATCGATAGGATTATTGATAAGGAAAAAATCTCTCTAATAAACATATGGTCTTAGAAATAAAAAAGATTGTGAAATTTAACATTAATTATAGCGAGTGATTTTTTACCTGGTTCGATTCCCGGGTGAGACAAGAAAATTTTAGAAAATCTTTTAATGCAGTTTTATTTCTTTTTAAAATAAAAGAATGTTTCGTTTAAGATATAATGATGTGTTTAATAATATATTTTGTATAATAAAATGTCTAATTTCTAATTAATTACTTACTATTATGTATTCAAATGTTTGATTTTTGCTACAGCGGAAAACGGTTGCTTTATGGGTACGAAGATACCAAGAGGAGGGATCTTTACTCCAACGTCAAAGATCGCGTCGACCACGTCTCATAGACACACCGCAGCGTCAAGCCATGGTACGCGAGTATGAAGAAAATGGTTTCATACCGACAAACCATTACGCCGGCTTATTCGGTACGAGTGCGGGCACTGTTCGTCGTGCTCTTCATAGCGAGGGTTTGCATTATCGGAGGCATGCCGTAAAACCTTTACTTACGGAGAATCATAGAAGAGCACGGTTGGAGTTCGCAACACAGTACTTGGATTTCGACTGGAGTGGTGTAATTTTTACCGACGAAAAAACTTTAAAATCAAGCCAATATGGTCGTTTAAGTTTGTGGCGTCGGAATAATACGCGATACGATAGCGGACACGTTGTGCCCAATATGGAATCTGGTCGTATAACAGTGAACATGTGGGGGTGGATGAGTTCAGCCGATCCAGGTGAGCTAGTCAGGATACCTAGTCGAGCGAATATAGCGCTAACTATGTGGAAGTGCTGGAACAGACCATGTTGCCTACAGTACGAACCGTATATCCGGGAGAAAAAACGCCGCTGATTACATTCGTGCAGGATAACTGTCCGTTGATCGTTCGCGTAGCGTGCGGGAGTGGTTTTGGCCAGCACAACAACATCAACGTTATTCCTTGGCCTAGCAGATCGCCGGATTTGAATCCCATAGAAAATGTATGGGAGGTTATTGTCCAACGCTGGGAAAACCAGAACGAGCGAACTCCAGAAGCGTTAGAGGCTCACTGTTTAAAAATATGGGACAGTATCCGGGGTTCAGATCTGTGCAAGAATCTCGTTGACTCAATGCGCTTCCGCTTGCAAGCTGTCATCGATCAGAACGGAGGTTATAAGTACCCGTTATTAAATTAAGTTTGAGGTTTTAAATAACTATGTAAGTTTTAATGATGGAGACCGGGTTACACTTAACTTAACTCAATATTTAAAACAAAACCTAAATCCATTTTCGTCTTATTTTTGTTTCTATATCTTTGTGATTATACATTTTTACCTTATTTTAAATACTTAAGGTCAAACCAAATATATAGCGTACTCTTAGCTATTCGTACTTTCAGAAATTGATAAGTAAGGTAAGTGACTTTGATTATTTACTCTCTAGATAGAACTTTAATGACATGAATGCGTCGAAATTTTTATCAGCTAACTATTAGCCTATAAGTAGCTTTCCGCTCCTTAGTGTCAATTGTGTTGTCAAGGGATACGGTCGTGTTACATGTTAGAATTTATTTCGCTAAAAAAGCACTAAAATGACGAGTTGCGTTATTAAAGTGTGTCGAAATTACAAAGGACGTATTAAATCAACCAGCAAAGTCACCTACCACCCATAAATAATTCAGAATTCATAGTATTTCTTTCAAAAATCAATCAGTTAAATATGTCTTATTATTACGATTCCCTCTTGGCATTATTGTTGGTATTGCCAGTTTTGAAATACGAAATTCCCTACGGGTGTGAGGATCGAAGTATGGAAGTTAAGTTTGATTATGTTCACTTAATAATAGAAAACTGCCAAGTGAAAGTCGTCAATAGTGGAAATTGATAAAAATATATTTTGACTTACAAACTGGAATTTTGACATGGGGTCAGCTGGCCTATTGCCTAACGCACTCGCAATCGCACGGCATATTTAGCAAAACATTAATGAAAAGTCTTAATTTAGAACGTTAGTTTTGTATCACAAATACAACTTTTTTTTTTGAATACTGGATAAGGGTCGAACCTTAAGTACCCGAAACCGACGTGCATGCATGACTCGATGTGTGAATGTGGAAGAAGTGAAAGAGATTTGTCAGGATCGTAGCATGTGGGAAGAAGTGGTGAGTGTATTTTGTCAATTGAAAACATTAAAGGCAACCGTTCCAATTTGAATTGATATCTTTTTAGTTTTTCAAACACCTCACAACAACTAAACCTTAACATGATCAGTTTTTCCAGTAAAATGGGAAATATGTCTTTAGCTGGCATCCCTATGTACGCCCACAGAGATAAATAGAATGACGTTTTGCGAGTGTCAGACAAAGCAGTCACGCACACAAGCATACAAAAACTGGCCTGTTTCTGTCGTAGTGATTACAGGGCCACACTCTATCTAGAGAGTAAATAATCAAAGGTAAGTGATAAAAACTGCAAAGTAAAATATTACCAGCACCTAAGCGTAACCTTTATGGTAACCCGGTCTCTAGTTTCACATTATACTAAGCACTATATGTTACTTTGGTACAGCTTCAAACCTCTTTCCGATTTCGGAAACGAATACTTAAGCTATTACCTCAATAATAAGGTTGGTGGTTTTATTGTTAAAAACGTACGGTGTTATTAACAAAAACTTAAACAGTCGTTTAACATGTTTCTATCAAATGTCAATTCATAGAAAATATAGAAATCTATCATTTAAGACGTGTCTAAGAAGTGTCTAACTTTTTTGTAATAAGTTATAGTTAACACCGTTAATATCGTTAACAGAATATTGAGTTTGTCAATGTATCTTAATAAGTAAATTAAAAATGCATTAAATGTTAAGTAAGTGAACCACAATTATATGTATAACCACCAACCATTATTCAATGCGATTACTGGTTTATTGTAAAAGAAATAAATATATTTTTATCTTGAAAATTAAGTTTCATTATATCTGGTTAAAAATAATTATTTCCAAAATAAACAAATCGTTAAATCAAACTAGAATCAATAATTTTATCCCGTAATATTATAATAAAAAATACCTTCTTGCCCCAGTCGGATTTGAACTCCCGTCGTCCCGTGGAATCATATCGCGGTTGAGGCGAGGCACCGACCTATTAAGCCAGCGACTCATTCAGACGAACGTTCGAATTATCGATTCAAATAGTACCTAAGAAGTAAAGAATTATATTGCTACACCTTAACTAAACTAGGGTCGTTAACAGCGCCATCTAGTTCTATTTTTGTGAACGTGATGTCAATGGCGCACACGATTATCGTCGTTAAGGTGTCCATGCACTTATGGAGCTCACTGTACATAATGAAGCCTCTTAAGGTACGAGAGCCGAGGTTAATATAATCTAATTACAGGCACGAGTACCTTAAGAGCTAATTGAACCATTGCATTGCATACATAACTTTTTCTACAAGCTTAAAATGATAATAATAAAAATAAACATTCGCTAACTTTTTCGTAGGTATACTTTACTCGATTTTTCTGCTAATAAATTACCTGTCAGCAATGACGTTTTCACTATTCCGATGCGCGTTCATAGTTTGTGAATTTTATTGTCAAATGTTAACAAATTTCATGCGAATTTTAATAGGTACTAAACTAAAAACAGTTCTGAAAATTTATCGTAAACAAGTTGGAATGCCAAACGAAACGCCATTTTGTTGATATCCATATTACCATGGTAACCAAATAACAAATCGATGGATATTAACCATCTATTTTTAGCAATCTAATAAAAATGTTATTTGTTTTTAAACACTAATTAGTCTTAATATTAATTTTGTTTTTAATATAACTACGTAATTTTAATTAGTATTAAAATATTCTTAACGGTTTATTATACAAATTAGTATGTCAAGTGTACACTAAACGCCAAGACTGATATCCGAAATGACCGTAACCATGGTAATAACAATGCTATAATACTAGTGTATAATTGGGGCATCTGGATCAGAGAAGATCCAGCCGCCCCAATTATACATCGTTCAAGAAGTAATCTGAATCAATTCAACTGAATTATTGATCTATTCGAGAACTATCTTGAATCGATTCAACTGAATTATCTACCTATTCGTGAGCTAACCGAAAAGAAGTAATCTGAATCAATTCAACTGAATTAATGATCTATTCAAGAACTATCTTGAATCGATTCAGCTGAATTCTCTGTCTACTCGAAAAGTAATTTGAATCGAATCAACTGAATTATCTACCTATTCGAGAGCTAACCGAAAAGAAGTAATCTGAATCAAATCAACTGAATTATTGATCTATTCGAGAACTATCTCGAATCGGTTCAGCTGAATTATCTGTCTATTCGAAAAGTAATTTGAATCGAATCAATTAAATAAGTATTTATTCATGTATATGAGAAGTAACAAATTGAACTTACGTATTGTAGAAGATGTATTCAATTAATCTAATCTGTGGGCGTATTACATGCTATAGCTAACGATAGAGGTATAACAGACGTATATATTAGCCCCTTTCGCTGACTGGAACTTGTGTGTTCGTAATACGAGCACAGATTAGATTAGGCGATTTTTTATATTTCAATGGTTGAATAGTCAAGAATTATTCTTAGAAGTATAGAAAAGTCAAACACATATTCATACATTATATTCCGTTTATTTTATAAAAAATATTTTCCAAGTACCACTTATTCAAACAAGCTGCATTTTTGAATGCACATGTATTAGAATGATAAATACAATTTTGAATATCGGATGATGTTGCATATTTTTCATGAAGTGTTTCTAAATTAGGACAGTCAATAAATTCTTCAAAATTATAAACTTTATCATTTATTATTTATTTATTTATTTAAAAAAGTTTGTAACATAACAGTAGTGCTACCAAAGCGTTACAACCACATACAATTTAAAAATAACTAATACTATCTTAAAACTACTAAATGTTTGTTTGTGTTATCATGTTCTAATATCTCCTTCAACCATCTCACTTTTTCACAACCTTTTGTATAAATACGTTTATTTTTACAAAAATTCACTATCTCTCTATTATATTTAAAATACGGAACATAACCCTCATTCCATAAAATTCCTCTATTTGTTTCTACCCATGCAACCTGTATTTTTTCTGTCTTTGTTAATTCATAATATGGATATGGTGGTTTAATCAACATAACAAGAAAACTATTCTTGTAGATCATTGCTATTTCTTTCGGGATAAAGGCCATGGCAGGGTAAGGGAACATCTTGTGCCTTAATAGCTTTTCAGGCTGATTTTTTTTGTGATGATGGGCCCTGCTGTTAGTAACTCCTATACAAAATTACAGCATTCTCCTCTTCTTACTTTCCAAGAAAAAAATATATTAAGAAAAATCATTTTTCGTGAATATTTCCACTTCTGTAGATTGAATTAATTCGTGCTTTAAACATATAATACACTTACCCGAGACGGACAATATGTCACTATAAACCGCATAACATTCCATAGACAAATTTTTTTTTTCAAGGGTTAACATTTTTTTTTTTTTTTTTTTTTCGTAAGTTTTGAGAGAGAGACACCTCCAATTTTTTAACACATAATAGCCTTTTTGACGGCCTATAACATAAATTAAATTCAAGCTTCTAGCATCGGTGCATCATAACAAAAAAAGTCTTCACTTAATCGTCGTCGTCACTATTTTCGTTAATTACAATACTTAGGCCTTTTTTAAACAGGTTGCTCAGTTTTTCGGCTGGTCTAGGTATTTTAGTTAAAAATCTACCATGTGATAAATAATAAACTATTGCTGCAATATGGGAGCAGCAGCTGACTGTACGTAATCCGCGTGCACACTCGCAGAAGAAGTTTTTAATACCGTCAATTTCGTTGCAATTTGGTATATATGCACCGCATGGAGAGGATGTGGAGCCTGCACCTTCAACTGATGTACCGGAGAATACAGTGGCACCGCATGGAGATGAGGTCCAGGCCCCCTTTCCAACCATTGCACCGCCCTCTGAGCCACCCGGTGCCCAAAGTTATATAGCTGCGAGCGCTGATTCCGTGAACTGTAGTGAACAGGAGGATGGTTTTAAAGGAAAATGGCAGAAAGAACCTAGCCGGAAAAAGCGCTATACTTCAGTGCGCGGCACGGCAGGGCTGGATGCTACACCACTTAGAGCGGTGGAATACCGGAAGTATATTCACCTCTGGAACATGGTTTCTGGCGCGGATGAAATTCGCAATTATTTGCAGTCTCTTGGCCTAGGAAACTCTTGTACCGTAGACGAACTAAAACCCAAAGGTGAATACAAGTCATTCAAAATCGGGATTCCATCATCGATGTACGACTCCTGTCTGGCTGCTGCTATCTGGCCAGAGAATGCCCGTGTTAAACCTTGGTTATTTCGGAAACGACATAGTGGCGGAAACCGCTCGCCGCTCCCTCAACAGTAACAAACAGCTAGTGGATCCTGATTCATTGCTAGACGTAATTTACCAGAACGTCAGAGGTCTCAATACTAAGCTCGACTTCTTTAAATTAAACCTTCATTGTCTAGATTGTGACATCATAGCTGCAACCGAGTCATTCCTGACTAACGCTATTGACGATGCTGAACTGGTTGCCGATGGATGGAATGTGATTCGCCGGGACCGAGCGACTGGTGCTCGTGGAGGTGGTGTGCTACTCGCAGCGAAGTCAGGTATCCAGTTACTGCGACGTCGTGAATTTGAATCCCTTCTGGGTGAGGACTTGTGGGTTTCGTGTACCAAAATGAATATTAATATTTACATTTGCGTAATTTATATACCTCCTTGTGCTACAGATAGTGTGTATATGTCTTGGTTTCAAGCAGTTGAAGCGGCATTAAGTAACATAAATGGTATTGTCATTGTATTAGGTGACTTAAACCTAAACCCTCGGTATACGTCTCAAAATGTTTTATGTTACTATGAATATTTCCTATCGGTATGTGGTTTGACAGAGACGAATGAGGTGATGAATGCACATGTTGGTAAGCTGGATGTGGTGTTGGTGTCAGAGCGCATACGTGGCGTGAACGTTGCTGAGATGGACGGTGGTGGTCTCGTGCCTCGACGTGATGCTTACCATCCCCCACTTGAGATTTCTGTCCCTTTGCATTATATCACACGGCAGTCACCCGCTGAGCATATTGATCCCAGTAATTTTAATTCTGACCAGGATTGGAATTTCCAAAAAGGAAACTATGAGTATCTCCACAGATATATCTCAGAAGTCAACTGGCAGGTTGTTTTAGACAGTGAAGATATTTATTCTGCAGTAGCTTCCTTTTATAATATCATGTATGATATATTTGAAATCTGTATCCCGAAGAAAATACGCTCTAAAAAGCGAGTCAGACGATATCCAGTCTGGTTCACTGCTGACTTGATTAAGGATTTAAAACGGAAAGCTAATCTTCATCGTACGTGGAAAGCTACCAAAAATTCTTGTGCATACAGTACGTTTTCTAAACTTCGGGCTGATATTAAAAAAAGGGTTGCAGCCGCTTACGATAATTACATATATAATGTCCAAGTTAAATTGAAAAGTAACCCGAGCTCCTTCTGGCAGCATATTGATAGCCTCAAGTCGAAAGGTGGTTTTGTATCGCAGATTAATTTCGAAGGGAAGCAGTTTGAGGGGCCTGAGTCTGCTCAGGCGTTCGCCAGATTCTTTTCTAGTGTATTTTTACCGGATGTTCCAAGCCTTAGTGGCGGTCGTCGAATGGATAGTGGTCTTTAAACTTCTGCGAATGACATTCGTTTGAATTCGATTAGTTTGAAGGAAGTAGAGGCTGCCATTCAGCACATAAAACCTAATAGCGCTTTGGGGCCGGACAAATTACCTGCATACATCTTGAAAGGATGTGTTGAGTACCTCAAGACACCCATTCACTTTCTTTTCAATCTGGCTCTCTCCAAAGGCATATATCCGGTTCAGTGGAAGATCTCGAGCGTTAGGCCTATTCCTAAATCGAGGGATACTAGTAGTGCTGAGGGCTATAGGCCTATTGCTGTTTTATCGACGCTCCCAAAACTATTTGAATCCATACTTCACCGGGCACTGTCTATACAGTTAAAACCTTTTCTGTGTGATTCGCAGCACGGCTTTAGAGAGAAGCGCTCCGTCAACACTAACCTCATGATCTTGACTAACATCATTTCGGAGCACCTCGACAAAGGTATCCAGATTGATGTTCTTTATTTTGACTTCCGGAAGGCTTTCGATCGTGTGGATAATGACGTATTGCTTTGCAAGCTCGACAATATTGGTTTTGCCCCAAATTTGCTCAAGTTCTTTGCGAGTTATCTACGCGATCGACAACAGTATGTCCAGCACGGCCACTTCGTTTCAGCCCCGTATCACACTCGATCTGGCGTTAGTCAGGGCTCGATACTGGGACCTCTGCTTTTTGGGATCATGGTTAATGACCTTGAATCTAAGGTTAGAAATGCAAGATGCCTTCTTTACGCCGATGACTTGAAATTGGTGTATGGGGTGGAACGAGTTGCAGATTGCGAGTCGCTCCAAGAGGATATCACATCTGTTTTCCGGTGGAGTGTGAACAACAAGCTCCATTTCAATATAGCTAAGTGTAGCGTGTGCACCTTCAGTCGGGCTAGCGTTCCCTTACATTATCAATACGTGTTAGGGACCGAGCCTATTAACAGGGTCTACTCGGTTAAGGATCTGGGCGTGATGTTCGACAGTCGTCTAACATTCCATGATCATATGAAGTCCCTAGCTGTTGACTGTTTTCGTAGACTAGGCTTTGTTACTCGTAATGTCAGATCATTCCATGATCCTGGGGCTATAAAAGTGCTATATAACGCCTTGGTGCGAAGCAAACTTGAAACGTCTGCGATTATTTGGAACCCGCATGAGTCAACCTACAGCTTACTCTTAGAGAAGGTCCAAAAAACCTTTCTAAGAATGCTCTATCGCAAAATGTTTGGTTATTACCCTTACTTATATCCCACAAAATTCCTACTTGGATCTTTGGGATTTAATTCATTAGAGGTGAGGCGCAATTTCGGTTTGCTGACTTTTGTTTGTCGTGTTTTGCGGGGAGAGTCCGATTGTTTGGAGCTGGTGGAGCAGCTTGTTAGACTGCGTGTTCCTCAAGTTCACAAGATTGCCCTTAGAGCCCGTACGCGTTCCCTGTTGGACGTGCCTGTTGCGCGTACTGTGTCGCACCGGAACTCGCCGTGTCTTCGTGCTCTAACACTGCTTAATGCGCTCTTGGTGTCAGCACCGGAATGGGATGTTTTTGCGTGGCGATGGATGGCTGTGTGTCGGGAGTGCTTAAAGTTTTGCGAGAGGATGGGTGACAGGCCTTCTAGTGTTCCTCTATGAGGTATAAGTGTAGTTTTACTTTATATTAGTTTCACAGTGTATTAGATTAATTCTGTAATGCTGTGTAATATACTTTTCAATAAATAAATAAATAAATAAATATATTCCACAAAACAACGATACCGTTGTCTAGACTGAACCTGTATTTTTAAGATGTTCGATTTGTCTTTGACAAATTGCATGTTGATAGTACCATCCTCCAAAATCATTTCTCCTAAATAAGATACAGCTTGACCCATTTGACATGTACCACTAAAAAAAAAAATTAGCTGTTGTTCCGTCAACTATGGAAAATTCAAGATTTCTTTACTATTTATTTGTTGTAATGGTAATTTTTTTCGGAGCCATCTATGTTCTTCGACTTCTTTAACTAAAACATTCTCTTCATGTCTTTTTTTCATTGATTCTTTGTAAAATCATTTCCGTCGTAGAGTCATCTAATGTATTCTTTTGGCCATAACGATTCAAACATAATGATGCAATGCGATAATAACTTTTAATCGTTGGCAACATTTTGTTGTCCAAAGTGTGGCTAAGTAGCTGGTTCTTTTCTTTTAGCATTCCTTCGACGGCCCAACGTATTTTTGTCACAAAGCGAGATGGCTCCGAAAAAAATTACCATTACAACAAATAAATAGTAAAGAAATCTTGAATTTTCCGGAGTTGACGGAACAACAGCTAATAAATTTTTTTAGTGGTACATATCAAATGGGTCAAGCTGTGTCTTATTTAGGAGAAATGATTTTGGAGGATGGTACTATCAACATGTAATTTGTCAAAGACAAATCGAACATCTTAAAAATACAGGTTCAGTCTAGACAACGGTATCGTTGTTTTGTGGAGTATATACCAAATTGCAACGAAATTGACGGTATTAAAAACTTCTTCTGCGAGTGTGCACGCGGATTACGTACAGTCAGCTGCTGCTCCCATATTGCAGCAATAGTTTATTATTTATCACATGGTAGATTTTTAACTAAAATACCTAGACCAGCCGAAAAACTGAGCAACCTGTTTAAAAAAGGCCTAAGTATTGTAATTAACGAAAATAGTGACGACGACGATTAAGTGAAGACTTTTTTTGTTATGATGCACCAATGCTAGAAGCTTGAATTTAATTTATGTTATAGGCCGTCAAAAAGGCTATTATGTGTTAAAAAATTGGAGGTGTCTCTCTCTCAGAACTTACGAAAAAAAAAACATGAAAAATGTTAACCCTTGAAAAAAAAAATGTTGTCTATGGAATGTTATGCGGTTTATAGTGACATGTTGTCCGTCTCGGGTAAGTGTATTATATGTTTAAAGCACGAATTAATTCAATCTACAGAAGCGGAAATATTCACGAAAAATGATTTTTCTTAATATTTTTTTTTCTTGGAAAGTAAGAAGAGGAGAATGCTGTAATTTTGTATAGGAGTTACTAACAGCAGGGCCCATCATCACAAAAAAAATCAGCCCCATAATTGTGCACTTTTACTCTCTCCGTCATTCATAGATATATAAGATTTTATTGTTGTTGTTATTCCGGCATTTTTAATGCCATCTATTTCAACACCATTCAGTTCGTATTTTATATTTTGAAATAAAAACATTATTGGATTGTTTGTAAAATTAATATCCTTCAATATTCATTTTCCTGCTGCATCTAACCCGGATACCTTTGCAGACCCCTCAATGTATATAGAGCTTGCAGAGGGTAGTACATAAACATCTTGCTGATGAATAGGTATTCTAATTTCATCACCCCTGTACGGTTTAAGATGTAATCCAGCACCAATACACACTGAATCCATTTTGATGTTATGTTTTTTTGACTCTGCGAATTGCTTTCTAGCTGATTTATAATGATGAACAGCTTTGCTAATTCCAGCGACACCACCGGTTAAGCCACCCGCAACAGATAAACCGGCAAAAATAGAAATTAATGGTAGGACTCCACCAGTTTTAGGTACAGGTATCACACGAGGTAATTGTATAGGCAATTCGGAAGCTATTTCTTGTGCAGCTGCATATGCTAATTCTGTTAATATTTTCTTTCAGTTTACGAATATGTCTTTTAGCATGCGCAACAATATTAGTAAAACTTTTCTTCAGTCCAGCTCCAGTTTTCAGGATGTTTGGTGTTAACGTTTGCTTTTTATTTACTTTGTCGAAACTAATTTCTTTGGGTCTCATTTTTAGTAAAAATTAAACAATATTAAGTATTCTATTTGAAGAGTTCTTGATTGTATAAATAACCGAATACTAATGAGTAGATGAAACGAAAAATTGTATATTTATACACAACATTTACATTTATAATCGATTTCTTTTATCTATCCAGCTGTTTTCACTAGATGGTAGTCCTAACCATTTTACATATACTTTGCTTCCTTTGCTCTTCAAGATTTTTTCAACAAGATATACGGGTAATTAGTTTTTTGAATTTCTTGACCATAAAATTCACCTAAAATAGGTCTTAACCCCGCGTCTTCTTATAAATATGTAGTAGGTTTAGTGAGTTGGACTTTTGTAATCTTAAATATTTCTGTAGACCAATTAGGTGTAAACCCTTTCTCAAAACATCCTTTATGTTTACTGATTCTTACGAAATCACCAACTTGAAATCTTTTACGATTTGCTATTTTCTTAGACAGCGAATTGTTAATGTATCTCTGCAATACAGTTTCTTTATTATTAAGTATGATTAATTTCTGATGGTCGTTTTCCCACAGTTCTATGAAAAGTGTGATAATATTCGTAAACTTTCTTCTCAAGATTGCCATCAATCCATTTACCTTTACCTTTTAAACTAAATTCTTTGTACAGCTTATTTTTGAGAGCTCTTATAAATCTTTCTACGATTGAAGCTTTTTTTGTAGAAAATGTAGAGCAATGATTAATATTGTACTTATCAGTAACTTTTTTAAATGTATTATTGTAAAATTCTTTATCATTATCTGTTTGTAAATTTTTGGGGAAACGCACCTTTGCAAACAAAGTTTGTAACTGTTTAGAAACGATTTCTTTAGTCTTTTGTTCGAGTGGAAATGCCCAAGCATATTTTGAGAAATCATCGATAATCACCAATATGTATTTATAACCAGCATTCAATTTTGACATGACCTGCATATCTATCAAATCTGCTTGCCAAAGATCATCTACATCTTTTACTATCACACTTCTCCGTGGGAAGTTCACTCGTGCATTTTTATGAATTTCATTTACAACATCTGCTTTACTCATAGTATTTGTTTATTTATTTATTTTTTATTTTGATGTTAGTCCAGATCTATATTTTTAACGTCTGCTTCGCAACAGGTGCTTGCTAACTTTTACTTCAAGGTTTATACATAAGATCTTTTTCAATTTGTTTTATTTGCTCTGTTAAAATTATAACTTGTTTGCTAAGATATGATACTTTTTTCAAACAATCCTCTACTATTTTATCAACATACTCTTTATCAACTCTATTTAACAAGCCAGGCTCTTCCACAGACGAGATTTTATTACTTTAAATTTGATAATTATCAATGTCACCAATTTCTATAGTGTGCTCGATGTTCATGTCTAATATGTATTAGATTACTTGTCAAAATGATAATTGTTTTTCAATTTTACTCTTTTATAATACCAGACTTTTAATTCTTCAATGATTGACATAATTTCATTGTCATGATTGCTGTTACCAGCGTTTCTAGATACGATTACAAGTTTTAATTTTCAATCAGCTCATTCGGATCATCCCAATAAATGTAATCCGTGTTTTTTTTATAAGTACCGTTTTAATTCAGGTAAATGACCACCAATTTTTTATTTTTGTGTCTGTTTCTGCATCAATTTGTTGTATAAATAAAGGTTTAATAATTTGCCAATATTTCAGTCCTTTGTCACCTTTTAATTGTCCATCGGGGTCACAGTTCCGTTTGTGCACATTTGTTATAATTAAAATTTCTTTATACTCGGTTTTATCTTTTTCAGTTACAAGATTAAGATCAGGTTTGTTACGCATTAAAAGCTCCTTCAAACCCACGGTTAATTCATAATTTTTATTATTGACGGTAACCACATATTTTTTTTGCCTGTTAGTAGCATCATTAATAAATGATAAGCTTACAGGAGTATTTCCCATCATAAGTTTCTTATCATCACTACGAATACCGTATGGTACATTTATATTCTAGTACATATCAATCATGTCTTCCTTTTTCAGAGACAAAAGTGTTTCGTCATTTCCTTTTAACAAATTTTCAACAATTTCATCAGTATCATAGTCATAATCTTTGATTATTTACTCTCTAGATAGAGTGTGGCCCTGTAATCACTACGACAGAAACAGGCCAGTTTTTATATGCTTGTGTGCGTGACTGCTTTGTCTGACACTCGCAAAACGTCATTCTATTTACCTCTGTGGGCATACATAGGGATGCCAGCTAAAGAAATATTTCCCATTTTACTGGAAAAACTGATCATGTTAAGGTTTAGTCGTTGTGAGGTGTTTGGAAAACTAAAAAGATATCAATTCAGATTGGAATGGTTGCCTTTAATGTTTTCGATTGACAAAATACACTCACCGGCAAATTTTGCGGAACAAAATAAAAGTAAGACATTTTGAAAAAGTTATTTTTTTGCCCGAATAAAATGTTTTAAGTTATTTGTTTTTTATAAAAAAACAGATAAGACGTCATGAATTAAGTGTTATAAAAAATAAATACATACATACATTAAATCGCGCCTGTTTCACAGAGGGGTAGGCAGAGACCATTTCTTCCCTCATGCTACGATCCTAAAAAATCTCTTTCACTTCTTCCACATTCACACATCGAGTCATGCATGCACGTCGGTTTCGGGTACTTAAGAGACGGCCCTTATCCAGTATTTAATTTTTTTTGTTGTATTTGTGAAACAAAACTATTACGTTCAAAAAAAAGACTTTTCATTAATTTTTTGCTAAATATGCCGTGCGATTGCGAGTGCGTTAGGCAATAGGCCAGCTGACCCCATGTCAAATTTCCAGTTTGAAAGTCAAAATATATTTTTATCAATTTCCACTATTCTCGACTTTCACTTGGCAGTTTTCAATTATTAAGTATACATATCCAAAATTAACTTCCATACTTCGATACTCACACCCCTAGGGAATTTCGCATTTCAAAACTGGCAATACCAACAATAATGCCAAGAGGGAATCGTAATAATTAGACATATTTAATTGATTGATTTTTGAAAGAAATACTATGAATTCTGAATTATTTATGGGTGGTAGGTGACTTTGCTGGTTGATTTAATACGTCCTTTGTAATTTCGACACACGTTAATAACGCAACTCGTCATTTTAGTGCTTTTTTAGCGAAATAAATTCTAACATGTAACACGACCGTATCCCTTGACAACACAATTGACACTAAGGAGCGGACAGCTACTTATAGGCTAACAGTTAGCTGATAAAACAATTTTTCAACATTTTTATCAGTATCATAGTCATAATATTCTGAGTGTTGATTGGAATCAGCATTTAATAAATCTTTAAATTTTTCGTATCCTGCAGACGAGTACAAATTCTCGTTTGTATTATTCATATACAACAGTGAGGGGGTATTAATATGCGAATTAACTTTCCCATTTATGCTGACCAGTGTATCTAAAGGATCCGTATTCGGTTTAAAGACCTTTTTGAGTTTAAGATTATTTTCATCTTCTTCAATTGTAATCATCTTTATTTTGTTTTTTATGTTATTCACTGATTTTATAAGCTGCGCTTTTAAATTTATATCCATTGTATAAACTTTTTAATCTCAACCACTTAATTCAGACTCTCGTCTTAAAATATATATTTTTTAAAACATTGTTTTATATGTCGAGTTTAAAAGTAAATGAATGTGTCAAACCCCCGTCTATATCTTCCTTCATTTATTGCGCAATCCTTATTTATGACAAGAAAGCTATATTTATCTATCCACACAGCACAACAAAGCTCTTTTAATTTTATCCAGTCTTTGTCTGTATTAACATGCTCATTGTATATGTGTTTTAAATTGGTGTCATCTTGCTTAAATATAATCAGAAGATTAACATTATCTCTGAGTAGTTGTTTGGGTATTTTCGAATATGTCTGAGATAAATAAAAACAGTCTATTTGTCTATGTCTTTCCATAGCAAAGTAGTTTCGAATATTTACTTGATTTTCGCATGCAACATTGTCAAAAATCATTATTGAATTAGATAATGCATCGTTTGGGTGAATTACTTAATTGTTATCACGAAAAATAAAGAATTTAGCGTTTGAAATTTTGTTTTTCTACTCGCGTACTATAAACCGCTAATATTGATATGGTTAATGGTGTCAGAATACCACCTATAGCGTAACCGAAGAGTACAAACAATTCTATAATTAGCGTTGCCATGGTAATAACAGTTCTATAATTTATTATAGCATTGTTATTACCATGGTAACGGTCATTCCGGATATCAGTCTTGGCGTTTAGTTAACACTTGACATCCTAATAATTTGTATAATAAACCGTTAAAAACATTTAACACCAATTAAAATTACCTATATTAAAAATAAAATTAATTTTGAGACTAAATATGTGTTTAGAATTACATTTTTATTAAGTTACTAAAAATAGATGAGTAATATCCATCGATTTGTTATTTGGTTACCATGGTTACGTTCAATATGGATATCAACAAAATGGCGTTTTGTTTGGCATTCCAACTTCTATGATAAATTTTCAGAACTGTTTTAGTACCTAACTATTAAAAATTGCATGAAATTTGTAAACATTTAGCAATAAAATTTACAAACTATTAACGCCAATCGGAATAATGAAAATGACTTTGCTAACAAGTAATTTGTTAGCAGAAAAATCGAGTGAAGTATACGAGAAAAGTTAGCGATTGTTTATTTTTTTCATTATTATTCTAAGCTTGTAGAAAAAGTTATGTATGCAACGGTACATAATTAGCTCTTAAGGTACTCGTGCCTATAATTAGAGCGCTCGCAAGCTCGCGCTCTAACCTCGGCGCTCGTACCTTAAGAAGCTTCATTATGTACCAGTTACATAAATAACTATTATAACTAGCTGAAGAAATCCATACTTCGGTTGAAAACCTGTCTTTGAATATAAATAAATATTCTTGAATTTTAATCCATTTTCATGTAACAATAAATTTAACATTACATTCGTTTTACCACAATTTGAGGGACCAAATATAATGCAACGGATTGTATTATGAAACAAATATTACCATCGTAAGATTGTTGTCTTGAGATTACCATCGTAAGATTGCAATCTTGAGATTGCCAACGAAAGGTTGCAGTCTTAAGATTGCCATCGTAATATTACACAGTCTTGAGATTACAATCGTAAGATTGCAGGCTTGAGATTGCCATCGTAAGATTGCAGTATTAAGATTTCCATCGTAAGATTGCAGTCTTGAGATTGCCATCGTAAGATTGCACAGTCTTGAGATAGCCGTCGTAAGATTGCAGTCTTGAGACTGCCATCGTAAGATTGCAGTCTTGAGATTGCCGTCGAATGGTTGCAGTCTTAAGATTGCCATCGTAAGATTACACAGTCTTGAGATTACAATCGTAAGATTGCAGTCTTGAGATTGCCATCGTAAGATTGCAATCTTGAGATTTCCATCGTAAGATTGCACAGTCTTGAGATCGCCATCGTAAGATTGCACAGTCTTGAGATTGCCATCGTAAGATTGCACAGTCTTGAGATTGCCATCGTAAGATTGCAGTCTTCAGACTGCCATCGTAAGATTGCAGTCTGGAGATTGCCATCGTAAGATTGCAGTCTTAAGATTGCCATCGTAAGATTGCACAGTCTTGAGATTGCCATCGTAAGATTGCAGTCTTGAGATTGCCGTCAAAAGGTTGCAGCCTTAAGATTGCCATCGTAAGATTACACAGTCTTGAGATTACAATCGTAAGATTGCAGTCTTGAGATTGCCATCGTAAGATTGCAATCTTGAGATTTCCATCGTAAGATTGCACAGTCTTGAGATCGCCATCGTAAGATTGCACAGTCTTGAGATTGCCATCGTAAGATTGCACAGTCTTGAGACTACCATCGTAAGATTGCAGTCTTCAGACTGCCATCGTAAGATTGCAGTCTTCAGACTGTCATCGTAAGATTGCAGTTTTGAGATTGCCATCGTAAGATTGCAGTCTTAAGATTGCCATCCTAAGATTGCACAGTCTTGAGATTGACATCGTAAGATTACAGTCTTGAGATTGCCATTGTAAGATTGTAGTCTTGAGAGTGCCATCATATATTGCAGTCGTAAGATTGCAGTAATGTACTATTTATATGTCCTCACATTGCTTGAGAAAAGTAGTATACAATCCTCGGCCGGAACAGGGATTGAAGGACTCGTTCTATCCGGCCTCGTCTACGACTCGGCCGTCTACCCCAAACTCGTCCTTAAATTCCTGACTTCACGACCTCTTCAGTAATGTACAGTCAGCGTCAGAGAAACGTGACCCCCTAGATTTTAAAACTACAACTCGCAAGGCAGACAAGCTGAGTTTTACTTTACTCAATCTTGCTAGCCAAGCGGTCAGCCACAACTTTCAAAAATATTTTCATCTTTCACTTACACGTAGACCGGGATCGAACCCCTGACCACTCGAGGACAGCACTTGTATTATGTTATCCTGCACCGCTTCCACTGAGCTATCGTGCCTATGCCATAATGAGCGAATTTATGAATCACTTGCTAGTAACTACTTGTAAAATATGATTATTATTTCTGCCCATGCGTCCTTGTCTAGCAAGGCTGAAAAGAATAGTTTTGTCTTTGTTTATTCAACTACCCATATTTTATTGCCAAATGTGATTTATAACGACCGTGACTAATTACCTTTAAGGTTGATATTAGTATAATTTACCCAATTCATTTAGAAATATGTTTGAGGGTAACTTTTATAATCACCTTTGCAAATCAAACCTGAGTTTTGACGGTGTGCAGTTACTGTTAGTAACGTTTCCTCAACTCGATTAAGCGATTTACGATTTCCTTACGTCTCAAAAACTTGTGCTGAATTTTAATATGGTTCGACTTACTACTTTTTTGAAAGCAAAAATTGTAGTTCTTTGGGAACAAAACCAGAATATTAAAAAAAATTGCAAGAGAAATGAATATAACAGTAAGTTACCTACCTAGAAATACTCGATTTTTCTAATGATGTTTTAGTGTTTTATTGTGTATAACTGTATTGAATACATGTGTTTTAATACATTATGTTGTATTTGCAGAGAAATACAGTTCGCAAATGGATAAGGCGATATCAAGAAACGGGTGAAGTGAATTGTAATCGCCAAGGCCCTCGTCCTACAGCTTATACAGACGAATCCGAGCGGCACCGTAGTATCGTGCAAGTTCACATTGACGCCCCGTTCACGACCACTCGCTCAAGTGCTGAGACATTCCAGGTATCACTTAGCACCGTTCGAAGACATTTACACGCTGCAAAAATACACCATTACAAACCGGCTAGAAAAATAAATCTGTCGAAGGCACATCGCGACGACCGTGTGAGATTTGCCAAGAAATATGAACATTTTGACTGGGAGAACGAAATAGTCATCTTTACCGTTGAAAAATGTTTCAAGTCGGATAAAGACGGAAGAAAAGTTTTGTGGCGGAGAAGTGGGGAGCGATACAATCCTAAAAATATGCTAGATTTAAGAACAAGCGGAAGGATAACATTAGGTAACTATGCACGACTTGTAGACTGTTTATTATTTCCTCGTATTTATCCTCATGTTATTCGAAAATAATGTTTATAAATATTACATGGTGTTTTTTTTTCAGGGTATTGGGGTTGGATGTCGTCTATGGGTCCAGGTGAGCTCGTGGAAGTAGGGGGCCGTATGAACGGTGAACGATACCGTGAGATACTGCGGGACGTGATGGTGCCATCAGTTCGGGTCGCATACCCTGAAGGGCAAATATATTTAGTTCAAGACAATAGTGCGGTGCATCGTTCGCGTATAGTGCAAGAATGGTTATCTGCTCAGGCAGATATTACAGTTATGGATTGGCCTTCTAAAAGTCCTGACCTGAACCCAATTGAAAATGTATGGGGTCAAATGGTGCTAAACTGGGATCCTACAGAGGTCAAAACAAAAAAAAAATTTAGATGCCGAAGTCCATAGAACATGGGAACTGATGCGGAACAGCAGTGCATGTTCCAACATGGTCTCGAGCATGAGAAGCCGACTGGAGTAAGTAAAAGACGCTGACGGTTACCCTTCGCGTTATTAAAAAAATAAAAAAATAAAATTTATTAATAAATACCCGGCTGCAGTGGCACACTATCTGACCAAATACATTTTCGTTTCTTTGTTTTGTATTTAGTTGTTTCAAATTGTGATGAAAACAAGAGAGATGTAAATTGCTATACTACTTAGTTTAGCATGTTGGTTCTCTCGCAATTTAAAAAAAAACACGTTTGGAGCAACTGCGATTATATTCCTAGGAATAACCTGATGCTTAACTTTGTCATGACTCAGTAGTAAATAACATAATAATATGTATACTTAGCAATTAGCATAAAGAATTAAGTAAAATAAAAGAAGGCACAATGTTTAATAGCATGACTGGATTCTTGAATATTTCGTTTTAAATTACACTATTTAAATATAAATTATAACAAGAATATTATGTTTATAATTTTGACGAAACTAATATTAATTATTAACACAGTATTGTTTAATTCCTAGGAATATAATAAAATAAAAATGATATCTCTTTAAGTATTTATTTCTCGCTGTTATTTATTATGTTATGAATAAAGGTTACGAATTTGTAATAAAATAAAATTATACCAATAACATAGTTTTTTTTTTAACATTGTTTATTAAAATATTTAATAAAAATGTTTGATTGTAGTAGAAATAAAAAAAACTAAAACTTAATTGTAAAAATGGAAAATGCAAAACGACATCGTATTTCGTATGAGGTCGGAACCTGCGAACTCAGGCTCTCATGCCTTATGAGACAACCACTAAGCCACACCACTGTTACTAGAACCATTGAAATTTTTATACGCTTCAATGTGAATTCCAGGGGGGTCACGTTTCTCTGACGCTGACTGTACTATTCATATACCTAAACTCGGCTATACGTTAAATATCTAGTATTTATTACGATCTATAGGTTCATATTAAAATCATTTTACGACAGGTCTATTTTTAGACAGAAAATCAACATTTAAAATTATTCCTCTATTCTGCTACCTGCCATAATGCCATGATAGCATAGCATGACACTTCTTTCCACGTTTCGGCATGGTCATCTAGAAAATACACATACTGCCAACATTAGAAAAGTTTAATCAAGTTGGTCACGACCAAGGAGCTTATATAAAACACTGGAAGTTGAACGCCAAAGATACGTTCGAAACAAAAAAAATGACCTTTATTACGTCACGAATATATTCCATCTCTTTCTTTAGTTAGGGTAAGAATGAGATGGAACTCAAACATAAATATGCCAGACAAAACATTGAATTTGTCTTTTTCAAATTGTATTAATTTTACTTTAAATTTTGACTGATTATTCTTAATATACCTCTTTTATAAAATGTGCGTGTAGTATTTTACTTTCTGTAGTGTCCTCGTAGAATATGTTATGATATGTGTTTGGATGTTCCTGTTTGTGTAACAATAAATATCGGCTCGCTCGCTATGCACTGCGTCTTACCTCCGCGCCCGGCTGTCAACACTCCCCGCCCCTCGCGCCAACCGCGCAATGCTTAGCCCCGAGACGACAGATGTCACAGATAACATTACATTTATATATAAGTGTCCATACACTACATCCCTCCCTTATTTTATTTTTATTAAATAGAGTTTTAATCAACCGGATACAATTTTATGTGAATTTGTTTGACACGCTTAGAATTACTAAAATTAATTAAATTGTACGTTGTCACTTTATTCCTTTACTTCTTCGGTTTTCCCTTCAGTATCCTCTTCGGGTTTCTCTTCAGCACTTTCCGATACTTTCCACTGGCCCTCCACTTTTTTGAGATGTGCTACATTACGTCGGATTATTTGTCCAGTCTCATCATTTTTGAGTTGTATATCTCCTTCCTTAGTAGATTCCACTGTGTGTGTTGTCGGTTCAAAATTCAAGCTTAGTTTGTTGCTTTTGTTCATATTTTTTATCTATTATCTCCCCCACAAAGATCATTATCTACAGCTCGTCTCTTTCTGTCAGCGTATTCCTTTCCTTTTTCTTTATGTTCTGTATCCTTATCCCTTATTTCACCATCGTCAGGTTTGTATGGTAAGTCCTGAATCATCGGTAATTTGTCCCGAAATTGCCGTCGGAAGAAAAGTTCCCCGGGGGGTTTCCCAATGACAGTATGTGGTGTACTATTGTACATCACTAAATACTCTTGTAGGGCCTCTTTCCAGTTTTTCTTCTAGACCTGGGCAATTTTTAACCGCTTCAGAATGCTGCGATTTTGCCTTTCAACTTCGCCATTCTGTTGGGGCGAGTAGGGGACTGTATTAAAAATTCGTATGTCCCGTTCAGCACAAAACGTTTTGAACTCTGCACTGGTAAATTGTCTACCATTATCTGCCGTAAGAGATGCGGGGTTACCAAGTCGGCTAAAAATATCCTTTAAATGTGCAATAATGTCAGCACTCGTTATTGATCTACAAATTTTCACATCTATATATCTTGTGTAGTAGTCTACTATAACCAGAATGTAATCGTTATTAGGCAACGGACCCATTAAATCTATGGCTATGTCCACTGTAACGGTCCAGATATGCCCGTTCGAATTCACAAATATAATTAGAGTTAGTTCAGGCTCTAGCGAGAGCTGATTAAATTGTAAAATCTATATAATTTAATAAAATAACATTATTGTTAGATATTAATTATATGTATTCACGTATGAATACAATAATAAGTGATAAAATGCGAATGCAACAAGTTTGAGTGCCTGCTAAAAATGGTCCGCAAAATTACATCATAACAAGTGTAATGCAATAAAAATCTAAAAGGACACTCACCATTTTAGTAAGCTATTAATCAAGTCATGTTCTAGTTTTGTAATCTTATTCAATTAAATATTTGTTTAATACAAGCTTTAGAATTATAAACCTTATTTATTTCCTCAATAAACAATGGTTATATAGAACAAATGGGAGTGTTATAGTTCTTGAGTAATGAACACTAGAGAGAGAAGGAAGGAACTATATAAGTTGTCTTGCTAGAATCGGACCAAGCCGATTGCGTAAACTAACATCACCGAGTAGACGGCGGGTCAACCCCAAAAGCTTTTCTTTAACGAACGGCTAACTAAAGAAAATCGGGCCTTATTTCGTGACGCCAGACTACAAAAAACAAACGCCGGATACAAATTCTGCTGGACCCGTAATGGATCCATACTGGTCCGCAAGCAGGAGGGGGCCGTGGTCATACGAAACGATGAAGACATTAGAAGGTGTTTCGGAGAATTTCTCGATGTTTCGACCCAGCCTATCGGGACCACGGACGACCCGATTCTTTCAAAATAATTTTGTAACTCCTAATTTTAACCTTTTTAATTTTGTAATTTATTTATGTTTGAGCTTCTCTCTTTGCGTGTCTACATGTCATTACTACAATTACTTCACACTTTCTTATGCAGTTAAACAAGTCTCTCGTATTCAGATTTTTTCTAAGCACTATCACTATAACCATTGCACACTTGTACCTCACCTAAACATTTATGAAACAAGTACTTACCGAGCGACGGCGGTCAAAGTAGGCTGTAGGATAAATGAAACCTTCAGAAATGGCATTACATGAGGTAATAGACGATATTGACAACACAATTTCTATCGAATGCCACTCGCTGGATACGCTGGAAGGCTGCAAAGACCTATTGACAACTAAATACAATATTAAATTGCTTTGTCTAAACATAAGAATCCTGCAGCGGAATTTTGACGGTCTCGTCGTTTCCATTGAGCGTTCAGGTGTAGAATTTGACGTCGTAATATTGTCAGAGTGTTGGCTGAATGATGACCCATTTATTAATCAGCTGCCTGGCTATGTTTCGTTTCATACTACGAAGTTTATTAACAAAAGTGAAGGGGTTGTCGTTTATGCTAGGGACACATTAGACGGATCGGCCTCAGAACTGCCACTAGCCGATGCCAATTGTCTATCGCTGAATATGGCCGACCAGATAACAGTTATAGCTATTTATCGCTCCCCATCTTTTACACGTATTGATAACTTCATAAACTCGCTTGACTCTGTACAGCCCAAAATTAAAATAAAACAGATCGTTCTAGCTGGAGACATAAATATAGATATCTCAGGTCACTCAGCCAATAATCAGTATTGTGATTACATGTGCCTGATGAGCACGCACGGTTTTCTCCCTGCTATTACGAAACCGACTAGAAACGCCAGTTGCATTGACCACATATTTGTTAAAACTTTGGGTACCGCGATTGGTATTGTCTGCAATTGCTCGGTTTCTGATCATAACGCGGTCATGGCAGGACTTCAGTGCCTAAAGTCTAACAGGTCCTCAAATCGGTAGACCACAAAAACTAATTTCACAGCAGTCGTGAAGGCTCTCAGTGACGTGGACTGGTCAGTCATAACTGTCGTCAAAGATGCCGATACCGCAGCCGCACGTTTTAGCGACATAATCTCAACCGCTATTAAGGAAAACTCCAGGATGGTTAAAATTAGTCGCTCTAAATTTTCTTTAAAACCCTGGATAACTGCCGGCCTTATCAGGTGCATGAGACACAGAGATAGGTTGCACAGTCAGTGTAAAGCGTCACCAGATAATCAAATAACTCGACAAATCTACAGTCGCTAGAGGAACTAAATACTTAAATAATCTGTTATATGATTTAAAATCAGCTTACGAGAGCGAACAAATAAATCAGAATAAAAATAACCCCAAAAAGCTCTGGAAGACAATAAAATCTTTATGCGAAACGCCTCCCAAAAAGAGTTGCACCAGTGAGTTAACTAAAAGTCTGAGCTCAGTCAAAGAATCGCTTAACTCCTGCAACCAATACTACACATCCATAGGGGAAACTCTAGCGGATCAGATCCTTGATAAACTCTCTGAGACTCAAAGCTCTCTAGCTGACAAATTTAAACCAGACGATACCCCAACATCCTCCTTATTTATGCAACCAACCGATGAAGTCGAAGTAAATAAGTTCATTACCCAGCTAAAGTCGGATAGTGCCCCCGGACTTGACGGTTGTAAACCACTTTTAATAAAACAAATTAGGTAAGTTATCATAGGCCCACTTACTTATGTATATAATCTTAGTCTAGGGAGTGGTTGCTTTCCTAACTGTTGGAAGTTGGCCGTGGTCTCTCCCATATATAAGAATGGACAAACAAAACTCCCCTGCTAACTATCTTCCCATTTCAATATTAAGCGTTTTTTCTAAAATACTAGAAAAAGTTGTCAAAACCCGGCTCTCAAATTATTTGGAAAGTAATTCGCTAATCTCGGAAAAGCAGTTTGGTTTTAGGCCGGGTAAATCAGCGGAAGATGCAGCAGTTTTACTGGCCAACACAGTATTTGAGCGTCTGGATAGTTGAAATAAAAGCCTAGGAGTATTTTTAGATTTGGCTCGTGCATTTGATACGGTATCCGTTACGATTTTACTTAAAAAGTTAGAAGCCTTGGGTATCCGTGGAAGAGCTCTGGACTGGTTCCGTAGTTACCTGACTGACCGCTGACAAGTCATTAGAGTTGATAACCACCTCAGTAGTCAATCTTACACCAATTTTGGGGTCCCTCAAGGGAGCATAGTTGGACCAAAGCTTTTTACAATATACATGAATGATATCCTCAAACAAAATCTTCCAAACACAGATATTATTTGTTACGCGGACGATACTGCTGTTCTTTTCCACGGCGGATCTTGGGAGGAAGTTTTTATCACTGCCGAAAACGGACTCTCTCAAATCGCTGCCTGGTTGGATAGTAACCTACTCACTCTTAATGTTGAGAAGACGAATTATATTGCGTTTTCCAAAACATCTAGTGGTTCTCCCCCTTCTTCTATGAAACTGCAAATATACCGTTGTCACTTTAAGAAGTCAGTCTTGCCAAATAACTCTACTCGGCCTTGCTCTTGCGATAAAGTCACAAGAAGCGAGTCAGTCAAATACCTGGGTCTCGTCATAGATCAGCACCTGTCGTTTAAGCAGCACATCACATCACTCTCGAAAAGGGTCAGAAAGCTCATTTATGTGTTTAAAACCCTAAAATTTCGAATTATTTAATTCCGAATTTGAAAAAACCGAATTTCATAATTCCGAATTTTTACAATACCGAAAAAATATACGGCCGAATATCAAAATCTAGAATTGAAGTCTTCTACTTGAAACAAAAGTTAGGTGAGATGATGAGCACATAACTAAACTAGGTCATCTTACAGATAGGTTAGGTTAGGTTAGAGTTGCATCGAGGCGCGAAGCGCCTCAGCTACGCGGAGCAGGAGCTCCGCGACGCGGAGCTCCGTCGACTTTCTCGGACATTTCTTACAGTTTTTGAGCATGAATTCTTACAGTTTTTGAGCATTAAGCATGTATAATATTTATATTATACAATATTTTATCAGGCGCTTATTTGAAATAAAAAATCTTAGAGAATTCGGGGTGCTAAAATTTCGGAATAATGAATATTCGGGATTCGGAATAGGAATATTCGGAATTGTGATATTCGGAAAAATATTTTTCGGGATTTTGATAATGATTTTTAGATGGTGACAATGATGAATGAGGGATTTAAGCAAAAGGGGATGAAAGTAAATGTTGCCAAGACCAAGGTCATGGTGATAGAGAAGGACGAGGAGATGACAGAGTGCGTAATAAATATAAATGGTGAATTAGTAGAGCAAGTGAGTGAATTTGTGTACCTGGGAAGTATGTTTACAAGAGATGGTAAGTGTGAAAAGGATGTCGAGAGGAGGGTGAATGCGGGAAATCAAATAAATGGGGCCCTGTACTCATTTGTGAGCAGAAAGGGCGTTTCACAAAAAGCCAGACTGGCTGTTCACAATGGAGTGCTAGCCCCTACACTGATGTATGGTAGTGAATGTTGGGTGTGGCAGGACAAGCATAAAAGTCGTATAAATGCAGTTGAAATGCGCTCTTTGCCTAGTATGTGTGGCATGAAACTGACTGATAGAGTAAGAAATGAAGAAGTCAGAGAGAAATGTGGACTAAAATAAAAGAAGATGTAGTGACTAAGATTGAAAAGGGCATGCTTCGATGGTTCGGTCATTTGGAAAGAATGGATGAAAGAAGATTGACGAAAGAGATATACAGAGCTAAAGTGAGTGGAAGGGTCGGAATGGGCCGCCCTAGGCGTACTTTTTCGAATCAAATCGGAGAAATACTGGAAAAGGGCCGAATTTTAAGTACCCGAAACCGACGTGCGTGCATGACTCGATGTATGAATGTGGAAGAAGCGAAAGAGATTTGTCAAGATCGTAGCAGGTGGAAAGAAGTGGTCTCTGCCTACCCCTCTGGGAAACAGGCGTGATTTTATGTATGTATGTATGTAATAATTCGGAAATGTAAACATTCGGAATTTTAAAAAATCGTGATTGTGATACTTCGTGAAACTAAAATTCGGAATAGTGATGATTCGTAAATTTCAAAATCGGAAAAAATATTTCGAGATTATGTAGTGTACCCGTTTGAAAGATTACGAGAGTGCTCCCCTTTAGATGTGCTTTTGCGTGTGTATGACGGGTTATGTGTCTCCATCTTGCAATACTGTGTAGCAGTCTGGGGCAGTGGTGGAAAGACTTCTATGTTAGAAGTAGAACGAGCCCAACGTGCTGTGATTAAGGTGATGTTAAAAAGGCCTTTTCGTTACCCAACCGACTTACTCTACAAAGAAGCAGGTTTGCTGAGGGTGAGACAGCTTTTCGTTAATAAAGCAGTACTCCGAATACACCGTAGGACACATTCGATACCGAGTCTCGCACAATTAAATAGCAGACGGCAAAAAAATATTGAATTACCCACCATGAAATCTAGTTTTGCCAGACGCTGTCCTGCGTTCTCACACACCTATATATGTAATGCGGTGAATAAAGTCTGCGATATTCAAAATTTAACTATCTTTAAGCTTAAATCCGTTAAACTGTGGCTCAAAACGTTATCTTATGAAGAAACGGAACAGCTTTTGGTATAGAGACGTCGTCACACACAAAACCACACAACATAACACAAACACACACATACACACACAGACACAAAGACACACACACACACACACACACACACACACACACACACACACACACACACACACACACACACACACACACACACACACACACACACACGCACGCAAACACAATCAGATCTTGCATGCTTCCTTTTATTGTATTTTTATTTATACTTTTATTTTTACTTGTTTTGGTACTCATCTGTACGTAGCGCTGATACAATGAGCTTAAGTTTGTATCTATACCTACTTATTATATTTCGTTCATCCAAATGTCAATATGTGCTTAACTTCACTCACTGGACGCCCAAGATACAGGCTCTGCCAAGTTTGGGGTCCGCCGGATATTACTTTTAAGAACAATGTACCTTTTTGTTAATAAATCATTACTTACTTACTTAGATGGCGCCTTAAGGTGGCCTTCCGACCAGCGCGGCTCTATCGCAACGGCCGCAGCGTCTAAGCCGCTGCGTCACTGTCGCAGCGGCTTAGACGCAGATTGGCTTCCGAGCAGCGCGATTCCGGCGTCATTCACAGTTATTAGTCCATACCTGACGGTTGTGCGGTACAGTAGGAATGAACCGATCAATTAAAAAAATATTATTAGAAGAAGAAGAGGATGATGTTCTTTTGCTTCGTTACTACTATAGTCGTAACGAAGCAAGTACTATAGTCGTAAATCGTACAAAATAGCATGTTGAGACACTAAATTTATTAGTGCCTCGTCTTGCTCATCCGTAAATATGTTATTACCGTTCATTTTTTAGATATTCTCTCGAAAATAACTAGATAATAAACTAAAAAACCACATGCTTTCGCAGCGAGCCACGCGACAGTGCTTGCGCGAGCATTGCACGGCCGCTACGGCCGCGCGTCATTAACGCGGCGTCACTATCGCTGCGACAGTGACGCTGCGCTCGAACGTTCCCTCATACATTTCCGTACTGTATAATACTATCGCTCTGTCGCCGCGTCACTGTCGCTGCGTTAGTGACGCCGGAGCCGCGCTGGTCGTAAGTCCACCTTTATTATGATTTCTGGTGGTACAGACGGGCAGCGTCTGTCATGTTCGAATTGGTAGAATACGACAGTGACGGAGATAGACGCCATCAGAATACGAACTCGAGTAGATATTAAAAACGGTAATACTGGGAATAATGGAAAAATGTACTGCGTATTGAATAGCATAAGGATTAGTTTCAATTATCAGTGTAGATTCGAATCACGAATCAGGAGATGTAGGATTGTAATGATTAAAATGACTTAAGCGATTGGAATGGGGATTGAAATTATACCTTATGTTATTTATAGTAAGGGATAATTTTGGAGCTAATGCATGACTTGCACGAGTTGTTCAACTTGCAAGAGATGCATGAGTTGCACGAGATGCATGAGATGCACGAGCACGATGGCCGCCGTTGAATCTATATATAGAGTTTTCAAAGGGAATATGGGCATTAATTTCTTTGCATTCATCGCGGAACGTTTATATTTTGACTTTATCTTGTCATTCAAAGGGGATAGGCTCGCTTACTGGGGAACGCCTTGCGTAAAATTTACTTACGGTTCGTAGTTACCTTGTCGTGTTAAATTCGTTTTGGTTTTTATATCGTGTTGCGCCAGTTTATTTGCTATATTTTGTGTAATTTTCGGTTAATACGAGTTTTATAGAGAAATAGGAGTACGAAGCGTTCGCGGTTAAATTCATGACTCAGTGCTAGTTTTACAGTAAAATTTAAACTACGTAGTACTCATTCGGTTTAATATTTGCGATCTTTTAAAGTGTTTTCAGTTATATCATTTGTATAGTTAACGTTAACTTCGTCTTTAGAGTTAGTAGGGAGGTATAAGATACGTAGGGCTTAAGTAGGTACGTGCGATTCATTAGCTAACTAATGTTTTACCGGCTTTAAATAGGTTTATGTATTGCTTTGATAGTGTTGGAAGACGCGTTTTCACAGTTAGCATAGTAATTAAATTCTTTCCGCGAGGAGATAGGGTTGCTTAGGGAGTAGGCTATTGGTATTATTGTGTGGGAAATGGTTTTCTGTCATGTATGGGAATGCAGTGCGAAAGCTCTGTATTTTTATATATGATTGGTGTTGGTTGTGCTTTAATCAAAAGATTTTGTTTTCCAGATTCACTCCAGTAGACGGGTGGTGGGAACTTTTATATTTGAGATTGGTTTATTTTGATATTTTTATTTATACCTTGGTAAGGAACTTTTGTTTTATTTTTTTCTCTTGCTACTGTTAATCCTGGTTTACATAGCCTGGGTTGCAGTTAGTGAGGCTTTCTATTGTATGATTGTATTTCTATTGTTTGTATTGGTGGATAGAAATCCTTGCTGGGCCAGGACACCTTTAGCTAACCACTGTGATCAGAGTCCGGACAGTACAATATATTATTAAGCTGTAGATTAAAGGACATTCCTTGTATAGTGGGGAATTTTTGTTGAGTTAAGCTAGACTAGCATACACTTGTACCAGAACAGTGATCAGGCTACCACTAGTAAATTTCTGACAAGTCCGAGAAAGCCTAACGGAGCCTCTGATTTGGAACTATTAGAGTCTAAAAGAGCCTTGGGCAAGCCCGGATGTCTCTTTACCAACATAGACATCCGTAGAAGCGCCTACTTAGTCTCAATGTCAGCCTTTAAAGAACAAGGAAGGATCACCAGTTGACATGCCGGCGCGCACTTACTGAAGCTTTATTGGAGTTGAGGCTGGGTCCCGATAAATCTATTTTTATGTATATATACTAAACCACACAATAGGGCGCCTTACTCTCACTATCCCTGAGAACTACGGTTCACCAAAAGTGAGGGGGGAGGTACACACAACACGAGTGTTTAGGTCGCCTTCTCAGCTGACTCAGCTGAACTTTCCAGATTCCCTAGTAGTACGGGCGGTAACGACCATTAGGGTTGTCCAAAAAAATCATTTTGATATTTTTTAATGGGCCATGCTCTCATTTTGTTACCTATGGCTAAAGTACTACTGATGTAAAATTTGAGCTTCCTAAGTCAAGTTTAAGAGGGTGCTCACGAAGTGTCAATCTTCAACTTTTTTGTTGATCTACCCTCTCGCGAATTTAATTTTTACAGTTAACGTAGACGTGTTAGAGTTTATTTTAAAAGTAAAAAGTTAAGTTAAAGGTTCCTTCGCGTTTTCATGTGATATCTATGTCATAAAGGTGTTGTGAAATTGTGTTCAACACAGTACATAAATTGTTTAAAAATGGCTTCTTCTTCCCGACATAGTAATGAATTTTTTTATTGGGTTGCGAGAATTGGAACCTATTTCTCAGCTAAATCAACTTTTGACTCTGCGACAAGTTCTTCGACGTTTTCACGAGCATTTAAAACATAAAAAAATGTAAGACAATCAGTTCATTTCGTTTTAGAAGAATTGTTGGAGGTCTGGACAAAGGCTGGAATACCGACTAAACATCAAAAGCACTGCGTTGAAAAATTAGAATTAATTCACAAGAAATGGCTCCTTTTAAATAAAAACAAGTCTAGAACTTCTCAATCACAAACAGACCGAGAGAACTTATTTATTGCTGAACTGGACAAGATTTTTGATATTGCACACATCGATGCTCAAAGCCTAAAAAAATTGAAGCTGACAAAGTATTTCTTATTGACCAACGTAGTGAACGCATTTTTTTTTTTTTTTTTTTTTTATTTATTGAAGGTTCACCAACAATTGTTGACATCACTACATTCAAATTTTACAATCATAAAGCGCATAGTGCAGTATGTCACAATCACTTACAGGTAAACACCACGTGTGAAACAATGATGGAAGTAAACAGCAGTAAAAAAAGATTCAACTAAAACTAGGAAGAATATCAGTACATACTGATATCTTTATATATATAAGTTTATGTTAGGTTACATATTAATATCATGTAACTACCATGTAACTACCTACCTACCCACTCGGAAACGATATTGAGAATGAGAAGCTCGAGACTAGTCCGGTCTTGATTTATTGCTATTTAATGCACTTTAAAACAGATGTTATAATTTTACCGGGTGGGTCAAAGTGAATATCCGCCACGTCACTACAACTATTAGCTATCCTACAAAGCCTCCATATCGGGGAGTTTCTACCTGACACAGTTCTTCTGAGTGGTGGATACAACGGGGTGATGGGATTACGCGGAAAACGGGAAGGAGCTCGGTAATTCAAAAACGCCAACAACTGTGGACAATCTATCTTGTGGTTGGTTAATTTATACAAAAATAACGTATCCAAGATCGTTCTTCGGGTTTCCAGAGAGTCCATTTCGAAGTGCTGCAACTTTCGCTGGTAGGACACCGATTTTTTAGCCATTACTCGTGCTTGAAAAGCTAAATGACGAGTAAAATGCTTCTGGATACGCTCCAGTCGTAAGGAATGAGTTGCATAGTGTGGCCGCCAGACAACGCTGCAGTATTCCAGCGTGCTCCTTACTAGACTGTTATAAAGTAATATTTTGGTTGTACTACGCCTGAACGACCTGCTATTTCGAATGACAAAGCCCAAAGTCTTAGATGCTCTCTTGACAACATTCTCTATATGGGGGATGAAGGTTAACTTACTATCGAAAAGCACTCCAAGGTCGCGAGTGTGGTTGACTTCGACTAATTTGTGACCATCAATATAGTAATTGGATTGTGTAACATTGTGCTTACGTGTAAATTTGATGTGAATACATTTTTTAATGTTCAAGTGCATAAGGTTATGCTTACACCAGCTAGTAAGCCTGATAATATCACTTTGAAGCAGGGCGATATCCTCAAATTTGGTAATGGTACGTGCGAACTTTAAGTCATCAGCATACATGAAAGCTTTATAGAATTGAAAGCATTCAGTGACATCGTTAATAAATAGATTGAAGAGGATTGGGCCTAAGTGTGAGCCCTGTGGAACACCGGACGTTATTGGAAAATAAGTGGATTGGAAGCCATTGACTACTACATAGAAACGTCTTCCACTTAGACAAGAGAGCAGCCACTCCCACAACGATCCTGAAATCCCGTATGCCAAAAGCTTATACATTAAATTCGGGTGAGATACTTTGTCAAAGGCTTTACTAAAGTCGGTATATATGACGTCTGTTTGTTTGCCAGAATCAATGGCACTAGTTAGCAGCTCAGTAAACGATATTAAGTTCGTAGATGTTGATCTAGAGCTTACAAATCCGTGCTGATGCTCAGTTAGATAAGGTTTTAAGTGCCTTAGGATGTACGGGCAGATGAGAGCTTCAAAAATTTTGGCAAAACAGGACAAAATCGAAATCGGTCTGTAATTAGATACTAATTTTTCGTTGCCTGATTTAGGAATGGGTACTACTTTAGCAGTTTTCCATTCCGTGGGAAAAACTCCTGACTCTAAGGATTTGTTAAAAATTAACCACAATGGTTCGAGAAGTTGAGATGCGCAAGAAACTACAAAAATGGGTGGAATGTTATCAGGTCCAGCACCTTTACTACAATCTAAACCTTGTAGCTTTCCGAGTAATGTTTCTTTATTAATTCCTAGAGATGTTAAACTTTGGCTACTATTGGCAAGAGATTGTAATAACACAGAGTTATGCTCTTCGTTGACGATATCAGTACGAGGGATATAGACCGAGGAGAAGTAAGATGCAAACATGTCGCAGATCTCGGTGTTGCCAGTCGCAACAGTTAAACCATCGGTCAACGACGCCGGATAAACACTTGACCCACCTCTTTTTTTCTTAAGATGAGACCAAAATAACTTAGGCTTTACAATAAGTTCTTCTTCCACTTTTGTAATATAAGCATTATAGCGAGAAGTAGCTAAAGTAAAAGTAAATGGCAATAACATCATTAGATAAAAAGTTAGCAGATAAAATTGAACGTGCGGAAAAGCGTAAGAGACGAGCTGAGCTTCTTAAACAAAAAGCCATGGAAAGATTAGCCTCCACCTCGGAAGCTCAGAGTCAGCATGTCTCTAGCTCTTCTGACGACTCAAATGACGAGCTTGATTCCGAAGAAGTGCGATATAGGTTATCTGGTAAGAAAAAAATTGTGGGAGATTCGTCAACGTCGAATAATTTATTTACAACACACGTTATCAGCGCTCTAGATCGCAATAAAATTACCGATAGAGAAGCGATGCGGCTAATGGTCCCGCTTGCTGCTGCATTTGGCCAAAACCCTGCATCACTATCGATTTCTCGTAGCACTATTAGACGCGCAAGAAAGAAAGCCAGAACTGAATTTAGTGCGCACATTAAAGAATCTTTTACTCCAAATTATCCACTTGTAGTTCATTGGGATGGTAAGATTTTACCTGATATTGTGGAGCGCAAAAAAGTGGACCGTCTTCCGGTACTTGTATCCGGTAACGACACGAAAAAATTATTAGGCGTACCTAAACTAACTTCAGGAACCGGTGAATGCATAGCCAACGCAGTTTTGAGCTTGATGGAAAACTGGAAGCTCAGTGGGCAAGTAACAACTTCAGCTAACACTGGAATACGAAAAGGAGCGTATGCTGTCTTAGAGGCTAGTATTGGTCGAGAGTTATTATGGCTTGCTTGCCGTCATCATATCCTGGAAATAATGCTTGCTAAAATATTTACGTTGTGCTTTGGCCCATCAAGCTCTCCTGAGATCCCTTTATTCAAAAGGTTTAGAGAGGTTTGGCAGAATTTTTCTCGGGAATGCTACAAAGGCCTTGATGTAGAACCTGATATTGCACCGTTTGCTGAAAATACCCTTGAAGTTCTAGCGAAATCGTTAGCCAATGGAAGACCTGTTCGAGACGATTACTACGAACTTATTGAACTCACCATGGTCGCTCTTAATGAAGTACCTGATGAGATACATTGGCGATACCCCGGGCCGATACATCATGCACGTTGGATGACCAAATTGCTTTATACCTATAAGATTTATTTGTTCAGAGATCAGAAAGTGTTTAAGCTGACTAAAAGAGAAGAAAAGGCCGTTTTCAGGTTTGTCAAGTTCGGTACGCTGATTTATGCTGCAGCATGGGTTGAAGCTCCTCTGGCAGCCGAAGCAGCAGGCAACGATCTACAGTTGTGGAAAACCCTCGTAGCCTATGAATCTGTCAATTTAGACATTGCAAAAGCTGCAAGAGTGGTCTTGGAAAGGCATTTGTGGTACTTGTCCGACGAACTCGTGGGCCTTGCATTATTTTCCGACAAAGTGACATCTGTCGAGAAAGCAGCAATAGTAGAAGGGATGCAAATTGAAGCCGGTCCTCGATCAACGAAAGGCAATGCTTCAATTTTAAGATGTGACACCTCCCTTGGAGCCTTCGCATCAAAAAGAACATTAAACACACTGTCCATGCTTGACATTAAAGAATCCTTTCTGCAATGGCCTGTAGAAATTTGGCACCAAAGTTCTGACTACATGCAAGGCAAACAGAGGGTTCACAGCTTACGTGTCGTAAACGATACAGCCGAAAGAGGTGTAAAATTATTTGAAGAATATAATAGAATTCTTACCAACGATGAAGAGGAAAAGCAAATTATCTTACATATAGTGGAACATAACCGGAAGTATATACCAACGGAACCTAACAAAATGTCATTGATGAATGCAATTAAAAATAAGGATAATTAACCTTTGAACTGAATAATGTTATTTTGTTTCAGCTTTGTAGTGCTTCTTAATAAAAATAACTGTTTAAACTTGTATAGGTGTGTTTATTTGTAATTTTCTTTGTTGTAGAAAAAAATACATTTTTGTTAATTATTTCGATATTTCATATGCGATGAGCACCCTGTTCCCGAAAGCCTATCTTTCTGAAATTTTGCACACTTAGTATTGTCGATACGTGTAACAAAATTAGGGGGTGGCCAAAACCTTAAGTCGAGTTTGAATTTTTCCCATACAAACGTGGACCACCCTAACGACCATAGGTAAAAATTTTGATATCGGATGAATTCACTTGGCACAGATGTATCCTAGGTCAAACTCAGCTCATTTAGCCCGGTAGCCATCAGCCACCCCCTGGTGGGTAGGGAGGGGGGGTATTCAAAGATACACGCCGCCGCGCTTCAGATAAAAAATTATATCGGCTTCAATCCAATTCAAACCATAGATGTGGCTTTCATTTTTGATATAATAATTACACTCCTTCATAAAAATTTATTAAGATACATAAAGAAGTTTCACAACATCGGCTTATCTTTTTTGTTTCAACACACAATATTTTATAATATATGTACAACATCATATTTACAAAAAATACGGTTGAACAGCCCAATTTATGCAAATTTCAAAACATATAGTTTTAATTTATACCATTTATTTGAGACGAGTAGAATAAATAAATATACCCGCGCGGCAGCGCGAATTAAGACAGCGGGCGGAACTAACTCAGTCGAGAACTCGCCACGAAGCATTGAAATTTATCTACCACCTCGAGTGTGGTGTAATTTTTTGATAAACCAGGCATGAGGAATTCATTTTTGAGAAATTTAATTTACAGTTTTCTAGAAAAAAAGTAAAATATTGACGAAAATATCAAAACCGATTTCTATTTTTTTATTAAATGGTCAGTATGTTTGAAAATACTAAAGTTTTTGCAAAGAAAAAAGTAATATCTTAAAGAATTTAGCTTTAAAAAAATATATATTTGATACATAGTTATCATAAAACGTTTATGTGAAAAAAAAATTGATAAACTTAAGGTGAATTGATTAAACGGAGTTATTTTACGACTCAAAACTAAAGAATATTCCGCCTACGGATGCCAGATTCCAGCAGCATCTCCTAAGAGCCGTTTACCAGGGTGTGCACGTATGGGGCCAAGCGATGGTGCCGATTCTTCTTCCCAGTCCGGCGGATTGGGGATGGGAAATACAATCGAATCACAATTGGAAACCAATTCCGAATACTGCACCCGTTGCTGCTACAGCTTGTCTGGAACTAATTCAGTTCAAGAGCAAGTCACAGCAGAGCGGTGTTAGGTGCAACTGTCGAATAAAACTGTTAAAATGTACCGAATTAATGCCACTGTGGTGGAAAATGTAATAATGGCATAAACGCAGTAATATCTATATAAAAATACTACTGTGACGATAGTTTACATTTCTAAGATACCTACATTTTTATGCCTAGGCATTACTAGAAGGACGCCCGCAGGGTACTGCTTGGTTGTTCTCAAGGGAAAACCGGCCTTATAGTCTGTGAGCAGTAGGAATCACTATTCCATTCCTGCGGGAATATACTCCAGCTTATATCTACAAATTATGATTGAAATCATTATCAGAACCAGCATTCATCAAGACTAGAAAGTTTCACTATCAAATTAGAACTTATCAACTCTTCATATAAATTACAGTGTATTGTTATAAACTCAATCTTCATTAACTTGGTCCTTTAAGACTATATACCATTACTACCTACAACCTATAGCTCATGCAATTTATGATGGCGAGTGGGCTTTACTTGTGGTAAACAAATATCTGTATACGTGTCAAAGTGTGCGTGACAGCGAGAGCGGGTATGGTAAGCATAAAAAATAAAGAGAAGTATTGGACACATTATACTTATAATACTGTCGCAAACCCTCTAGCAAATAATGATAAGAAATAATGCAATTAAGTATTTTAAACCGACTTCAAAAAAGGAGGTTCTCAGTTTGACCGATTTGATTTCTCCATCAATTTATGGTCCGATTTCAAAAATTATTTTTTTGTTTTGTTTGACTGAGTTTACTTCCGAGGTGATGATCCATGATGAGCGGATTCTTGAGGAATTGAGGAACAAGCTTAACAAAATTAAGTGACGGGTCTACCCCTTTGCCGGAATAGCCCCGCTTGACCTTAAATATTATAAAACAACAAACTACTTATTTATGTTCTTAATGTGATATGCGAACTACTTAGTCATACTACATGTAGTAGCGACACTAGCGACCTTCTTGGTTGCATCTTCTACGAAATTGATGTACCTAACTCTATCTTGTCGCGAAGATGACATTTCAAATGTCTCCGTATTTTCTGTCTTAAAATTACGTACAATTTTATGTTACTTAAAATTAAAACCTATCTGTAGGTTTGTCTTTATTTTAGAGGGCTTATTATTGCCGTGTTTCTTGGGTGACTAAACGTGGATCAAACATCCGTCACTCTCACACTTATATGTATGTACTTGTCAGAAAGTGTCGAATGTTTTATTACCGTTTTGTCAAGCAATAAACACGGATAGGCCCACAGTTCTAAATAAATTTCCTATTTTTATTTTAGGATACTTCAAAATAAAAATCCGTTATACCTCGCTATGAATAACTTTGCGTTTTTTCCGGATATTGGACATGCTGACGGTAGTTCATGGCAGTAAGCGTCGTGGAAACAATATGCACAAGTAACTCGAGCGACGGCGCGCTCGCGACTGATCGCTCCGTCAGACACGCACACTACCGCAATGTGCATGTACACGTTCAACCACTAATAAAGCCCACTCGCCATCGTGAATTGCATGAGCTATAACAAACCTAGTTTTATAAGATTATTTACCATTACTATCTACATCCTGACAGATTGACTTTGACATATTAATATTTCAGCTCCTAGTAGATCTAATGTGATATACATACAATACCAAATGTCTATTAGATTATATTTCACTCTTGCATTGAGTATGGAGCGCTTGAAAACCCTCTTGTCCTTTTGTTGACTGATGACAGACTACTTCTGACCAATTTACTACTAACAACTGACAAAGACTGTAAAATCAATAATTTCCACCTGGAAAGAGAAGAAAAAAGAGATATTTGCTGGAGGGATGTCCAGTCAGGTAGACGAGTCCCACAGTCATGAGCGGGGAGTCATGGGCTCTGACCTTAGGCGCAAAATAAAATGCCATAAGCATACTTTCCAGTTTCAATCTAATAACGCTAACTAGTAGGTACCAAAGACTATGACTGACCTATACATATATTTCATAAGATCAAACAACAAGACTTTTATCTCTTAGTTATAAGTTGTAATTTCATTACAATTAACTATAATATATTACATTAAACTAAAATCATATAGGGTTAGGTTATATCCATATGTTTATACCAAGCTTATATGCATGAAAAGTTCTTAGGTTACTAACTATAACGGTTCACAAAGTAGGTTCCTTGACACTAGATGATCATATGGCCATTTCAACAATAATAATCGTTCTTACTCTATAGGTATATTTAAGATAGGAAAGTTGATAGGTAGCTTATAAGCTTAGTAGTTTTACATAGAAGCTTACTCAGGTTAAACTTAATACAAAATTTCATTACTTTCATTTCAGTGTTTCAGTATAGAGCGTTGGGATTTTCTTTAGACTTTTTAGTACATTAATGCAGGAGATAGATAGAGTATTAAAGGGTTTCAGCAGGTTGAGGGTGTTTTATTGGGGGGGGGGGGGGGGGTTTACACCACCCAAGGTTCTATAGGTAACTCTCGTCTTTTTAATGGGTTAGGAGGGTTAGGGGCAGAGATCAAAGTACACCTTTTGCATGCCTTACACATTGCTTCTGCGTCTTTGTCACATCTTGGCCACCAAACTTTGGTTCTCAGTCTTGATTTCATTCCCACAATTCCTGGGTGTCCTTCGTGGGCTATTTTTAGCACTTGGTCTCGCAATTTTCCCGGAACTACTATTCGACTCCCACGAAGTAATATGTTTTCATAAAAACACAGTTCATTTTTAAACAAACTGTAATTTTTTACAGTATCTTCCCACTTATCGTTATACAACCCCTCTTTGACTTTTCGGATCTCAAGATCGTTGCGGGAATGTTCCATCATTAGGTACCCTTAATGGTATAGCAACGGGTCTGGTCTGATCAACAATATTATGTACGTGATTCTCATATAAGGATGATGGTGTTTCCTTTAACCTACATAGTCTTGACAAAGGGTCAGCGATGTTATTTTTTCCTGGGCTGTATTTAACTTCAAATTTGTAGGATTGTAATCGTAAGACCCATCGTTCGATGCGATTGCATGGTTTTGATCTAGGGCCGAAAATTACCTCAAGAGGTTTGTGGTCTGTAATAAGTTGAAACTGTTTTCCGTATAAAAACATATTAAAATGTTCCACCGCCCAAACCAAAGCCAAGGCTTCTTTTTCGGTCTGACAGATATCGTTAATAAAGTTGACCACCCCTTCACATTCTTTAAGAATTCGCTCCAAAGTCTTCTGAAAGATTTCCGGTGCACAACTTATTCCAAACATCATTCTTTTGTATCTGAATAATCCTTTATTAGTAATAAACGTATTAATATCTCAGGAATCCGGATGAATTTCGATGTGGTGGAAAGCATTGTAGCGACTCGCTACATAGTGTCAATTCAGCACAAACTGTTACCAGCCCGGGCAAGCGGGCTAGCGCGCCAGTCTGCCGCGAGACCGCGCAACTCACGCGCATCACCTCCCTAAACCCATGTCTTAATATTAGGAACCATTATGCTGTGTGTTAGTGTAAGATCAATAAACTATCTCGTGAATTAACTACCTAGTTTACTTCCTCTCTCAACACAACCCGTAGGTAGTTAAAGTGGTGACCCCGACGTGATTCGTTTTAAAAGGGTTGTGAATACGTAAAATGTCGGAACCAGTGACTGACGTGGCGTCAGCCATGCAGATATTGTCGGTCAGCGTGGCCAGCAGAATCTCACCATTCTGGAGGGATCTCCCTAAGAAGTGGTTTGCACAGTTCGAAGCCATCGTGGGACCACAGAAGCTGAGCAAGGAGGCGAAATTTGACCTCGTGATCAGTAAGCTAGGCAGAGAGGATCTGACCCTGGTTGGAGATGTTTTGGAGAGCAACGAGAGGAACTACGAGGAGCTCAAGAACAGACTGTTGAGCTGCCTACAAGCAACCACAGACGAACAGTTCGACCGATTGATGCAGGAAACGCAGATTGGGGAACAGCGGCCGTCACAGTTTTATCGGCGGTTAGCGGAACTAGGCAAAGGAGCGGGTGTCGAGTCACCCACAATTAAAAAAATGTGGCTGCGAAGATTGCCAGCTCACATCAGGAGTGCTCTGGTAGCTCATGAAGAGAGAGGTACAGAGGAGCTGTGCAATCTTGCAGACAAATTGGGGCACATAAACAAGTGTGGTGCGATCGAAGAGGTCACAGAGGGACAGCCGAGTGTAGAGCGTGACCTTAGAGAATTGACACAGAAGTTTGGCCAGTTGTGTGATGAGGTCAGCAGCATCAGGGACCGGCGAGGTCCACCTCAGCAGAACTGGACCCGGAGGCAAGACGGTTTTGCGTCGCGCGACAGCCCCGCGCCACGAAGCAGGAGTCTATGTGCGTATCATCAACGCTTCGGGCGCTTCGCCAGAAACTGTCGGCAGCCGTGCTCGTGGCAGAACAGAACGTCGCTGCGTACTCAATTGCCACAGCAACGAGAAGGCTCTGCATGGAGGGCGAGACAGGTAAACTAGAATCCGTGCTCTCTGGAACGGCAGTTGGGGGGGCACGGATATCTGACAGTCACAGGCTATGCATCAACGACAGGAAAAACGGTACAGCGTATCTCATTGATACCGGAGCGAATGTGAGTGTGATTCCTATCAGTAAATTCAGTTACGCTAAGGCTCGCGAGTGCACTTATAAACTTTACGCGGCAAACGGCTCCGCAATAAGAACTTATGGCACAGTCTCGCTTAAGTTAGATTTAGGTCTGCACAAACCGTTAGTCTGGACATTTATTATATGTGATGTTAATCAGCCCATTTTGGGAGCTGATTTTTTAAAAGAAAATAGGTTAATGGTAGATTTATATGGCAAGCGGCTTGTAGATAGTACTTCCAATACGTGTGTGTTTGGTTCTAGAGTACTCAAAGCAGAAGTGATGCACACCATACAAGCTACGCATCCTTATCGTGATATCTTGGAGAAATATCCGGATATCACAAAATTGGTAAGTTTCAAAGAGGCAGCAAAACATGATGTAAAGCATTATATCGAAACTACGGGCCCTCCTGTGTATGCAAGAGCTAGGCCATTGCCTCCAGAGCGCTACGAGAAGGTGAGACAAGAGTTCCGTGTGATGCAGGAGATGGGGATATGCAGGCCGAGCAAGAGTCCGTGGGCGAGTCCGCTTCATGTGGTACCCAAAAAGGACGGGCAGCTTCGAGCGTGCGGAGACTACAGGCGATTGAATGCGGTCACCAAGCCTGACCGCTACCCCATTCCGAGACTGCAGGATTTCACCTACGGCATGGCAGGTAAGAACATTTTCACTACATTGGACATCAATAGAGCCTATCATGTTATCGAAATGGCCCCGGAGGATGTAGAAAAAACCGCGATTATTACGCCTTTTGGCCTTTTTGAGTTCCCAAGGTTAATCTTTGGCTTAAGGAATGCGACACAGACATTCCAAAGGTTCATGAACTCCATCCTCCAGGGCTCAGAAAACATCGTGGGAAATAAAGGTGAGAAATCCTCTTTATTTTGTTATATAGACGATATCATTATTGCATCAGAGTCGGAGCAAGTGCATAGGCTACATTTAGATAAGATATGTGCAATATTTCAACGATTTGGCATCACCATCAATTTAAATAAGTGCTGTTTTGGTCAACGCGAGGTTAAGTTTTTAGGCTACAGTGTTTCAGAGGCAGGTATTAAGCCGCTCAATGATAAAGTGAGAGCTATAATTGATTTCCCTAGGCCACAAAATGTTGAGCAGTTACGACGTTTCCTTGGCATGATCAATTTTTACCGGGCGCACATCAAACAAGCAGCCAACACTCAGGCACATTTAAATAAATACCTTCATAACACCAAAAAGAAAGATCAAACAAAAATAGTGTGGGACGATGACGCGGATACCGCATTTAAACAAAGTAAGGAGAGCCTCAAACGCGCCGCCGTTTTGTCTTATCCAGCGGTAAATGTCCCACTAGCGCTAATGACAGACGCCTCCGGTTCTATGGCCGGAGGTGTGTTGCAACAAAAAATAGATAATGTCTGGAAACCTCTCGGTTATTTTTCCAAGGCATTTTCGCCTACTCAAAAAAATTACTCAACATTTTATAGAGAGCTTTTGGCAATTTACATGGCTATAATACATTTTAGGTACCTAATAGAAGGCAGGGAACTAATTGTTTATACCGACCACAAACCTCTCACTTATGCATTGAGTAAGGTGGGTACCGCCAACGAAACACCTAAAAGGGCTAATCGGTTAATGTTCATCAGTCAATTCACTAACGAAATTCGACACATAGAAGGTACTAATAATTCAGTCGCAGACGCATTATCGCGAATTGAAACAATAACATGCCCTACTAGTGTCGATTTCGTAGAATTAGCCGAGGCACAACGAACGAGTGTCAATTTAACGCGGTCAGATTCTAGCGAATCGCGTTTTGCATACATAGCTATACCTAGTTCAGACAGAATGTTATATTGCGAAACGTCAACAAACACGCCACGACCGGTAGTACCTATTTCATGTAGGAAAGATATTTTTGAATCAATACATAATATCAGTCACCCGGGAATCAGGACGACTAGAAAAATGATAACTCAAAAATATTTCTGGCTAAATATGAACAAGGATATAGGTACATGGGCCAGGGCGTGTATCGAATGTCAGAGAAGCAAGGTAAGTAGGCATGTCATCTCACAACTAGGTCAATTTCAACCAGCTGGTCGTTTCGAGCACTTGCACGTGGATTTGGTAGGTCATTTACCAACCACACAGCAAGGCGATAGATATTTAGTCACTATGATAGATAGGTTTTCTCGCTGGCCAGAAGCTATAGCTATCAAGGACATAACGGCAGAGACCGTGGCAAAAACAATCTACGAACACTGGATTTGCCGGTTCGGAGCACCTATACATATCACAACGGATCAAGGTAGGCAGTTCGAGAGCGAACTATTTTCATGTTTAATGACATTCTTAGGGATCAAGCGAATTCGTACCACTGCATATCACCCCATCAGTAATGGACTTGTAGAAAGGTGGCACAGATCACTGAAATCAGCTCTTACGGCCCGAATGGCAGAAAACGCGTCCTGGCTGGAAGAATTACCAACGGTATTACTAGGTTTGAGAGCAGCAATAAAGACAGGGATGGACGTAAGTGCTGCGGAAATGGTGTACGGTCAGGCAATCAGGCTGCCAGGAGACTTCTATGATGCGTCACAGGTAAGTAATTTAGATCCTATGGCATACGTTGAAAGGCTTAGAGGTTTAATTGCCAATCTCAAACCTATTCCGTATAAAAGAGTTTACGACAACAGGAAAATATTCGTTTTTAAAGAACTCCAAGACTGCACTCATGTTTTTATCCGCAATGATATGGTAAAGAAACCTCTAACACCTTCATATGACGGCCCTTATCAAGTAATCAGGAAGTCAAATAAAACGTTCAAAGTACAGTTGCCAAACAGGAAGGTAGAAATCTCAATAGACAGACTCAAACCGGCATTCTTATTAAACGACAATGAACCAAGTAGTACTGTTAGTCAAAACATTTCACCTAGTCCGTTAACAATTCAAGGTAAGTACACCACGCGCAGAGGGAGAGTTATCAACAAGCCAGCTCGTTATTTGGTCGATACCTAATTCTTTATAATCATATTAACACTTAAATAGCCACGTAAAGTAAGTACAATGGACTTTGTAATACTATTGTAACAATGTAATTGATATGTAGGCCACCGTCGAGCGGACGGCAGGGCACAGTCAGCAACATAGCACACAGTATGTACAACAGGAAGCTTCATTATATAAAATTTTATTCATTTAATAGTGCTGTTCGAATAACTTTACTGTGCCTCGTGTAAATTTTAAGTAGAACTAGATTATGAAATGTAAGCGAGAATATATGTTTTCTTCAGAACAGTCTGTCAAGTAGAAGACTAAACATATAATTACGTATTTAATCACTGTGGTTTTCTTTCATAAAATTTAAATACAAAATGGGTTATTCACAAAGCAAAGAAGAAAACAAAGATTCTCACAATGCAGTAGCAATAGCTACAGTGCAGAATTTATCGAGCCAGGTGGAAAGCAAACTCAATTATATTGGCATTGGGTTAATAATCGGCGGAATAGTGCTCATAATCATGTTGTGTTACATCATAAGGAACAAGTGTAAAAACTGTGCTAAGAAATGGCTACAGGACGCTGTTAGCAAGCTGCCACCGCCCACACAGATTACTGTTACACCTAGGACGCAGGCGCCGGTGTACTAAGGGCACCTTACAGGATCTTAAAGAAACAACTGTTCGCATTATTGTATACTCTTTATTGTTATAGTTATAGTTTTTATTTTATTTTATTTTATATACATGTTTTACTTAAAACTATAATGTTTAAATTTTTTTTTAATGTGTAATTTTCAAAAAAAAGGGGGGGAGTGATGTAGCGACTCGCTACATAGTGTCAATTCAGCACAAACTGTTACCAGCCCGGGCAAGCGGGCTAGCGCGCCAGTCTGCCGCGAGACCGCGCAACTCACGCGCATCACCTCCCTAAACCCATGTCTTAATATTAGGAACCATTATGCTGTGTGTTAGTGTAAGATCAATAAACTATCTCGTGAATTAACTACCTAGTTTACTTCCTCTCTCAACACAACCCGTAGGTAGTTAAAGCATCTTTTATATCGAGTTTACTTTAGCATCTCGGACTCTGGGTAATAATTGGTCCATCGTCGGTAATGGATGATTCTCCCTTTTAATTGCCAAGTTCGCTCGTCTCATGTCAACGCACAAACGAACTTCGCCGTTATCTTTCAATATTGGTACAATCGGTGATACCCAATTCGACGCACTTTTTACTTCATCGATTATATCTTTTGCAAGTAACTCGTCGATTTTCTTATTCACTTTTTCTTCTAGGCTTGGCTCACTGGTGGTACAGAACAGTCTATTGGAATTTTTACTATGACATCTTTAAATTTTGTGAACTCTTGGATGTTTATCGAGTTTACGTCAATATTATTTTTTAAAATTCCCAATGACGTTGCTGTTATTTGCCCTAGTAAATTTCTAGTCCCATCTTTGATCACATAAAATTTTGCGTTGGCTACCCGATCACCAATTTGTATATAGGCTTGAAAGGACCCTAGTAATTTCAGGGGTTCATCGCTTCCGTACGCTAAAAATCTTTTCTGAGGATTAGCATCTTGTTGTGTAACCTGTGCAATACTGTGCATTATGTTTCTTCATCGTAGTCCAGGTTTTATCAGTTATAACGTTATCATTGCAGCCTGAATCAAAAAACATATCTATGTCAACTTCCCCCACCTTGCAAGTAAGAGAATTCGTTTCATTTACATTAAATATATATATATTTTTTTTCATTTATTTATCCAAAATAACTTAAATATAGTACATGGAGTATAACAGCGAGCGAAAACCGCGTACGGTTTATCTGTCGCCGTTCGGCGCTCGTTCACACCGTATTTGTGTAGTAGGTCTCACTTATTATTGCTAAGTAAATTATTTAGAAATTTAAGATGATAAGAACATGTTTTTTAGGATGCTTTTGCACTTATGTGCATCATTAAATATGCTCTGACACACGTGACTAGGCAAATCATTAAATATATAGGGTAACATATATTCCCACATTCGTTTTCCATATGTATTGTTGTAGTGATTAGTCGATTTGTCAATAGAGGCTGCACTTGGCGTCTCTCCTACATTGTTGATCCTTTTGAACCTTTTCCTTTCCTCTTCTTTCCCTTGCTCATTTCTTATTTCTGTCTTATACCTCTTCGTCCGACATTGCCTCCGGAAATGGCCCACTATTCCACATTTCAAACAAGGTTTGTTTTTAGCCAGGCAGATGGGATCTCGTCCAAAATGTCTTGCACTACCACACCTGCTACAGAAGTTTTTGGTAACATCTGGAGTTATCTTTGAGTTTATATTATTAACTTCCTGGTTTTCCGGAATTTTCTCACTAAATTGTCCTAACTGTCTATTGATCACCTCCAGTCCGTTTGCTTCCTTAATAACGTCATTTAGTGTCATTTTATCTCCGTGTTTTAGAATTTTCTTCCGCAAATCATCTGACGAGCATTTTTCAGTGATCTGATCCAAAATGTGTTCATCGACTAGTGCAAAGTCACAATTATTCGCTTGCTGCCTCAGTCTAACAAGGAATTTTCAAATTTTTCGTTCTGTTCTTGTTTAAGCATTCTAAATAAATGGCGTTCATAGACTCTGCTTTGTTTGGGAGCGAAGTACTCGTCCAATTTTTGAATCGCATTATCGAACGTTATATCATCATCGTCACTTTCGTCAATTTCGTCTTCTGGAATATTGTAAAAAAAATCTTGCAACTCCGGTCCGCCAAAATGTAAGAGACATGCTTTTTTCTTTGTGTCTTCCTCGATACCAGCGGCTAGCAAGTAAATTTTAAGGCTTCTCTTCCACTTTTCCCATCTAATGGCAACAGAGCTAATCTCTCCTTCACAATCGAATTTCTCAAGGGAAATTTGGGCGACCTGCCAACAATTAAAACAGTTTCCTACTATAAACATTTAAATACAGCAATATGTCGCCGTTGTTAACCTGGCAACTTATCGGAAATTTATTCAACATATAACACTAATATATCATATTTAAATGCAAAACTCTGTCTGAAGCAATTTAATGCAAAACTTCATTTTCACGGAATTTAATGCACAAATCAGTCTCACGCAATTTAATGCACGAATCAGTTTCACTCGATTTAATACCCAAGCCAGTTTCACGCAATTTAATGCACAAATCAGTTTCACGCAATTTAATGCACAACTCAATTTCACGCAAGTTCATCAACTTGCCACTCTGTTTCACTTCACGCAATTTAATGTACAAATCAGGTTCACGCAATTTAATGCTCCACTCAATGGCTGATATTATAATGAAATTAATAAACCAATAATATCAATAATATTTGATGACATATCCACATTCTTATCAACTGCTGGTTGTTTAATCACCTTTGCAAAACCCACAGACCAGACATGATTTAAAAAAATACGTACATTGTTAAACATAAGTAGCTATTAATATTATTCTAATAAATCAAAAATCACTACTAGTTACTTCAATAGGGCAAAATCACAATAGTATGTCCCAACACTATCGTAGACAACAAACGCGCGCACCTCTAGCGAGATCAAGACCGAGCGCGACGGTCACAGCGCTCAAGTATCTATCAATGTACGTGGTCTAAGTCGCGCCATCAAGACCGAGCGCGACGGTCAGTGCAGCGCTAAAGCATCTATCAATGTACGTGGTCTAAGTTCCCGGTCTTATCACAACCTTGTATCCAGAAATGCACGGTCACCATACTGTTATACTTTCGTAAATGTAATGTTTACTTTGTTGAGCTGTCGTAAATGTATAATGTTCGCAGTGTTAACTTGCGTACTTGCATACCACAGCTACGCATTGATAAGGACAAATAACAAACATTACAGTAAAGGTTTATACAGCTATTCCGTTGCTACACAGTAAAACCAACAAATTTACCTATTCTATATCATATTAATAACATTTTTTATATGGTTTGATACCCGTATCAAGTAAATAACCATTTCAAAACTTAAAACTCAAAAATATTAACCTAACCTAATAGTTGTTCTTACATTCCTCCATTTCCTCACAGTCGAAATGAAAAGTAGAGTGTATAACTCGGGTGACATTACTCATTTCCCCTTAAACTTGTAAACCCCCCCCCCCCCCAATAAAACCCCCCTTAATAAAAGCAACCCTATAACACTCTAACTATCTCCTGCATTTTCTGTAAAGCCTAAAAAGTCTAAACAAAATCCTAACGCTCTATACTGAAACACTGAAATGAAAGCTATGAACATTTGTATTAAGTTTAACCTGAGTAGGCTTCTATGTAAAACTACTAAGCTTATAAGCTATCTATCAACTTTCCTATCTTTAAATATACCTATTGAGTAAGAATGATTAATATTGATGAAATGGCCATATGATCATCTAGTGTCAAGGAACCTACTTTGTGAACCGTTATAGATAGTAACCTAAGAACTTTTCATGCATATAAGTTTGGTATAAATATATGGATATAACTTATCCCTATATGATTTAGTTTAATGTAATATATAATAGTTAATTGTAATGAAATTACAAATTATAACTAAGAGATAAAAGGCTTGTTGTTTGATCTTATGAAGTAAATGTATAGGTCAGTCATAGTCTTTGGTACTAGTTAGGGTTATTAGATTGAAACTGGAAAGTATGCTTATGGCATTTTATTTTGCGCCTAAGGTCAGAGCCCATGACTCCCCGCTCATGACTGTGGGACTCGTCTACCTGACTGGACATCCCTCCAGCGCCTATCACTTTTTTCTTCTCTTTCCAGGTGGGAATTATTCATTTTACAGTCTTTGTCAGTTGTTGGTAGTAAATTGGTCAGAAGTAGTCTGTCATCAGTCAACAAAAGGACTAGAGGGTTTTCTAGCGCTCCATACTCAATGCAAGAGTGAAATATAATCTAATAGACATTTGGTATTGTTTGTATGTTCCATTAGATCTACTAGGAGCTGAATTATTAAAAGTCAAGGTCAAACTGTCTGGATAATGGTTGTAGTGGTAAATAGTCATATGGACAAGATTTGTTAGGTTATAGATAGTAATAGTAAGTAGTCATAATAAAATAATGAAGATTGAAGTGTAACATTGCACTGTAACTTTTAAGAAGAGTATATTTATAATATGTATTTATGGCATATTCTAGAATGATAGTGAAACTTTCTAGTCATGATGAATACTGGTTCTGATAATGATTTCAATCATAAATTGTAGATTTAAGCTGAAGTTTATTCCCACAGGAATAGATTAGTGGTTCTTACTGCTCACAAACTATAAGGCCGGTTTTCCCTTGAGAACAACCAAGCAGGGTACCTACATAACCCATAGCGTAAACAGCGAAATCTCTTGATGTAAAATATTCGATATAAATTGAGAGAAATCATTTTAAACTCGTTGATTCTTTCAATGCTGAAGGTATATTTGGCTATCTGCCATAGACTAGAAATATTCACATATCTTTAATTTAATATGCTCAAGCTTTAGGTATACTGGAACTGATGAATATAATGTACAATCTGTTACATTGTCATTATTTAAAGGTTGCAGCTTACTTTGCACAAGCTGTTTTATTGATGTTATAACTTAACAGATGTTGATTTTGCAGTAGATAGTTACTTTATTATTTGTAGGAGAAAACATTTTACTAACTCTCAATTAAACATTTGTAAAATAGATTTGAAGATATAGTAAAGCTTTCTAGTCTTGATACTATTTGATGCTTTTAAGTACATTTACTAGAAGGAGTGACCTCGGTCATTACAGTGCATGTTCTTATGCATAATTTCCGTGGGAATGGCTGATTGAATTAACTATACAGTGACTAACCGGTGCTCGTAAGCAGTGACGGTAGAGACGTATCTCAGTATGTACAGCATTCTATCTGCCTCAGAAGATTGAATGAGGGAAGACAATCCAACTCATAAATATGACTTTGATATTTACTAAGAACGCTGTTTGTCAGTTAAAGACTAGAAATATTTACTTCCTGACAAACTGGCATGAATATTATTGGACAAGTCTATGTTCAATAAACTGTAAACTCCTTAAGGCAAACAAATAATTATAGGAATAAATAGTATATCCCACAGCTTCTTTAGTTATGGCGGTTAACATATTTAAATTAAACTTCCTATTATTTTCCCTATATAGTAACGGTATAAGACCAAACAAGGATGAATTTAAAAGATTTTTTGTAATTATCAAGATTTAATCCTACATGCCTAGTTGAATTACTATTGGTTTATGTCCTAGTTCCCTATTTTCCCTACATTGAAGCTACCCTAAACCTACTGATAAGTCCTATTCTACTTGCTACACCTAAGGGCTTACCTCACCCGGTAATTAGCTAGGTCCCTAGGGAATCTGGAAAGTTCAGCTGAGTCGGCTGAGAAGGCAACCTATAACTCGTGTTGTGTTTACCTCCCCCCTCACTTTTGGTGAACCGTATTTCTCAGGGATAGTGAGAGTAAGGCGCCCTATTGTGTGGTTTAGTATAAATACATAAAAAATAGATTTATCGGGACCCAGCCTCAACTCCAATAAAGCTTCAGTAAGCGCGCGCCGGCATGTCAACTAGTGATCCTTACTTGTTCTTTAAAGGCTGACATTGAGACTAAGTAGGCGCTTCTACGGATGTCTATGTTGGTAAAGAGACATCCGTGCTTACCCAAGGCTCTTTTAGACTCTAATAGTTCCAAATCAGAGGCTCCGTTAGGCTTCCTCGGACTTGTCAGACATTTACTAGTGGTAGCCTGATCACTGTTCTGGTACAAGTGTATGCTAATCTAGCTTAACTCAACAAAAATTCCCCACTATACAAGGAATGTCCTTTAATCTAGAGCGATGTAAAATATTGTACCAGACACGAATGATAACCAACCCAATGTTTCTGAAAAGTACACAGAAATGTATATTAGTACACGTATTGGTATTTGGGAAACCTCGCCAGCTGTGTCCGGACTCTGATCACAGTGGTTATCTAAAGGTGTCCTGGCCCAGCAAGGATTTCTACCCACCATTACAAACAATAGAAATACAATCATACAATAGAAAGCCTCACTAACTGCAACCCAAGCTATGTAAACTAGGATTAACAGTAGCAAGAGAAAAAATAAACCAAAAGTTCCTTACCAAGGTATAGATAAAAATATCAAAATAAATCAACTTTAAATATAAAAGTTCCCACCACCCATCTATTGGAGTGAATCTGGAAAACAAAATCTTTTGATTAAAGCACAACCCCCCAACCAACACCAATCATATATAAAAATACAGAGCTTTCGCACTGCATTCCCATACATGACAGAAAACCATCTCCCACACAGTAATATCTATAGCCTACTCACCAAGCAAACCGTTTTCCCTATCCCCTCGCGAAAAGAATTTAATTACTACGCTAACTGTGACAACGCGTCTTCCAAACACTATCAAAGCAAACATTAACCTATTTAAAGCCGTTAAAGCAAAAGTTAGCTAAAGAATCGCACGTACTTAAGCCCTACATATCTTATACCTCCCTACTAGCTCTAAAGACAAAATTAACGTAAACTATACGAACGATGTAACTGTATCACTTTAAAAGATCGCAAATATTAAACCGAATACTACGTAGTTTAAATTTTACTGTAAACTAGCACTGAATCAAGAATTTAACCGCGAACGCGTCGTACTCCCTTTTTTCTATAAAACTCGTAATTAACCGAAATTTACACAAAATATAGCCAATAAACGGGCGTAGCACGATATAAAAACCAAACGAAATTATCGCGACAAGGTAACTACGAACCGTAAGTGAATTTTTCATCACACTTGCACGTAAACAGTATCTAAACATAAAGGTTAACTTGGCCGCAATGCCCCATATAAAACCCTCGAGCTTTCTTTTTGACATGAAACCCAAGGTCGGTAAGTAATTTTTTTTTAATTTATTGCACATCACACAGCTCATGCAAGTTTAAGCAAGGAGTTTACACGCAATTGAAAAAATGTATTAAAATGTTATCTAAACAGGAATTTCATTGCAATCTCGCTACATGTTACTTAAATACTCAACTAATGTTCTTAATAATCAATATTAATAGTTTTTTGTATCAAAACTTCGAAATTATTTCTTTTTTTTTACACTCCGTTATGGCTGTATACCTACGTAAGTATTTGCCCTTAACGTTTCCGAACGAAACATTTGTATAATCTGTGGTGCGGGCAAAAAGTCCGCCACCCGCTTAAAAAAAAGTTCACGTATTTCGTAATAATTGTTGTGCTGACTTGTGTATTAAAGCTATAATTCATAATTATTTACATTTTGTATTTGAAGACAAGTAAAAAAAGTTATAAAAAATGTCATCGTCGTCGTCGTCCGATGAGTGTGATTTAAATGCAACACCGCCCGCAGCAAAAACAATTAATGAAAATCTTTTACCGGAGAAGTCTAAGGAGCGGTATATAGCTGCATACGACCAATTTATAAAATGGAGAAACGAAAAGAAAACAAGTTAGTGTTCTGAATATTTATTTACTCGCAAATGTGATGAAAAACATTGTATGTTTCACGGGCGGTACGGGAATTACGAACCTCGACTCAGAAAGCCCTCAGTCTTCGACTTCGGGCTTCTACTAGAGCCTCGATCGTAATTCCTTACATACCGCCCTTAATACACAATGTACTATTACGCAAGGCGTTCCCCAGTAAACGAGCCTATCCCCTTTGAATGACGAAAATAAAGTCAAAATATAAACGTTCCGCGATGAATGCCCAGAAAATAATGCCCATATGCCCTTTGAAATCTCTATACAAAGATTCAACGGCGGCCATCGCGCTCGTGCATCTCATGCATCTCGTGCATCTCGTGCAAGTTGAACATCTCATGCAAGTCATGCATTAGCTCCAAAATTATCCCTTACTATAAACACCATAAGGTATACTTTCAATCCCCATCTCAATCGCTTGAGTCATTTTAATTATTACAATCCTACATCACCTGATTCGTGATACAAATCTTTACTGATAATTGAAACTAATTCTTATGCTATTCAAAACACAGTACATTTTTCCATTATTCCCAGAATTACCGTTTTTAATATCTACTCGAGTCCGTATTCTGATGGCGTCTATCTCCGTCACTGTCGTATTCTACCAATTCGAACATGACAGACGCTGCCTGTCTGTACCACCAGAAATCATAATAAGGCGCCATCTACTCGGTGATGTTCGTTTACGCAATCGGCTTGGTCCGATTCTAGCGAGACAACCTGTATAGTTCCTTCCTTCCTTCCTTCTCTCTCTCGTGTTCATTACTCAAGAATTATAACTCTCCCATTTCTTCTATATAACCATTGTTTATTGAAGAAATAAATAAGATTTACAATTCTAGTAAGCAAATATTTAATTGAATAAGATTACAAAACTAGCACATGACTTGATTAAAAGCTTACTAAAATCGTGAGTGTCCTTCTAGATTTTTATTGCATTACACTTGTTATGATGTAATATTGCGGACTATTTTTAGCAGGCGCTCAAATTTGTTGCATTCGCATTTTATCATTTATTATTGTATTCATACGTGAATACATATAATTAATATCTAACAATAATGTTATTTTATTAAAGAAAATAGATTTTACAATTTAATCAGCTCTCGCTAAAGCCTGAACTTAACTCTAATTATATTTGTGAATTTGAACGGGCATATCTGGACCGTTACAATCTATTGGCGTTCTATCTTCGTTCGAGCGCCAGATATATCTCGGGTGAAATGGGTCACTTTCAAAAAATCTACATCGTCATCGGTACTTCTAGCGTGCAAGAGAAAGCTGGAACTCGAGGCCGCTGAGGCCAAAACCAAAATCGACAAAGAAATAAATCGAATTGATAAGAGGCTAGCAGCAGAAATTGCGGCCCTCGAGGAGCATTCGCGGAAGAGTGATACAATTTATCAATCGGAGTGTTTCGGAAATGATAAGGTAGTAGAATGGCTGGAACGTAGTGTTCAGGACATGGAACAAATCACCAAAATGCCAAACCAAGACGGCTACAGTGGATACGAGCATGTCGCTGGGCCCAGCAGTAGGCCGCCGGCGGCGTTGGTGCCGCAGTCCGCCTAACAACCTAGTGACGATGAAAAGTTGGCAGTGGCCTCAAAAGATGCCATCATAGATTCGACTTCAAAAGCTATGAACCCGCAACTGCTTACCAGGCTGGCGACCTCGAGAGACCTACCGTTATATTTTGGTGATCCCATGTAGTGGTTGCAGTTTAAGGAAGCTTACATCGAGTCTACGGAGATGTGTAAATTTAGTGATGTGGAAAATATTTATCGTTTGCGTAAATCTTAGTCTCGATGCTTATTGGTAAAACTGGCCCAGATGTTATCATTAAAACCCTTGAACTGCGTTTTGGCAACCCGGAAAAGATTATTTATTAACAAGATTGCGACTCAAATTAAAAAACTCCAACCTTTATCTCAAGCGTATCACAATGAGATCGTTAATTTTGCTACAAAGATCAAGAATTATGCGGTTGCTGCTCGCGCTATAAATCAAGCAGATTATTTACGTAGCCCCGAGCTTATCACTAGTATCCAAATTTCCAAGTTGTCTTATAAATCGGTGGTCAGACTATGTTTGTGGACATATAAATAACCAGGAAAGATGTAAGTTTGAATCTTGTCGGATTTTCTTATCAACGAAGCTACGTAAATAACGTCTGCAGGCGTGTCGCACATATACAGCCAAGCGGAGCGAAGCGAAAAATCGTTCGAAGAACAGAGAGGTCCGCGGAATTCAATTTTGCTTAGCACCGACGCAGAAAAATGCAAGGTTTGTCGCGTGTCCTGTCACCGTCTTCGAGAATGTTCCCGATTTAAGGTTATGCGGCGCGATCGCTGGCGATATGTTCGTGCAAATAACTTGTGCTTCAAGTGTCTAGGTTCGCAGCATGATAGGCAAGGGTGCCCGGCTAGTGTATGTATATGCGACGTTGATAGTTGTGGTCAGGACCATCATACACTATTGCATTGGTTACTCAAAAGAGATAGTGTTTCGAACGTGGACTGTGTTACTGCAAAAGAATCTGAAGAACTGCATCCAAGTGTTAACGCGATAATAGATGTGACTGCAAGTAATGAAGCTGTGAGCTCAAATGAATACGTAAATAACACTAATACGCGGTACTCAAAAGTGTTATTGAAAGTAGTGTCAGATACTGTGTACGGACCTAGCGGCAGCGTAAGTACATATCGATACCTCCTACGTATACTGATCCAATGGAAAATTTGAGTTTTTCGTTTTTTTGTAGATTTATGACTAAAATACTTAAATATACCTGCCACAGAATTTTCGTACGAATATTCCAATTAGTTTCGAAAACAAATTGACGTATAGGAATACATCTAACACCGTTTTATCATTCGGTACCGTGTGTACTGATGCAAGTCGCTTGTACTACTATACGTAGCACTAATAGAGTCTGTCTAATGAATGATGAACCGGGCTTTTATTTGACTGGCAGGTCTGGCAACACTATTAAAATGACGTTTTGACATTGACAAACAAGTCGTTGTTGGTTCGAGTCTGTCAAATTAAAGTTTTCTTCTCGAAATTTACGGACTAAACATGCGTAAAACTATCAAAAGTTGTGTGCGACAGATCCTTTGTACCATTATAAACAAATATAAAGAAAAACAAGAGAAGAGGGAAGCATTGTTGAAACAAAAAATAGAGTGTTTACATACGGTGACCGAATTCATAGGTTATAACAAGGTTAGTATGGCATGTTAATTTTGATACTTATTTCTATATCTTCAATCCAAAGTTTCATACAATATATACCTTTTCTCTTCTACCTATCTTTTGAAATTAGTATTTCTTTTCCATTAAGAAATTAAACGATGTATTCTTTTCAGATAAGCTGGCCGTCAATGGTGAAAAACAAACGGTTTTGAAAAATTTTCAGCAGTTGAAAGAGTTGGAGCAAAACGATTTACTATGCCAGAGTCAAACGAAGTATTTAGAAGAATTATCATCAATGACCGGTAAATACTAAAATTAATTAAATCATTGTCTTTCCCTATACATAGGTGTATTGTCTGTACCTATACCATGTTGAATCTCTTAACGATCGCGATCGAATTTTATTAAATTTATTAAATAGACAGATGATTAATATAACTGACACTCATAGTTTCAGTAAAACACTAAGGAGGTGTTTATATACATTTAGTTAAAAGATATCATAAACATATTAATATGTACCTACGTACACTTCATGAGCTCTTAGAAAAGATGTTCGGGTTATACCTGTCATCCTTGTTCTTAAACCGTTGCGATTTGAACCTCACTGATGCAATTTGATTTCACCTAAACCCAAAATGTTCTTAGAGCTGTCGGACTGTATAATGGGGCTGTACTGCGTGTCACAATATATTTGTAAATGGTGTTCTGTTTAATTCATTCCTTCTTTCTTCTTACAGATATCAGTATTTCGACATTGAAGAGAATGAAGGCAAAGTAAACCATGGTGTCTTCAGTACTCCAGGAAAGAAGCGAACTCACAAGGCCACAGTATCCAATTTAGATAGTTTTGACATCCATGCCATCCGAAATAAAGTGAACGAATTTTATATTGTAAAGAAGCAAGTGCCTACACTCAGAATCATCGGAAAGCATCGGTTTACCCTAATAATAAATAAAATATTTTTACTTAATGACTTGTTATTGGTAATTTTATTTACTAAAAGAGCTCACAAATGAGAAAGCATGCTGATGCAAGCATTATTATGGTGGTCTGCATTTTTTTCATAGATAGTTTCAAAGCATCAAATACTTCGTGATACCCAAAGTCGCCAAATAGTTCGGTACACGTTTGGCGACTTTGGGTGTCAGTATCTATTTATTTAATGCTGACTATAACGGGTCAATCAACTTTTCTTTGTAGTTCGGTGCCAGGGTGACGTTTCCTGGGTCACTCATTAAAACTATGATTTCAAAGGATATAAGTCCACTACCATTCTTTTATGACTTTTCTCCTGAGTGTGATAGAAATATACATTATAACATTTTTTCTAAGAAACTATCACTGTTGTCTCCTGGCTTACGGGACACTAACAACAACAAAAAAGTTGATCCACCCATACGTATTAAGTAGTAAGACTCTCGGGCTTCTACTTATAAACTGTACTTAAATATGATACCGTGTGTGGTCTTAATATGGATAAACGGACACTTGAGTGCGGTATTAGTAGACTTGAGTACCTATAGTTTATTAATACGGGCTTTAGTATTCTGAAAAAGTACGCGTTTCCTCTTCCTTTGTGCCCACCAAAATAAACAAAATAAGAAAAGTATCAAAATCGTTTATTCCTACATTGATCGGTAATACCATACGAAGATTTTTTGAATTTGCCGCTTTTTCTCAGGTTCATCTTTCATTAGACATCGGTTACACGCTCAGTATTTCATCAGTCTGGCGTCAGTTCAATCATGATCGAGGGGGACGCAGCTATTATGTTAATATAGCTGCGTCCCTTTCGAGCACGGACTGAACTGACGCCAAACTGATCGTGTAACCCTTGTCTTAGACAGACTCTATTGTGGAGGGGCGGTGCGAGTGTGGTGTAGCTGGCAGTTGCCTCAGTATGCACGCTCGCCATCGATGCGTACGGACGTTATCACAGTGTGCTCGATATGATAGTTGACGAGGCATACGTCTAATAAGACTTCTACGTGTACAATTAAGTCTATATATGTTAACTTGACATTTCTTAATGTCTTTTTCTACTAAATTATTGTAAAATAAGTAATAACATTGCGAAATGAAGCCGACGAGAGGGAGAAATCTGGTTTCAATGGTTTTAAATGAACGACCAAACCGTGATTCGAGCAGTAAGTAACTTAATAAGGCTTATTATGTAATTGTTAGCTTAAATTTACATTAAAATTTCTTATTTAAAAGTAGTTAAGTTTTTTTACTGTCAGTTGCACCAGTATACGGGTTCGAAATTCTAATTTGTAAAATGTTGTTTACTCGCGTAATTATATCGATGTAAGTGAATTAATCGTTATTTTTAATTATTGTTTTTAGTCTCGCCGTTACCGCCAGGAGCTGAATATTTACGGGATGAAATTGAGTTTTTAGAAAAAATTGATTTAGATTCAATTGAACCAGAAGACTTTTCAGAAACAGTACTTTTCGGGAATATTTCACAGCAGCGAAGCTTTGTTTCACCTAATTCTGCGGAGAATCAAAGGATTTCTGTCGTCGTAGATGTGCATGAACCAAAATCAAGCAAGGCAAACACAAGACAAGAAAAGTCACCAGTGTTAGAAGATCTTATTCCAATGTTGTCCCCTACAGAATTTTCTCAAGTACCTGCCCATGATTCATTCGAGTTGTGTGGTAATAATTCACCTTTACCTTCTAATTATACCAACTCATGTCTGTTAGAATCAAACATGACACAGGTTTCAGAATCTTCTCAAACCGGAAATTTGTGCATAGAAAAGTCACCTGAAATAGAATGCCCGACTCCAATGCCATCATCACCAATGGATTTTTCCCCTGTAGGTACCTCTATCTGTTTGGAGTTCGGTAGTGATAATTCACCTTTACCTACTGATTATACCGACTCACCAGTAAGTACACCAGGTAATCGTAAGAGGAAATTTCAAAAGAAAAAAGATTTAGGTAACTTGCGGGAAACTTGTAAAAGTATGTGGATAGACGAAAAACGACAGTATAATGTTAATCGCGGCTTTAAATACACAAGTAGAAATGGTAAAATCAAATCAGAAAAAAAAAATTAAGCCGTCATGCCCCATTACATGTAAAAAAAATGCACGTTACATTTGGCCGAATCTGAGCGGGAAAAAATATTTGATATATTCTGGAAAATAGGCAATCATACACGACAGTGGGACTTTATTACTAAATATGTAAAACGAGAAAAGGTAAATAGAACAACGAAATCTGATTCCATGAGAACTTGCACTGTCAAATATTTTTTGCCAAAAAAGACTGAAATTTCTGACGATATAAGTGTTGTACCATTGTGTAAGTTAATGTTCCTCAATACACTGGATATTAGCTACAACTTTGTAAATACTGCGTTGAATAACTTTCATCAAGGCAATGGTTCTATTGAACCCGATTGTAGAGGCAAGCATAATCATCATCCCAAATCTATAAAACCAGATGTTGTTAAAAGTGTTTGCGATCACATTAACTCTTTAGCTCCCGTAGAAAGCCATTTTACACGAAAACGATCTGATCAATTATACCTTGAAGGCAGTTTAACTTATCCTAAAATGTTCAGTTTGTATGTAGAGTGGTTTGACTATACCAAATACGAGGCAAAAGCTAATAATGTTCGACAGTACCGTGATATCGTCCACAAAAATTTCAAATTAGTATTTCACATACCTAAAAAAGATAAATGTGACACTTGTCATATTTACGAAAACTTAAAAAATCCATCCGAAGAAGAAAAATCAAAACATGCCTGGTACTTGGAAGAAAAGAATAGGGCAAGAGATTTAAAACAAAATGACAAAGAGATATCTACGAGCAACAAAGAAATAGTAACTGTTGTTTTTGATTTGCAGAAAACTTTAACGACTCCTCACGGTAACATAAGCGTATTTTACTACAAAAGAAAACTTAATATGTATAATTTTACAACCTTCGATATGGGTTCACTTCAAGGCCACTGTTACTGTTGGCATGAGCAAATAGCTAAAAAGGGTGCTAATGAAATTGCTAGTAATGTGTTACATTATTTTGATTCAATCAAAGATCCCAAATAATGTAAAAGAGTTTAGGTTTTGGTCCGAAAATTGCGGGGGGCAAAACCGCAACAGGATTGTGTATCTTATGTACATGTACGCTTGCTGGAAATATAACATAACAATAACACATCGGTTCCTTGTAGTCGGGCATACACAAAATGAAGGAGATTGCATGCATGCTCTAATTGAAAAAAGAACAAAAAACGTTAATATTTATACACCGGAGCAATGGTACATGGCTATGCGTATGGCAAAAACTGAGAAACCGCCCTATGAAGTCATAGAAGTCTCCCAACATTCTATATTTGACTTTAAAGCTTGTCTGCCTCTTTTTAACAATTGGAAAAAGGGCACAAATGGGCAAGTCGTAATGTGGAGCAAAATGTGTGAAATACAAATATCACCCGAAGAGACTTTTAAAATAAAATACAAACAGACATTTGAACAGGATTATGAATCCATTGACTGTACTTCCATTAAAAATACAAGGAGTCGACAAAGTGAGCTTGAAGATGGATTAAATAATATCACTGTAGCTTATCATGCACCATTGCCTATTGATAAGCAAAAATATAAAGATCTCAGTGATCTTTGTCAGACTGGTATAATTCCTTCTCAACACCATGACTTCTACAACAAATTAGTCTCATAAAATGATTAAATAAGGAAAATGTGATTATTTTTTAGTTAAAATGTTCTATTCGGATCGAAGTTAGTCAAATGAGTGCTCATTATTATAATTAAAAAGCAAATAAATGATTAAGACTGATTTTTAAAATATTCAGAAATATTTATATAATGTTTAGAAAACAGAGGTTTATTTTTTCATAGCATTATTTCGTTAATTTTAAAGGATAATAAATCATCCTGCTAGTTATTTTTTTGTTAAATATAAGATCAAGGTGATCTCAGTTGTGTTTTATGTATCAGTGTTGAAAACTTATTGAAGTAAATAAAGGGCCAATGTTTAATGTAAGCTATTACGACCTTAAAGTTTTTTTTGTTAAAAATTAGTTCAAGCTGATCTCAGTTGGGTTTTATGTATCAGTAATGTAAACTTATTGAGTTAATTAAGGGTCAATGTTAAATTTAATTATAAGCTATTGTGATCAAAGATTTAATCTTTATAGATAACACGGTGTCGTTCCTAGATTTTTTAATAGTTGGTAGGTATGTACCTAAATAAGTAATCAATAAGACTATTCATGACACAGATTTGTTGTTATTTAATGACAATACGCTTTTTATGTAACAATCCTGTTTGAAAATGTCATGGTTTAACTTTTTTTTTAAATTAATACACGGCTTAAGCCAAATCAAAGTGTGGTATCAAAACTGTGTACAATTTTCTCGCATAATAAAAGCATCGAGATAAACCTTTTTCTTAACTTTTTTTTGTTACTTTTTTAGCGTTTTCGGACAGCAAACTTAAAAATTATGATCAGTTGTTTACTGATACATGTGATATAAACCAAGCGTATACTGGTGCAAGTGGCAAATACATCGAAAAGGTAATGATGAAGGGCAAAAAAGTATGTGCTTTCTTTTTCTTTTCAATCCCTATAATTACTTCATGTAATTATCTATATATAAAACAAAAATATATCAAACTTCAATAATTAACTAATTACGCCGTATACAGGGGCAAGTGGTAATTAGCTTAGTATACCACACAATTACAACAAGTGAAATACGCATAAACAAGTGTATCTACCATTTTGTCAGAAACTGTCATTAATTTCAAAATTCCATTAATACAGACTAAAGTAAAGTACTTCTCTCACTACAAATCCAATTTTTTGTAAAATTATCTTTACAGACAAGAAAGTTATGGGTTAAGGAACCTTTGAACAGCCCTCCCGTAAAATCACAATTTTGCACTTGTACCTTTATACGTAGGAGGTATCGATATGCTTTACTAGACGATGCAGCTACCATTTCGCTATTATCGGCGAGTCTCGCAGACGCGGTAGGTCTCCGCGGCTGTAGCGAGAACTTAAGCCGGCCATACACGTTACGGTTACCGGAGAGGTCTACCTGTGCAGGCGACCGGAGCAAAACCAAAAACCGATTCTTTCGAGTGACACCGTACGGTAAACCTGTGCGTGTGTGCCGTGTCCTCCGGTCGCCTGCGCAGGTAACCTCTTCGGTGGACCGTAACGTGGATGGCCGGCTTTACAGGTACGCGGTGCGTGGGATAACACTGAGCTATCGTGCAAAAGCGAAATTGTTAACTTTACGATTAGTAATTCGACCGGTGACTCTTATCATGTACGCGCTCATAAATTAAGCGATTTAAACTTGCCCGTACAGAGGCTGTCTATTGTAAATTTTGAGAGTAATAAACATTTAAAGAATTATAAGAGCAAACTGTTATGTAAAGATGTGAAACCACAATTATTAATTGGTCAAGACCATTACGATTTGCTTATGCCTGTTTTTACAGTGCCCGGTAGCCAAAATAAGCCTTATGCCACACGCACACCACTGTGGTGGTGTTATCGTTGATATCGCTGAACAATAAGTTACCTAATATACCCTCTGCAGCGCAATGTTTATACTAAATTTTTTTTTAATACAGGGATGCAATCAGTAGCCGTTATTCATGAGTTCATGACCCTATTAGCTCAAAGGCGGGCAGTGACGATGAAAGGTTAAGAATGCTAAGTGAGTTAGTTCGTCACACGTTTGCGCTGGAGTCCATAGGAGTTACGACGAAACCCCGACAGAATAAGGACGAGTTGCAAGCGATATCCGTGTTAGATCAAACAGCCAAGCTTGTTGACGGGCAGTGGGAGCTTGGTCTTGTAACGGTCCAGATATGCCCGTTCAAATTCACAAATATAATTAGAGTTAGTTCAGGCTCTAGCGAGAGCTGATTAATATGCAAAATCTATTTTTAATAAAATAACATTATTAATAGATATTATACGTATTCATGTATGAAAACAATAATAAATGACAAAATGCGAATGCAACAAATTTAAGCGCCTGCTAAAAATAGTCCGCAATATTACATCAAAACAAGAGTAATGCAATAAGAATCTAGAAGGACACTCACGATTTTAGTAAGCTTTAAATCAAGTCATGTATTAGTTTTATAATCTTAATTAATTAAATATTTGTTTAATACAAACTTTAGAATTGTAAATCTTATTTATTTCTTCAATAAACAATGGTTATATAAAAGAAATGGGAATGTTATAATTCTTGAGTAATGAACACGAGAGAGAGAAGGAAGGAACTATATAGGTTGTCTCGCTAGAATCGGACCAAGCCGATTACGTAAACGAACATCACCGAGTAGGTGGCGCCTTATTATGATTTTTGGTGGTACAGACAGGCAGAGTCTGTCATGTTCGAATTGGTAGAATACGACAGTGACGGAGATAGACGCCATCAGAATACGGATTCAAGTAGATATTAAAAACGGTAGTACTGGGAAAAATGGAAAAATGTACTGTGTATTGAATAGCATAAGGATTAGTTTCAATTATCAGTGTAGATTCTAATTACGAATCAGGTGATGTAGGTTTGTAATGATTAAAATGACTTAAGCGATTGAAATGGGGATTGAAAGTATACCTTATGTTATTTATAGTAAGGGATAATTTTGAAGGAATTGCATGACTGGCACAAGTGGCAAGAGTTGCTTGATTTGCATGAGTTGTACGAGTGGTTTGAGTCGTTCAAGCGCGATGGCCGCCAGTTGAACTTATATATATAGATTTCAAAGGGAATATGATTATTATTTTCTGGGCATTCATCGCGGAACGTTTATATTTTGGCTTTATTTTCGTTATTCAAAGGGGATAGGCTCGTTTACTGGGGAACGCCTTGCGTAAAATTCACTTACGGTTCGTAGTTACCTTGTCGCGTTAATTTCGTTTGGGTTTTATATCGTGCTACGCTCGTTTAATTGCTATATTTTGTGTAAATTTCGGTTAATTACGGGTTTTATAGAGAAATAGGAGTACGACGCGTTCGCGGTTAAATTCTTGATTCAGTGCTAGTCTTTCAGCAAAATTTAAACTACGCAGTATTCGGTTTAATATTTGCGATCTTTTAAAGTGATACAGTTACATCGTTTGTATAGTTAACGTTAATTTTGTCTTTAGAGCTAGTAGGGAGGTATAAGATATGTAGGGCTTAATTTCGTGTGACTCATTAGCTAACTATTGTCTTTCCGGCTTTAAATAGGATCATGTATTGCTTTGGTAGTGTTAGGAAGACGCGTTTTCACAGTTAGAATAGTAATTAAATTCCTTCCGCGAGGGGATAGGGAAACGGTTTGCTTGGGGAGTAGGATATGGGTATTATTGTGTGGGAGATGGTTTTCTGTCATGTATGGGAATGCAGTGCGAAAGCTCTGTATTTTTATATATGATTGGTGTTGGTTGGGGAGTTGTGCTTTAATCAAAAGATTTTGTTTTCCAGATTCACTCCAATAGATGGGTGGTGGGAACTTTTATATTTAAAGTTGATTTATTTTGATATTTTTATTTATACCTTGGTAAGGAACTTTGGTTTATTATTTCTCTTGCTACTGTTAATCCTAGCTTACATAGCTTGGGTTGCAGTTAGTGAGGCTTTCTATTGTATGATTGTATTTCTATTGTTTGTATTGGTGGGTAGAAATCCTTGCTGGGCCAGGACACCTTTAGCTAACCACTGTGATCAGAGTCCGGACACAGCTGGCGAGGTTTCCCAAATACCAATACGTGTACTAATATACCTTTCTGTGTACTTTTCAGAAACCTTGGGTTGGTTATCATTCGTGTCTGGTACAATATTTTACATAGCTGTAGATTAAAGGACATTCCTTGTATAGTGGGGAATATTTGTTGAGTTAAGCTAGATTAGCATACACTTGTACCAGAACAGTGATCAGGCTACCACTAGTAAATGTCTGACAAGTCCGAGGAAGCCTAACGGAGCCTCTGATTTGGAACTATTAGAGTCTAAAAGAGCCTTGGGCAAGCCCGGATGTCTCTTTACCAACATAGACATCCGTAGAAGCGCCTACTTAGTCTCAATGTCAGCCTTTAAAGAACAAGTAAGGATCACCAGTTGACATGCCGGCGCGCGCTTACTGAAGCTTTATTGGAGTTGAGGCTGGGTTCCGATAAACCTATTTATTATGTATATATACTAAACCACACAATAGGGCGCCTTACTCTCACTATCCCTGAGAACTACGGTTCAAAAAAAGTGAGGGGGGAGGCACACAATACACGAGCTATAGGTGCCTTCTCAGCTGACTCAGCTGAACTTTCCAGATTCCCTAGGGACCTAGCTAATTACCGGGTGAGGTAAGCCCATAGGTGAAGCAAGTAGAATAGGACTTATCAGTAGGTTCAGGGTAGCTTCAATGTAGGGAAAATAGGGAACTAGGACATTACTCAATAGGAATTCAACTAGGCATGTAGGAATAAATCTTGTTAGTTAAAAAATAATCTTTTAAATTCATCCTTGTTTGGTCTTATACCATTACTATATAGGGAAAATATTAGGAAGTTTAAATTAAATATGTTATCCGCCATAACTAAGAAATCAGTGGGATATACTATTTATTCCCATATTTATCTGTTTTGCCTTAAGGAGATTTCAGTTTATTGAACATAGACATATTCAATAATAAGTATTCATGCTAGTGGTCAGGAAGTAAATATTTCTAGTCTTTAACTGACAAACAACATTCTTAGTAAATTTCAAAGTCATATTTATGAGTTGGATTGTCTTCCCTCATTCAATCTTCAGAGGCAGATAGATTACTGTACATACTGAGATACGTCTCTACCGTCACTGCTTACGAGCACCGGTTAGTCACTGTATAGTTAATTCAATCAGCCATTCCCACGGGAATTATGCATAAAAACATGCACTACAATGACCGAGGTCACTCCTTCTAGTAAATGTACTTAAAAGCATCAAATAGTATCAAGACTAGAAAGCTTTACTATATCTTCAAATCTATTTTACAAATGTTTAATTGAGAGTTAGTAAACTGTTTTCTCCTATAAATAATAAAGTAACTATCTACTGCGAAAACCAACGTCCGATAAGTTATATCATCAATGAAACAGCTTGTGCAAAGTAAGCTGCAACTTTTAAATAATGACAATGTAACAGATTGTACATTATATTCATCAGTTCCAGTATTTCTAAAGCTGAAGTGAATATTTCTAGTTTATGGCAGATAGCCAAATATTCAGCATTGAAAGAATCAACGAGAATAAATGATTTCTCTCAATTTATTTTGAATATTTTACAACAAGTGATTTCTCTGTTTACGCTATGGGTTACGTACCCTGCTTGGTTGTTCTCAAGGGAAAACCGGCTTTATAGTTGTGGGCAGTAAGATTCACTATTCTATTCCTGTGGGAATAAACTTCAGCTTTTATCTACAATTTATGATTGAAATCATTATCAGAACCAGCATTCTTCATGACTAGAAAGTTTCACTATCATTCGAGAATATGTTATAAATATATATTATAAATAAACTCTTCATAAAAGTTACAGTGCAATGTTACACTTCAATCTTCATTAACTTGGTCTTTTAAGACTACTAATTATTACTATATATAACCTAACAAACTTGGTCTAATATATGACTGTTTACCACTATAATCTACATCTTGACAGTTTGACTTTGACTTTTAATAATTCAGCTCCTAATAGATCTAATGAGACATACAAACAATACCAAATGTCTATTAGATTGTATTTCACTCTTGCATTGAGTATGGAGCGCTTGAAAACCCTCTTGTCCTTTTGTTGACTGATGACAGACTACATCTGACCAATTTACTACTAACAACTGACAAAGACTGTAAAATCAATAATTCCCAAAAGATTGGTAGGCACTGGAGGGATGCCCAGTCAGGTAGACGAGTCCCACAGTCATGAGCGGGGAGTCATGGGCTCTGACCTTAGGTGCAAAATAAAATGCCATAAGCATACTTTCCAGTTTCAATCTAATAACCCTAACTAGTACCAAAGACTATGACTGAATTATACATATATTTCATAAGATCAAACAACAAGACTTTTATCTCTTAGTTATAATTTGTAATTTCCTTACAATTAACTATTATATATTACATTAAACTAAATCTTATAGGGATAGGTTATATACCTATATTTATACCAAGCTTATATGCATGAAAAGTTCTTAGGTTACTATCTATAACGGTTCACAAAGTAGGTTCCTTGACACTAGATGATCATATGGCCATTTCATCAATATTAAGCATTCTTACTCTATAGGTATATTTAAAGATAGGAAAGTTAATAGGTACTTTATAAGCTTAATAATTATACATAAAAGCTTTACTTAGGATAAACTTAATACAAATTTTCATAGCTTTCATTTCAGTGCTTCAGTATAGTGTTAGGATTTTCTATAGACTTAAAATGTAGGCTTTAATTTACTTTAGGCTGTTAGTTAGGCTATATATAGTTTTAGAGGTATAGGGTTGCGTTTTAGGGGTTTTTATTGGGGGGGGTTACAGTCTGCCGTGGAAGACTGACGCCAAGTTGCCCGATTCTTATTCCAACGCCCTTAAAAGACTATATCCGTGCATGGCGTGAAGACGTTGATATCTCGACATGCACGTATTTTTTTTTATCCGCTTATTCGATTTCTATGCCGAAGAATTTGTATAGAAAAAATTGACAATTCTTTTTATACAGTATTTTTTGAGTTACAGCCACTGGTCATATATGAATATCACGTTATTAACCGTATTTTAATTGACAAATAGACTTATAGCAGGCGTAATTCGCGACATATCGTGAGTACAAATTTATATGTCATTTTATCAACTTACAATGTGTCAATAAAACAAGTGCATAACTTGACACGATGAGGTACCAAATAAATGATTCACAGGTTACGACGTAAACAAATGCACATATCTTGTTATCAACATCAGTCATCGTGAAAATTATAAAATGATATCATGAGATATCAATTTATAGCCAACCGAAAGTTTGAAACACGGTTTGAATATATTGAGTTGTCATTTTATTAACAACAAAAGTAGTTCAATCCATTAGTGTTCATGTATACCTGTCAAATTAGGTACTTAAAATAACAAGTAAATATATTAAATTATCAAGTTACGCCGAAATAAGTTTGGTAATTTTAAAACAAGATAAACACAGTTGCCAAAAATGTATTGCTATAAATGTCTCTAAATCGTTTAATTTTTACCATATTTCATTAAGTTTTAAGTTTTCTCTTAGTGAAATTATGTTACCAGATCAATAATCGATAACATGATTACCCAGTGGCGTAGCTAGCATGAGTGGCACCCGGTGCGGATATTGTAGGTGTCACCCCAAAACTCAAACAAAAGAGTTGAAAAAAAAAAGTAAAATTATTTAAAGTTTTATTCAACATTATTTTTATACATTATTTTTATTATTAATAAACGATGTTTTAAACAAATTTACTTAGTAAAAAATTAAAATTTCTTCCTTCTAACTTTAACACTTGCAAACTCTGAAATCACTTCATCAAAATTTATATTTTGTGTTGCTTCATGTTCTATCGTTAAAATGCCAAGATAGTTTAATCTAGTTTCAGTCATTGTAGCCCGCAAGTAATTTTTGATTAATTTCAATTTGCTAAAACTCCTCTCACATGAAGCAACTGATACGCATATTGTTATAAATAACTTTAGTGCGACCATTAGATTCGGAAGAGATTCCATAAAATCCCATTCCACAATGAATTTCAAATAGTCCAGAGTTACCCAATTAGAAACAGTAACATTGGCCGCTTTTAAATGTCTTCTCAGTCTTGGTATCTCTAAGAGGAGTTCTGTTTCTGATACCTCATCGTAAAGGTCAGTAAATTTTGATATAGCAGCTATTAACTCTTCAGTGTTTGCCAAAAGCAAAGTCTTTGACTGCACAACCTCAAACAATGAAGCTACATCTTGAATAGACTTTGATCTTGTTTCGAGTTCAACATGAAATCTGTCAAGACAATCTAACATGTCCTTTTGAAGTTCCGCTTTAAGTGTAAGTCCAGCATCGGCGGACGATGCCGACTCACCGGGCATGCGTTTTTTGCGACGAATTCGTCGTTCCATTGGAATGTTGTATTCTTCCGATTTTCGTACAGCAAAATCTATTGCCTCTTCTGCAAGATGCATCCGTTTCTCTTCAATAAAAAGACAAAGTGCTTTTAGTTTTATGGCTATTTGATCAACACTTAAGCCTTTACTTTGAAATGCAATCTGTGCATTGTTCACTTCCCTTAGCACATCATTCCAAAAGAAAAGATAGCAAAGAAATGAGAAATTGCACATAGCAGGCATAAGGTTTTGTGCAGCTCCTCTGGTGTCTAAATTTACTTCTCGATCACATAGTTCCTCAATTGCAGAAATAATCCCATCAAAATTTTCCGCCAATACTTTTATTGTAGCATAATGAGCACTCCAGCGTGTTGTCGAAAGTCTTTTAACAGATGCTTTGCTATGTTTGAGGAGCACTTCCCAGCGGCTTGTGGAAGCAGAAAAAAAAATATATATTGCCTCTACTGCTCCGAAAAATGTAACACAACTCACATTTTGTGCGAACGAATGTTGGCCACATAAATTTATTGAATGATCTATACAACCAACAAAAATTGCTTTTTTGTTATTTTCTTTTATAATAGCTTGCACTCCCCCATGTATGCCACTCATAACTGCTGCATCATCATAACCTTGAGAGCGACACATCATAATGTCTAGACCATCGTTTTCAAGTTTCTTAAGTATTTCAGCGCTTAAATCAACTGCTTTTTTTCCATGTAAAGGAAAAAACCCTATGAATACTTCTTTGACTTCTACTTTTCTATTATTAATTTCACGTAACGAATCACTTCAGACATTTGATCGATATGTGAAAGGTCGGGTGTGCTATCAAACATAATTCCAAAATATTTAGCCGATTTAATTTCGTTGACAAGCTGACATTTTACGTGATTAGCTAAAACATTTATGAACTCATTTTGTATATCTGGCGATAAATGTGTTACTTTAGGTGATTTTTCCATTTTGAAATATAAGGTATGTTCTTTCAATACTGCATCATACTTTGACAGTAGATTGACTAGTTCTAATAAATTACCTTTATTTGAAGAACCTTGTCCCTCATCATGTCCACGAAATGCTAGGTTTTGTTTAGCCAGAAACAAAGTTATATCCAATAATCTAGATAAAAGATTTTTCCACTTCTGTTTTTCCATTTTTATTAATTGCAAGGCTGCGTCATCTATTGTCGTATGCGATTTTAATCTCATTTCCAAAGTTTTCCACTTCTCGAAATTTTCTAAATGTTCTGATGAAGTTTCATGGTCTGATACTTTAGGATTTAGCCTCCACCACTTCTGAAATCCAGTTGTAAATGTTGTTTCTGTGTTAGTGACAGCAAATAAACGACAGCAAAAACAGTACAGGTTATTTGATATAGGAGAATAAACCATCCATGACCGCAGAATTTTTTCACCACTAGGCACCACTTTATAAAACCATTCCTTTGAAAGATGACGACTATTACCTTTTATCTTTGAGCCATGCCGAGATACAGTAGTAAACGGCCCTTCTTTGTTTTGGAAATGTTCACTGCCCTTTTTTATTATCTCAATTCGAGCATTATCGGCAACGGGTAAACTCCAATTTGAAACATCTCTCAAGTGTTGAAGTGATTCTTCTAAGCTAATACTGTCTCCGGAAGTAGCATTATCGACGTCATTTCCATTATTTATTTGGGTTCCGTCGTCTGTCCTCTTCATTAATTCTGTATTGTCGATGTTGCTATCTGAAAGAGAGTCTTCTGGAAGATGTATATTATCCGAATCATTATTTTCATCAGCAGGAGAATCAGGTACTTTGCTTGAACTTTGGCCGTTATCTGCTTTTGTGACATATTTAAAGATAGAACCAGACATGCTCTGAACTTCATCTATTTTAGCCTTTTTGGTTTTTCTCTGCTGAAACCCGCTTTTTCTTTTCGAAGTATGAACTCCCCGAGGCATATTTCGTTATGTTTGGGTATTCTAAAAATAAATGTTTTTGTCTAGTAAGTAATACGTTGATTTAATAAACAAATTGTGACAGACGACAGTGAATAAATAAATTCCACATAAATAGCTTTGCCAATTATTGTTTTATAAAAATTAACAATTATTTTAAATCAAAAATCAATACTTTGAACTCCAATTTAAAGTATTTTAAATAAAGATACTATACATCTAAATATGACCAATTGACCATAATTATTACCTAAAGGAATATCGTTAAACGTTGAACGTGTAGATATTTTTTTTTAAATAGTGCCAGACAAATACGAGAACACCCAGGACCCAGGACCCGAGAAAATTTAGAACAGTTCGTTTCCTAAATGTTTCCGACGCGGGAATCGAACCCGCAACCTCAAGTTTGGCGTTCGAGGTGCTTAACCACTCGGCCACGGAGGTCGTCAAAATTTAGAAATATGAATGAAAAATGTTGTAATCAAAACAAAAGTCTTTTTGTAATCAATTGGTAAATAAATATTTAATTTTAGCAATAATAATTTTCCAGGCTAAACAAAAAATATTACTGCGTCCAAAATACCTACTGTACTTTACATTTCGGAAACCTCAAAATCCCCATTTTAAATATACCTGATCAAAATCTAATGAAAAAATTTCAGGGCTTTTTCTAAATAATCTAATTGAAGCTACTAAATGAATGAATTAATAAATTATTGCATATAACAAAAGCACTTCACTTACCTTGTTTTGAAGAATAAACTATATTAACTCTTTAATAACGCTTTTATAATAACAATTGTTGTTTTGTTTATAATAAATTAATGACCAATACTTTGCATCAATCAATCACACGTTCACGAAAGAAATGTTGAAATGTAGGTATGCGGTCGGGAACAAGGGAAATTCCCCAAGCAAGGCCACCACATCACAGGTGCCGTGCCGAGCAATCGCTATTTCCGGGGAATCCTGACTAGCGACAGTTTTGTAGCGAAATTCTAAGATAAAACCAAATAAATTTTGGGGGAATCCCGATCGACCGACAGTGTGTACGCTGAACAAAATTGTAATTATCAATTTATTTATTATGCTCGTGAGTCTCGTGACACCTATTTGAGCTCACCGTGAATAACCAAATAAAAACCCTTTCTCTGGTCATGAATAAAAAAATAATACTAGGCTATATTTATTTTTTTGAATTTTTTTGGCGGTCCACGGTGTGGTCGGGTGTCACCCCTAAGCGGGTGACACCCGGTGCGGGCCGCCCCTGCCGCCCCCCCCCCTAGCTACGCCACTGTGATTACCACAAAACATTGCGATTCAATCTGTCCCGTGGCTCATCACTAGTCGTACGAAAGTACCTACACAGAAAATTCACGAAGGGTCGCTCTTAATTCGATTGAAATTTAATTGCTTTAAGAAAGTAAGGTGTTTCTGTTTATTCATACATTTAGATATTTAGTGTATGGTGATAGTGATTTGCAATGGAAGACGATGAAAAAGTAAGTACCTACTAGCACATTTAATTTTGACTGTTACCTATCGCGGGTGACGGTTATAAAATGAAATGAAAACTAATATCTGCTTACTACTGTAGTTATTGTGTTATAATTACGTTACGGTACTGTATTTTCAGAATCCAGTGCTTTTAGAATTATTAACTAGGAAACGTAAACTTTTACAACTTCGAGAAGAATTAAATTCTAAGCAAACGAAAAATGAAGATAATATAGGTAGGTACCTTCTTTATCAGAAATAATGTTAACCGCCGATGCAAAAGGAGGGAAATTTATTTATTTAGTTGTCGTTGTTGTTGACGCGTATGTGTCTGTTTCACTTCATCTGTTTATTTGTTTGTTTGTCTGACGTATGCCTGCCTGTTATTCGTCTGTGGCGTAGGTAGTTCTTAAATGGATGGGCCGATTTCGACGCGGTTTTTTTAAATACAAATTTAATATATCTAGGGTGGTTTTTACCTATGATTTAAGAGAATATTACCCGATCAATTTCAGGTACTTCACCACTTCTCTCAAGGTCTAATTTAGAACTTCAGAATCCAGATGTTTAAAATTTATTGGAAAGTAGACCTAGGTATTGGAATTTCTCGTGTTTATTTATTTATACTATTTGTATTAAAGTTATTATTGTAGGTAACTACATATTTTATGTTTCAGCTAATATTGATACTGGCATGCCATCCTCGAACGAGCAGCAGCCTTCTATTTAACCACCACCATATTCTCCTTGGACTCCTCTAATACTCAAGTCAAATAAAAATAAAAATAAATTACAGGGTAAGTAGATTATTAATTTCTACAAAAATAGACTAGAATAGAATATACTGACAATACTCTTTGACATGACAAAATAACAGGTTTTAATCAATCACATTAATTTCCACACTTATCAAATTATTCTTTTGTTCTAAACAAAACCGAGTCGCCATTAGGATCCCCCTCGTTATTAAAAAATCGAAATGATGCTAATCCAACATGATCCCCGGTTCCATCAATGTCACCAGAAACCCAAAAGTTGTATAATGTATTAAGTAAAGCAGGAGGCCTTGCCTTGATCTTGATAATTTATCAAACATGATCGAAAACAGTGACCATTCAGAAAAAGACCATGACAGTATCTTTGGGAGCTACAGTGATGATAGCGTCAAGGATCCTGACTTTATGGTGAATCCTGACTTCATTGATGACTCAGAAAACGCATGTTTGGCTTCACCAGCCCCGCCTTCACCTATACAAACGTTAGCTAACCACATCAGTGTTAATAGTACAGATCCTATTTTAGAAGTTATAAATGCGAATGAAACAAACAATAACGTAACAAAAAACAAAAAGGGGAGGTCAAGAAGTGAAAAAAAACAGTCTTAAATATTACGGAACACAGGATAAAGTTATATTTCACGCGACAGGCAAAATAATACCTGACAGACAATCAAAAGATTTGAGTATGTGTAGATTAAAATATGCTGAAAGATTCACAGTGGCGGAGCAAAAACAGTGCTTTGAAGAATATTGAAAATTAGGTGAAAGAGATAGACGAGCTGCATTTATATCTAAATCAGTTAACATATATCCAAAAAAGTCTGAAAAAACAGGTTACAGGTCAAAAAATAGACATAGTTATTGTGTCTATAAGATTTCCGTTTCTAATGAAGAGAAATCGATTTGCAAAGAATGTTTCTGTAGAATATTGGGTGAGACAAAGGGGTTTGTTAATGTGATAATAGAAAAAAAGGATTCTCCCACTGGGATTATCAATGCTGATCAGAGAGGTTTGTAGTGGGAGATAGCGTAGTTACATGTTTAGTTATAATTAGCATAGTACTTAGATATAAGGCAGTGCATCATCTTCTGAGTTAGTCATTAAACGGCGGCCACCGTAAACACTTGTTTCCTTTCATGACTCCCGTTGCGCCCCACATTACATGGCGATCCTGCCAGGCGCGCGACGTGGCGCGCGTGCAAAGACTTAGCGCATCAAAATTTTAATTGGGACAAATATATACAATGTGTGCGGCAGTGGATAATAGTGAACGGTTGCAAGAAATTGAACAGTTTGTGGACAAGTTATCAAAAGTGATCTTAATTTGCGGCATAATTGCTTGGGCTATAATAATTATCGGCGTTTTGCGGAAAAGAAACCGGGCATCGGCAAGAGTCGCCGCGTGTTAAGTGATCCTACTAACTATTACAATGGGCGGACAGAGCACAAAAGAGGAGAAAGAAGAGATCGTGATCGCGCAAAATGCGGCCGGAGGTGAAAATACGGCAGTAGTTCAGGAGCTGCGCACCCACATGTCTACAGTCAGCATATTAGTGGCAATTATCTGTCTGATATCGGTGTTACTACTAGGCGGGCTAGCCTACAAGCAGTACAAGAAATGCCACCAAAAATGGATTCAAAGAGGTGTCAAGGCTGAAATTCTGCAAGGACTCCAGCGGCGTGTATCATGGCGCCGCAGGGCGGAGCCAGGAGGAGATGAAGAAAGTGGAAAGTGAATAGTGAGTGATATTTCGTATGGGTGAGCAGTTGGAACTAATTTTAAACTTTAGTACAAAAATCCTTTGCGAACTTGAGAACATTCGTGAAAATTTGCAAAAGTTAGGATCTAAAAGGAGAGAACAGTATAAAGATAGTGTTAAAAGTAAGATAGAAAGAGCTAAACTATTGTTTAAAGAGTATTCAGATGTAATACGAGATCTAGAAGTAAAGTTTGTAGAGGAGAATGCATGCAGTTTAGAGTTAGCAGATAGAAACATAGAATTAGTATATAAGAAAGTATTAGATTATGAGTTAAAACCAGACATTGAAAATACCACCATGGACAAGTTTGACATCAAAGCGGCAGCAACCCTTATCCCCTTGATGGATGGTAAGGAGGAAATTACGGAAAAAATGATAGAGGGCATCGAAATGTATGAGTCTTGTTTAAGCGGGGACAGCTGCAAGAAATTGTTGATTTCCTTTGTTTTAAAAACACGTATCAATAAATCGGCGAAACTAAAATTGAAACAAACTTATACAGATATAACGACTTTAAATAATAAATGATAATGATAAATTGGAGGATATGTTCGTTAACCTTACTATTTCGCAAGCAGATTCAAACACAAATGCATACGAAATATTAAGGCCAATTAATAAAAACTTGCTGTGAAAAGATTTGCAGACGGTTTAAGGAATAGAAGGCTAGGAACAATCCTAGCCGCTCGAGACTACAGCAACCTCAAGGATGCGGTAAGGGCGGCTGAGGATGAAGAATCAGCGCAGCCACCGCAGGGCGTCGTGTTGAACTACCGGGGTAAGCGAAATTTTACTTCAAACAGATATCCGTATAGGCCGAGTTACGCTCAAGGCTATGGGAGCAGGCCCCAGTACTACAGGGGAAATTATGGAAGCGGTAACTTTAATAGGTACTCTGGTGTGTACCGGCAGCAGCCCAATTGGTACGTGCGGGCAGCACGTCCCACATCACAAAGTTTTAGAGGGCGAACGGCTAGTAACAGGGGACATGGCCGTGGAGGTCGGTACAACCATCATCAGGTATATATTGCCCAGCAGCCTATATCGCATACACAGCAACTCTCTACCACGCAAAATACTTCGGAAAATACAAATTTAGGAGAAATGCAGTTTTTTCGATCATAAAATATTTTCTTACAATGACGATACTAAATTCATAACAGTTTATATTGGTAACAAAAGGTGTAATTTGTTATTAGATACCGGTGCTACATTGTCAGTCTTACAGAGAAACGCGATACCCGAGACAGTAACTCTAAACAAAGACGAAGTTATCATTAATGGGATAGGTGGTCGAGTTAGTGTGAATTATTATGCTCACATAACGTTAGCGTTAGAGAATGGACACGTGTTTGGACACAGATTCTACGTATTCAATTCCTTACCATGTCGAGTCGACGGAATTATCGGTCTTGATTTCTTGAGAACATCCAACGCAAACATCGACTTATCAAATAACATGCTGACTTTACTTAGAGACGGTAGAGAGAGCGTGGTGCAAATTCATAAGAATAGCGATTTCAGCGCATGCTTAACAATTCCGGCACGAAGTGAATCAATTCATTTCTTGAATTGTAATTATAAAGATAATACAGAATTAGTGTTAAATAGTAAACAAATAACAGACAGTTTATTTTTAGCAGGAAGTATAGTGCGATCTAACGATGGGAAAATTCCAGTTCAAATTATGAACATAAGCGAACACGAAGTTGAAATACCAGTTTTTGAGCCCGAATTAAATACACTAAATGATTTTGAGTTATGTACAATTGAAAAATCGAAGCCAGATGTACATAGAGTCAAAAAATTACTACCTCAATTAAAGTTAAATCATCTAAATTTGGAAGAGAGGAAAACTGTAGAGATAATTTGTGCCAAATATGCTGATATTTTCTTTTTGGAAGGAGATACATTAACAACAACCAATATTATGAATCAATCCATTAGTGTCAAACCAAATGTTAAACCAATTTACACAAAACCCTACAGATTGCCAGAATCATTAAAACCCGAAATTAAAAACCAAATAGATAAAATGTTAACAGAAGACATCATTGAAGAATCCAATAGCGAATGGTCAAGTCCAATACTATTAGTTCCAAAAAAGGTAGATGAATACGGTAATAAAAAATGGAGATTAGTTATAGATTTTAGAAAAGTTAATCAAAATATTCAGGACGACAAATTCCCTTTGCCGAACATAACGGAGATTTTAGACGCTTTATCAGGTTGTGTTTATTTTAGTCATTTAGATTTAAATCAAGGGTTTTACCAAGTAACTTTAGAGCCAGAGAGTAGAAAGGTTACAGCATTTACAACCAACACCGGGCAATATCAAATGAAGAGATTGCCAATGGGTTTTAAAATAAGTCCAAGTGCTTTTTCGAGAGTGATGTCAGTAGCATTATCTGGTTTAACATTCGACAAATGTTTTGTATACTGTGATGACGTCATAGTTTTTGGCAGAAATTTAGAGGCACATAACAAGAATTTAATTGCAATTTTTGAACGATTTAGAAAGGTAAATTTAAAACTTAACCCAGCAAAGTGCGACTTTTTAAAGAAAAACATTTTATACTTGGGACATTTAGTATCATCCGAAGGGGTGATGCCTGACCCCGAAAAGACTAAAACTTTACAAAACTACCCAGTCCCTAAAGATGCAGATGAGGTTAGAAGGTTTGTCGCCTTCTGTAATTATTACAGAAAATTTATACCTTCGTTTGCGGAAATTACGATTCCTTTAAATAAATTGTGTCGAAAACATGAAACATTTGTATGGTCCAAAGAATGCGAGACAGCATTTACAGAATTAAAACAAAAACTAATAACACCACCAATTCTTCAATATCCAGATTTTGATAAGGACAACGAATTTATTTTACAAACAGATGCTTCCGGTAAAGCAGTAGGTTCAGTATTATGTAATCAGGATATGAAACCAATAGCTTACGCGAGCAGTTCATTAAATAAAGCAGAGCTAAATTATCCCACCATACAGAAAGAGTTGTTAGCCATCGTTTGGAGTGTCAAATATTTTAGGCCCTACTTATACGGGAAAAAAATTACAATCAGAACAGACCATAAACCTTTAATTTATTTATTTGGTATAAAGGACCCATCCAGCAGGCTTTTAAAATTTCGTTTAGCACTGGAAGAGTATGACTTTAAAATAGAATACGTGAAAGGAAAAGAAAATGTCGTCGCGGATGCATTATCCAGAATTACTTTAACATCTGAAGAATTAAAAAGTATTAATAATCAAATTACGGCAGTAATGACTAGGGCGCAGAGAAAAAGATTAGACAATTTAACAGACGAAACAAATAGTAACCCTAATATAGCCAGGGACAAAAGGATTGATCACCCTAGAGTCACGGAAATATTACGGAAACCTACTAATGTTATAGATTTGAGTTTAATAAGTAATAATAATTTAGTCAAAAAAAGAAAACAAATGGAAATAACACATGAACACAAATGTTTTGCGACTGCGCAGAGTGAACAAACATTATATATTAATCTCGAGTTTAAGCTACATTTCACGCGAGACGTATTTGTAGAAGAGCTAAAAGATTTTTGCGAGAAAAATAATATAAAACAACTATGCATAGTGAAAGATGAGACTAATAAGTTATTCATAAAAGAAATAAAAAATGAAATAAGTAATAAAAAAGAGTGGTCCGGACCACAGATATTGATAATAGAAGGAGTAATGAAGGTAGTCGACAAAGACGAAAAAACATTTATATTACAGGATTATCATTTGCTACCAACTAGTGGTCACGCAGGGGTTAGGAGAATGGTCAATAATATAAAAAGAAAATATTATTGGCCACGACTAGAATATGATGTCAGAGAATTTGTTAAGAAATGTTTTAAGTGTCAGGTAATGAAACATACACCTAGCTCAAAGGAGCCAATGGTAATTACATCGACGGCTGAATCAGCGTTTGATAAAATATACTTAGACACCGTGGGACCACTGGATAAGGACGATCAAGGTAATGTATACATATTAACAATCCAGTGTGAGCTGAGCAAATATGTGGAGGCGTATCCAATGCCTACAAAAGATACGGTAACTATAGCAAGAACATTCGTTAATAATTTCATTCTTAGATACGGAATACCCAAAGAAATTGCAACTGACCGAGGCACAGAGTTCGTATCAGCCACCATGAATGAGGTATGTAAACTTTTAAAAATCAATAAACAATTATCAACAGCATATCATCATCAATCAATCGGCGCATTAGAAAATTCACATAAAAGCCTACGTAACTATTTACGAATTCAATGCGATGAACACACCGAGTCTTGGGGGTATTGGTTACCGTTTTGGTGTTTTGCTTATAATAACACGGTTCACACATCAACTACGTATGCACCATACGAACTTGTATTTGGGAAGAAATGTAACATTCCTGAAAGATTAACGAATAGTATAGTGGAACCATTATACAGTTTAGATAATTATGCATTAGAATTAAGATATAGATTACAGTTAGCCAGTAAGGACGCACGTGAAAAGTTAATTAAGGATAAGATAAAGCGAAAAATCATGTATGACAAAAATTCTAAATCAACTCTATACAAAAAGGATGATTTAGTTTTATTAAGAAACGAGTCCGGAACAAAGATGGAAAAATTGTTTCACGGTCCGGTATAGTGGAGGATTGTGGACCTAATGTTAAACTAATGAAAGGTAATAAATTAGAATTAGTGCATAAGAATAGAATAAAACACTATCATAAAAAAAAAAAACACAAATGTTTTTTTTATTTTATTTACTCCCCCTGAGGTGTAGTGGGAGATAGCGTAGTTACATGTATAGTTATAATTAGCATAGTACTTAGATATAAGGCAGTGTATCATCTTCTGAGTTAGTCATTAAACGGCGGCCACCGTAAACACTTGTTTCCTTTCATGACTCTCGTTGCGCCCCACATTACAGGTTTAAACCCTCCTAGAAATAAAAAATCGGATGAAAATTTATTATCTGTCCGAAACCATATTTGTAGCTTTCCGAGTTATGAAAGTTACTATTGCAGGAAAACCACAGGAAATAAATATCTATTCTCTGACCTTTCAATTGCGAAATTGTATCGAGTATAAAGCGACCACCACAAGTCCAGTATCGTTAAAGCTATATTCTAAATGTTTTCATGATCTTAATCTATAGTTCAAAAACCCATCAAAGGATACGTGTAATACATGTGATGTTTTAAAATCAAAAATCAAAGTTGCAGATGAGAATCTTAAAAAAAAAAACCGAAGAATTACACGAACATCATGCTTTAGCTGAAAAAGCTTACGATAAAAAACGTATTGATAAACAAATCGTAAAGAATGATTCTTTCATAAGAACTTTTGCATTTGATCTCCAACAATGCCTGCCAACGCCTTATTTAAAAACTTCAGTCTCCTTTTACAAACGACAGCTATGGTCTTTTAATTTAACAATACATGATTAAGGTAATAATCAGGCGACATGTTATGTGTGGGATGAGACCTTATCCTCGACACTCACAGTGTCGAGGATAAGGGTGATCCCCGGGAGATAGCTGAATTGTTCCGGGATCATTTTACTGTGCAGCCCTTATTGGATACGCGATCAACCCCTAGCCAGGTGATTGACGCTGGGGCCATCGGAGTCAAGCGTGACCTGTTTATCACAGCAAAATCCATCTGACAATGCAGAGAGGCAGATTCAGATGCAGAGGAGAAGATGTAGAGAGGCAGGTCGCCTGGACACGATGGTCTCAGTATTGAGCACTTTAAGTTCGCGGGAGTTCATCTGCCGAGGGTACTGGCTCTGTTTTTCAATTTGTGTTTATGTCATTCGTACCTACCGGAAGCCCTTATGAAAACGATCGTGATGCCAATTGATAAAAATAAAACGGGTGACTTGTCAAGTAAGAGTAATTATCGACCTATCTCACTGGCAACTACAGCTGCCAAAATACTTGATGGTGTGCTTTATACTCAGTTGGACAGCCACCTTAAAATTCATGATGCCCAGTTCGGTTTTACGGCTGGGTTGTCCACGGAAAGCGCCATACTGAGTTTGAAGCACACTGTCGGGTATTACACTGCTAGGAAAACACCGGTGTATGCCTGTTTCCTAGATTTGTCAAAGGCATTTAATCGTGTCAACTACGATATACTTTGGCAAAAGCTGGGTAAAACAGGCATACCAAATGAGTGTTTTAATATCCTTCAGTACTGGTACAAGCACCAGAAGAATCAGGTGAGATGGGCGAATGTAACATCGGACGAGTACCGGCTTGAATGTGGTGTAAGGCAAGGGGGATTAACGTCCCCTAAGCTTTTTAACTTGTACATCAACGACCTGATTGACGGACTCAGTAGCCTGTATGCAGGATGTCGTATCGACGGACAGTGCGTCAACAGCATCAATTATGCGGATGATATGGTGCTACTGAGTCATTTGGTCAGTGCGTTGAAGACATTATTAGCTACTTGTGAACAATACGTGAAGGAACATGGCCTTCAGTACAACTCGAGTAAAAGAGAGCTGATGATTTTTAAATCCAGTTTTAAGCCTAAATGAATACCTCGAGTAGTACTGAATGACACTGTTCTAAATGTAGTGCAAAAAATAAAGTACCTGGGTCATATCATTACCAATGATCTCAATGATGATCCTCATATAGAAAGGGAGCGGAGGGCGTTGGCGGTGAGGAGTAATATGCTGGCTCGCAGGTTTGCTCGATGCTCACACCAAGTAAAGATAACGCTATTCAAAGCGTATACTCAGTCTTTTTACTCGAGCAGCCTGTGGGTTCGGTATACAAAACGCGCTACCAACGCCCTCCGCGTTCAATATAACAATGCTTTTAGAATGTCGTTAGGGCTGCCTAGCCGGTGCAGCGCTTCTGGCATGTTTGCCGAATCCCGCACGGATAGTTTTCAGTCGATCATCCGCAAGAAGATTGTATCGCTGCTTGGCCGAGTAAGGGCCAGTCACAACACCATACTAAAGGTGATTGCCAGCAGGTTGGATTGCCCAATACTTGCACACTGGGTGGGGCAAATTAAAAGCATTGCTCAATTTGCCATCACATAGGGCTCATTGGTGGTGATATGATTTATTTGTTTTTGATTTATTCGTTTTATTTTAATTTATTTTACACACACTGTACCTACTAACACTATTGTTAAGATCATTTTATGTATACTAACAACTATGGACTTTACGTCTGAAAAAAAAGAGTTTTATTATTATTATTATTATAGGAGCTCGAGGAGCAAACCAAATTGCGTCATGCCTGTGGCACTTTTGCAAAGAACTGCCGTCCCAAGTGAAAGAGGTAATCTTTTACTCCGATAGGTGTGGTGGTCAAAACAAAAATAATATTGTGGCAATGATGTTCATGTATTTACTCAATAGTCACCCGACACTCCAGGGTCAAACGCAAAACAGATCAAAAATTTCAAGAAATAAAAAAGTTTGTTTTGTCTTGAGAAACAATTTTTATTCAATCAGTATTACTAGGAACATTAATATTAATACAAAAAACAAGATCCTTTTTAAGTATTTAGAAAAATATATTAATTATTAAAAATAATTAGGTCACAGAAGTGACCGTTATTCCACAGGAAGGAATCAAATCAGTCTTGTAACAAAAAGTGCCCATGTTTCATAATTATTTGTGATTGATTTTTACAATCCAATAAATTCTAATAAAATAGAAAACAAAATTATAGCAAAAAAGACTTAAATATTTAAAAAACTTAACGTCCACAGAAAATAATCATATTAATCCACAGAAAATATCAATTAGTCAAAAATATTTTCATCACTGGATTCGTTGTTATCAAAGAATGCTTTCAATTTTTTAAATTTTTTTGGCGGTGATTCAGACTCATCAGAGAATAAATTCTCGAAATTACTCCTCTTTTTAGGAGTAAGTGGTTGACGTATGAATGTCGGAGGATCTGGTGTTGGCGTATCTGGGGGCGTCCCGGGCCCAGTAACAGTTGAAGCATCAGGCGTCAATGCACTCATAGCTGGGCTTGGAGGGGTTGAGATTGAACCAGATGGAGTACCTGATGAGGCTGAACGGTTAGCACCTAGGGCAAGGGTGGGAGTAGAAGGGCCTGGGCCGGAAAAAGCTGAACCTAAAGAGGCAGGTCTGGACGGTGTTTGGTGCGGTGGAGTCGATCTGAAAAAAGCAGGAGTAACTGGGCTAGAAGCAGCAGAGCTAGCCGATGCTCCACGGGAAGAGGCAGGGCCAAAAACGGCAGGGGGAGAGAGTGAGCGAGAAGAAGCAGGGCTGGAAGCAGCAGAGCTAACGCAAGGTAAGTCGAAACGCGGTGGACTGAAATCCACTGTGCTCAGAGGAGTTGAGGTATTAAAACGCAACTGACGCTCTGTTTCAGTTCGTCCTGACCGAATCCCATGATGGATTGGAGAATCTGGTAACATTATCTGTCCAATCTCATAATGAAGACATATAACATGAGCCGGACAAATAATGCAGCTAAGTCTTCTGGCGTGAAGTGTATTTGGTTGTACTTTACTCCAAGCCACTTGGTGTACCTGAAAAGTCCCTCTAAATGGTCTCAATTTACAAGCATCTGCCACTTGCTGTATCTCGCCAACATATTCATCATCAACCCGAATAATATCTATATTCTTAACATTATTTTTCAGGCAACTGAGAAAGCTGTCTATTCCTGCTATGTCCTTACCGTTAGCCACGGCTTTGTCACATATACGCTTAACGCACCCGCCAACACCATCAGGTGCTCCCTTACCGTGTCCTGTTTCAGAATAATGCCATATAATTGTGTCAGTCTTCGATATTTTGCTTAAATACTTGGAAATCAAAGAAAACATCGTCTTATTTCTATACTGGGTGGAAGGACCATCACTTAATATATGTAAAACCTTTAAACTCGGTGTAAGTAACTGTATTTTTTCTATTACTGGCTTTAAATGAGCACATATAAGAACTGGATCATGCCGTAAATTTTCTGAAACGGTGCACACAGATGTCACACGTGTTTGATTTGCCGGAGGTTGAGGATTAAGTGAATAATAGACACAAGTATGCAAAGAGAGTTGGGCTTTTGACCCACCAAAATGGGCCGACTGGATCTCTTTACCATACTTGCAAGCATAGTTCTCAGAGAAATCTATATGGAGTAATCCCTCTTCGGGGGATAAATTATGTTTGATGGAGCGAATAGCTTTAAACTGATTCCGTATATTAGCTAGATGTTGCATAAACTTTGGCAAGTTAAGTTTAAAAGCTTGTAACAGCAAGTGTTTGGTGGTTTTTACAGTCTCTTTAATTGTTTTTTTACAAGATTTTTCTACCCCTTTAATGGTTACACTAACATTTTTAGTAATCCACCTTTGGTAAAGAATTGTGTCGATTTCATTTGGTATGTTTTTGATTACGAGGTTTTTGGATTGGCATGACAAACATTTTCGCTCCAAACAAGTCACATTCTGAATATCGTTACAACATAGAGATCTCGCGATGTCCGTCGCTGAAGAAGAAGACAATATTCTCGCTTGGTATAAAGCTTGAGCCATCATATCATTATTTGTATGTAGAGAACACAAACAAGTATTCCTAGAAACCGCTTTTGGAAACAGAACCCAAAATGGGCGACATTTTCGAAAAGTATCGTATGAAACTTTGAAACCCGTTTTGTTAATAAATGTTTTGTGCAGGTTGAAGATCGTGTCATTTAAAAGACGTATTTGCTGTTTGATTCCTTTTCGGGTGATCGTTTCCTTCTTGCCGGCTGTTAGTCTGCTATTTTCATCGTCAAGCAAAAATGCTACAATTTGTTTCTTAATTATTTCTCTTTGTTTCTCCATGACATTGAGTTCCTTCTTCCTCTTAAGTCTCACTAACCGCATTCTGTATTTTGCCAACTTGTTTTCCAATAGAGTTATTCTATTTGATAAGCGCTCATTTGCAGTCTTTAGCTTTCGTCTATTTTTAGCGGTCACTTTCTTTCCGATGATTGTTTGGGAAGCGAAGGAGGTGTATTATCCTTTGATGTTAAATTTCTTTTTAATTTTTCTTATTCACGCCTGATTTTGGATCTTTCTCTCCACATTTTTCGAAGTTTTCTCGGCTCTCTAGGGGTAAAGTCTGCGATAGTTTTTATTAACCCTTTTTCTTTTTTCTTATTATAACGTTCCCTATCTTTTCTCCGTCTTTCTTCGATTTCTTCGGCGTTTAATTTTGAACGAGCTCTGCGCATGCTCATTTTTTTTTGTTCTTTTCTTCTCTTTTTTCTTTCTTCTTCACTCAACTGCTGTCTTAATCTTCTCGGCATTTTAGCTGAAACAAAGTAACATTCATGCTGATTTGCCTAAACAACATGCGTACTATTATTATTAAACGTCATTCTCTTATATCGGTAGTAAGTGGTGCGTCTGAAAACTAGGCATAAAATGTTCATATTCAAGACTCCCAGATAGTATCGGCGTTAACAAACTAAAGTTGATTTTAATGTTAACTAACACAAATTGATAGCTTTTGTTACGAGCAAAGTGATGAATTATTAAAACCACACCACCACAAGTAAAAAAAAGAACAAAAACTTTCATAAAAACATGAGTATTAAAAGAAACTTATTTTCTGTGGACACTGGTCACTCAAGTGGACACATTCCACACGAAAGACTAATGTCCACAGGAGGGATTATTTCAGCAAACCACAGAAAAGGCGTCCACAGATTGTATTTTTTTTAAAGAAATTAACGGTATTTCGCTTGACATTTAGGTTAGATGTCAGATCTTACGGTTATGCAAAATATTCTATCCGCGGCACATGCGTGGCACATTTATTTATTTATCAAGTTTGTACTTACCAACGTACACAGTTAACAGAAAAGTTTCACTGATCTCTGACGATTAAATTCAAAATTCAATAAAAAGTTTCCGAGCACTTCTGTTGCGTAACCTCAAGACGCGTTCAAAATGGCGACTGAGTATCGAGCGGTGTTGCCAGTCAAATATTCCGTTCCTTATGGTAGTTTTTAGTAACTTCGAATTTTGGTTGGATTTTTAAAGGTCACAGAAAAGTCGTTTTAGTACATAACCCTGTATTTATTTTCACATACGAAAAAAGTATAGCATATATTAGAATCAATTTCATAAAAAACTGTTCTTGATCGTTTATGCTACGGTTACAGAAGAAAATCTTAGACATTTTAAAGGAAAATAAAGAAACCAAATCACTTTGAATTAGTGAACTAAGATTCTGAACAGTCCACAGAATAGAATTTATTTAGTTGTTCATTTTTTTTCTCTTTTGTTATAAGTACTTTTACTAAAATCTGAGCATAGTGACGTAAAATAGGATAATATACATTGCAAATAAAAAACGAACATGGTAATTTAGTTTTGTTGTTATTTTTTATCCGAACTTACTTTTGCGTATGACCCTCCAGGCATCATAAATTTCTTGTGAGCGGGCACACCCACATGGAGTGTGACTCTGACCATGCCGTCATAGAAAAAGCAAAAAAGAATACAGATGAAGATCAATCACTTAAATGATTGAGTGCAACTTGTAAGATCATGCAAAGTTCTAAACCCATTTAAAGTTGTGGTCATGACGTTAAAGGATTTTTTCGACTTTCCGGAATTAAAATCGAAGAAAAGACCCTTTTCCATTAAAAAAATTAATGACGCAAGTGAAAAATTTACCGGTGTGAAGTTAGCGGCCAAAAGTTAGCGGCCGATTGGGACCAACATTTGGCCGCCAACTTTTGGCCGCTAACTTCACACGGAAATTACCCTACCAAATTAAGAAGTTCTATAGAATACTGTTTCAACGTAAAAACAAATAGTTCATTTTGCGACTGCAGTGAAAAATCTGAATTGAATTAAGTATAACAAGCTATCTGACTCGGGTTTATTATTAGTTTTAGTTCAAAAGATGTGTGTGCTTGTTCATTATTTAAGAGGAAAACCGACATAAATTAAAAACTGGAATACTTACATGACACGCAGGAATGGCATAAAATTAATGCTATACTTAGCACAAAAGCTTTCTGTAAAGACATCCAGAACTCACTTACCAACATTACTTTGGACACTGTGCCTGTTTAAAAGCTAGCGGCCGATTGAATGAAAAAACAAAATTCTCTATAAATCAAAAAAATAAAAAGGTACTTTTATTAAGCGATATTAATTAAAAACACTGTTCAAAAAGCTTTTGATAAAAGCTTCATAATTAACATTTTATTAATAAGATCAACAGATGTGTGTGTTTGTTTAACAGCGGCCCAATTATTTTAAAAGAAAATTGAAATAAATTAAAAACTGGAATACATGACACTCCGGAATGGCATAAAATCAATGCTATAGCACTAGAGCTTTCTGTAAAGGCATCCAGAACTCACTTACCAACATTACTTTTCAAACTGTGCCTGTATAAAAGTTAGCGGCCGATTGAATGAAATAACAAAATTGACAAAAAATCAAAAAATTCAAAGTTAGTTTTATTGAGTGATATTAATAAAAAACACTAATAAATGAGCTTTTGATAAAAGCTTGAAAATTAAAGTTTTAGTTATTAGTTCAGCAGATGTGTGTGTTTGTTTTACAGCGGCCTAATTATTTTAGAGGAAACTGAAATAAATGAAAAACTGGAATACATGACACTCTGGAATGGCATAAAATCAATGATATACCACAAGAGCTTTCTGTAAAGGCATCCAGAACTCACTTACCAACATTACTTTTGACACTGTGCCTGTTTAAAAGTTAGCGGCAAATAGAATGAATTAAAAAAAAATCTCAAAAAAAAAGATAGTTTTATTTAGCGATATTCATTAAAAACACTATTACACGAGCTTTTGATAAAAGCTTCAAAATTAAAATTTTATTTATAAGTTTAATAGATGTGCGTCTTTGCTTAACAGTGGCCCAATTATTTTAGAGGAAACTTGAAATAAATTAAAAACTGGAATACATGACACTAGAATGGCATAAAATCAATGCTATACCACAAGAGCTTTCTGTAAAGGCATCCAGAACTCACTTACCTACATTACTTTTGACACTGTGCTTGTTTAAAAGTTAACGGCCGATTGAACGAAAAAACAAAATTGACAAAAAATCACAAATAAAAAAGTTTGTGTTATGGAGTGATATTAATTAAAAACACTGATAAGTGAGCTTTTGATAAAAGCTTAAAAATTAAAATTTTAGTTATTAGTTCAGCAGATGTGTGTTTGTTTTACAGCGGCCTAATTATTTTAGAGGAAAACTGAAATAAATGAAAAACTGGCATAAACAACACTCTGAAATGGCATAAAATCAATGCTATAGCACTAGAGCTTTCTGTAAAGGCAACTAGAACTCACTTACCTACTTTACTTTTGACACTGTGCCAGTTTAAAAGTTAGCGACCGATTGAATAAAATAACAAAATTCTCAATAAATCAAAAATATAAAAAGATAATTTTATTGAGTTATATTAATTGAAAGCAATGATAAACGAGCTTTTGATAGAAGCTTTAATTATAATATTTTAGTAATTAGTTCAAAAGATGTGTGTGTTTGTTTTACAGCGGCCTAATTATTTTAGAGGAAAACTGTAATTAATTAAAAACTGGAATACATGACACTCTGGAATGGCATAAAATCAATGCTATAGCACAAGATATTTCTGTAAAGGCAACCAGAACTCACTTACCTACATTACTTTTGACACTGTGCCAGTTTAAAAGTTAGCGACCGATTGAATGAAATAACAAAATTCTCAATAAGTCAAAACAAATAAAAAGATAGTTTTATTAATAAAAAACACTGATAAACGAGCTTTTGATAAAAGCTTTAACATCAAAATTTTAGTTATTACTTCAGAAGATGTGTGTGTTTGTTTTACAGCGGCCTAATTATTTTAGAGGAAAACTGTAATAAATTAAAAACTGGAATACATGACATTCTGGAATGGCATAAAATCAATGCTATAGCACTAGAGCTTTCTGTAAAGGCATCCAGAACTCACTTACCAAAATTACTTTTGACACTGAGCCTGTTTAAAAGTTAGCGGCCGATTGAATGAAATAACAAAATTGACAAAAAATCAAAAAATAAAAAGATAGTTTTATTGAGTTATATTAATTAAAAACACTGATAGATGAGCTTATGATAAAAGCTTAAAAATTAAAATTTTATTAATAAGTTCAACAGATGTGTGTGTTTGTTAAACAGCGGCCTAATTATCTAAGAGGGAAATTGAAATAAATTAAAAACTGGAATACATGACACTCTGGAATGGCATAAAATCAATGCTATAGCACTAGAGCTTTCTGTAAAGGCATCCAGAACTCACTTACCAACATAACTTTTCACACTGTGCCTGTTTAAAAGTTAGCGGCCGATTGAATGAAATAACAAAATTGACAAAAAATCAAAAAATTAAAAGTTAGTTTTATTGAGTGATATTAATAAAAAACACTAATAAATGAGCTTTTGATAAAAGCTTAAAAATTAAAATTTTAGTTATTAGTTCAGCAGATGTGTGTGTTTGTTTTACAGCGGCCTAATTATTTTAGAGGAAACTGAAATAAATGAAAAACTGGAATACATGACACTCTGGAATGGCATAAAATCAATGATATACCACAAGAGCTTTCTGTAAAGGCATCCAGAACTCACTTACCAACATTACTTTTGACTTTGTGCCTGTTTAAAAGTTAGCGGCCGATTGAACGAAAAAACAAAATTGACAAAAAATCAAAAATAAAAAAGTTTGTGTTATTGAGTGATATTAATTAAAAACACTGATAAGTGAGCTTTTGATAAAAGCTAAAAAATTAAAGTTTTAGTTATTAGTTCAGCAGATGTGTGTGTTTGTTTTACAGCGGCCTAATTATTTTAGAGGAAAACTGAAATAAATTAAAAACTGGAATACATGACACTCTGGAATGGCATAAAATCAATGCTTTAGCACTAGAGCTTTCTGTAAAGGCAACCAGAACTAACTTACCTACATTACTTTTGACACTGTGCCTTTTTAGAAGTTAGCGGCCGATTAAATGAAATAACAAAATTCTCAATAAATGAAAAAAATAAAAAGATAGTTTTATTGAGTTATATTTATTAAAAACACTGATAAATGATCTTTTGATAAAAGCTTAATAATTTAATTTTTTGAAATTAGTTCTACAGATACACACACTGTTTAACAGCGGCCTAATTATTTTAGAGGACAATTAAAAAAAATTAAAAACTGAATACATGACACTCTGGAATGGCATAAAATCAATTCTATAGCACTAGAGCTTTCTGTAAAGGCATCCAGATTTCACTTACCTACATTACTTTTGACACTGTGCCTGTTCAAAAGTTAGCGGCCGATTGAATGAAATAACAAAATTCTCAATAAATCAAAAAAATAAAAAGATAGTTTTATTGAGTGATATTAATTAAAAACACTGATAAATGAGCTGATAAAGGCGCGAAAAAAACTTGTCTGTCGAGACGGCACGTTGCTCACACACGCTAGCAGCGACGAACGGCGATTGTAATGTTGCCAGTAAGAAAATATCGCGTTGTTTGGTAGTTTTTACAAACTTTCGCAATTACCCCAATGCACCCTAAATCACTTAAGTTGCCTTCAATAGAACATGCAAAAGGTGTAAACAAAACCAAACGAACCATTTCACCATGATTAATCGATAATCACGTACTTACCTAGATCAAGTGAGGTCTTTGCAATGATTCATACATTAGATCATAACTTTTCAATTTACGTCATTTTTAATAAAAACACGCTTGGTGAATATTTGAGGTTATGACGTGTCAAACAGTACTAATTTGTTTACATCGTTCATAAGTTTTATTGACGGCGACTTTAGCATTAATAAAATAATTATCTTTTTATAAAAGCTTTAAAACCGAAATTTGACTCATTGTTTTTATTGTAGGTATAATAAGTTTGTTTACGCGTTTTACAGAAAACTCACATAAACCGAAGCGAAAGCGGGTCGCCACTAGCTTAGTGTACCTACTATAAATTAAAAGCATCTAAGACTGGGAAACAAATACTCGCGCCATCACACAAATAAATACTTGAACATACCCGGATATGAAACCAGAACCGCTAACTTTATAAACAGTGTCTTTAACTAACTAATTTAATTACTCATTAACTAGACTAACCCGTCGCCAAAAAATATATGGTATACGATCGATTTAAATAAATCATTATTTTTTTTTAAGTTGATTAGAACGTAGTACAAACAAATAGTTGAAATGACGGACCGTTGGTAGGAGCAGTGTTTAACTATAGCGGCTTCGGACAGGTGGTTAGGTTTGTTTATCGCGGAGTCGATTGTTCTCGAGGAACGCTGCCGATAAGATTCAACTAGGCGGCGGCGGCGAGCCTAATCCCTTTATTATTTGCAAGTCTTTGTCGGCGGATTAGTTTGTGGACTTTCTAAACAACACCTCTTACACCACTACTGTCAAGGTTAGGGGAAGCAGATTTGCTGTTAGATTACTGTTTAACTTTCTCGAGCATAGGCACATTATGTTTAAAAAGTACGGTTTATCTGCCTCGCCTAGTCTCGGCGAGAGTGTGGTGGGCTGGCACTATGATAAAATATAACTACTGTCGTTTTCTCCTTGTCTAATCTCTTATCACATTTTATATGACACCGGCCGGTGAAGATAGTTTTTGAACAGAATTGAATGGAAATTATTTTTTTAACGCTACAACAGATTTAAAACAACACATTAAGCATGGTGTTGGAAGGGCTCCTACTAAGTATTGTGCTGCAACAAGCCCCGACGCTTGTCTTCAGAGGGAGTCACACTTAAAAACTTAAATATCTAAAACAAAAAAGGGGTAACGACACAACCACCAGTGGCTATAAATAAATATAAAAAATCCAATTTGTTTGCTACATTGCACCCGTTTTTTTCCTTATACCTCCATCCCTGTGTTATTTGCAAGTGTTTGCTGGCGGAAATAGATGGATGGATTTTCTAACCTTTAGTTTTAACACTCGTAATTAGGTTTAAAACAGCCTACCTATACAATAAATTAATTTACTTTCGCTTGTGTTACGGACGGCGATAACTTATCTCTAGAAACATGATTGTAAATATAGATTTAAGTTGATTATTATAAATAAAGATTTATTCGTTTTAGTTGATTATGTAGGTTAAGAAATAGCTGTAAGTAGAGCTTAAGGACTTAGATTTAAGTTAGATCTAAGTGAATAAAAATTGGTTATTTGTGTATTTTTAATTCAGAACCTTATACACTAAGGTAAATAAATATAGAGTTGATCAGACGAGCGGCCGCACGACCGTCGATCATGGAACCAGGAGCCAATGTGTGCATTGGCGCGGCGTGCGGCGAGTCCATCTCGTTGATCATCTCGATCCGGCCCTTTTTATACAAAAAGGGGGATGATGAGCCGGTATCGAGTCGTATGACCCCCGACCGGGGAAATCTGCGCCGGCCGTGAAGACGGCCGGGTCCTTGGAGCGCAGCCGGCGCCGAAGGCGCAGGCTGCGCGGTGGAGGGGGTAGGTGTTTGTACCTACGCAGAGAAATATGTGTCTAACCATTTGAGGGCTGCTGCGGGCATGGGTTTGCCGTCCAGTCTGGCCTTTACGGCCTCCTGGACCACGGCGAAGCCCTCCGTCAGCTCCATCCTTTGGAAGCTGGCTTCAGGCTAGCTGTTGTGGTCGGGAGTGTACTCACCGGGGTGTCGGTTTTCGTTGTGGTGGTGGTTTCGGTAGCAGCTTGCGCGGAGGGCTGCGGGCCACGGTTTCGGGCTCCGCGCCTCTTTCCGCGGCGGGTGGTGGGTGGCTGCTTGGGGTCGTTCCCGGGGGCCATCAGGGTGGCGCTGTGTTGCGCCGCCTCGACGGTTCGGGTAGTGGTGGGCTCGGGGCCCTGCTTGGTGGGCTTCGGAAGGTGAGGTGACTTTTTAGTCCTCCGGTTTTCCCTCAGCAGGACTGGGCATTTGGCGCTGTTGGCGGTGTGCTCACCGCCACAGTTCGCGCATGTTGGTGGCTCCTCTCGGGGCTGTGGGCAGTCGCTGGCAGCGTGGGGGCCTCCACAGCGCACGCAGGCTATGGGGCGGTGGCAGTGGTGAGAGGAGTGGGCGAAACTTTGGCAGCGGTGGCACTGCGCGATGCCTCGCTTACCTCTCCAAGGCTCCACGATGATCCCTGGCATGCAGAGGATCTCCGTGACGTGGAAAATGGCCGCATTTTTGGTGACCTGGGCGTAAAAAATACACCCGGGTCTGCCGCTGCGGGCTCTGATGGGCCTGACGTATTCCACGTCGAAGCCTTGGGAAGTGAGGTCGTCGGTGATGTCATCGGGGCTGGTGTCCACGGGGAGACCCCTAATTTATTTATTTATTTATTTATTTCATATAGGAAAACCAACAGCTGATAAATTACACTAAACACAAACATAAGACACATAAAGCCAATTACAGGTTTTCACAGATAGTAGCAAACTATTAGGTATGTAAGGAACAAAGAGAAATACTTCCTAAAAGAATTTGCATTACATGCGAGAAATCACAAAAGTTGAAATTACACAACAAAAAGCTAACTTAAATTAGCAAAATTTACATGACAGCACAAAGGAGAAAAGAGTTACTTACAAAATTAATCTAAACTAAAGGTTATATAGAATATTACTTCCAAAATAGTCACAAGTCAAATTGCGTCTTACATGGGGAATTTTGCTATTGAAAATATCAAAATGCATATTTTTAGACAACTTGTTTAAATTGATACTTGCTCGCCTAAGAAAAGTATTACGTCTATATTTACGCGGACAGTAAGGAACAGAAATTGGAGGAAAATGCCTTTTGGTCCTGGTAGGGACCGTGAAAGATAGGTTAGAGAGAAGCTCATCGCAGTCGACGTTACCATTAGTAATGTTAAGGATATAAATGATGTCGGCAATTTCCCGACGTTTGAATAATGGAAGAAGGTGGTGCGTCCTACACAAGTTGACATAATCAGACGAATCATAAGGGATTCTTAACTTAAAACACAAATACCTAATGAATTTTCTTTGAATTCTTTCAATTCTATCAATATATGTCTGATAGCAAGGGTTCCAAATTTGCGAAGCGTATTCAAGTTTACTCCTAACAAATGAGCAATATAGAACCTTAATGGTTTTAATTTGGGTAAAGTGTCTAGAGTTACGCATTATAAAGCCTAACGATCTGGAGGCACTTGCCACAATTTTGTCAATATGGACGTCAAATAATAGTTTAGAGTCATGTGTGACCCCCAAATCTTTCATGAATGATACTCTACTGAGAAGCTGATCCTTAATTTTATAAGAGTGGACAATTGGATTCTTCTGTCGCGAAAAGGTCAGCGTGAAACATTTAGATGGGTTAAGGTCCAGTTTATTGTCCACACAATAAGAATCAAGGCGTGAGAGATCTGCTTGAATAAGTTCAGAGTCATGAGCACTTTTAACTTTAGCAAAAATCTTCATATCGTCAGCAAAGCAGAGGAGTCCTGAAGAGACAAAGCAGTCACTGATGTCATTAACAAAAATATTAAATAGCAACGGTCCGAGCAAGGACCCCTGGGGGACCCCACTCGGTACAGTTACCCATCCTGATTGTAGTTGTTAATGACAACAGCCTGTGATCTATTAGAAATATAAGATGAAAACCAGCGCAGCAAATCGTCGCTAATACCCATCCGATATAATTTAGAAATAAGCAAACTATGATCTATTCTGTCGAAAGCCTTACTATAGTCGGTATAGATAACGTCTACTTGGCTTCCACTGCTCATAGCTTCAGTGACGTAATCATTAAATAGTACCAGATTGGACACTGTCGATCTGCGTTGGAGGAAACCATGTTGAGTGCAGCTAAACGAATTCTTAACAGCGCCATAAACTTGAGTATGGACGATCCTTTCCATTACCTTAGACAAGATACACAATTTGGAAATTGGTCTATAATTAGTGATGTTTGTTTTAGGCCCTCTCTTGTGAACTGGCGTTACAAAAGCCGATTTCCAAATAGGAGGAACCGAACATTCTAAGAATGAGCGTCTAAACATAATCAAAATTGGCATTGTAAGGGTTTTTGCACGGTTAATTAAAAACTGGGCTGGCAAATCATCAGGGCCAGCGGATTTGGAAGGGTCAAGTTTTAACAATAATTTAGTGAGTTCATGCGAGTTAATTTCAATTCTTGTTATATAAGACGTGGTGCTGCAGGTAGAATCCAGCATATCGATTGATTGTTGATCAGTGCAGCTCGGTGTTAAAAAAGTACTTCGAAAATAGTCAGAGAAAGCATCACAGATTTCGGCTGCTGAGTTAAACGACCTATCACCGTATTGCATATGGCTGGGCACGCCATGAGAGTTCGAGCGAGACTTTATAAAGGACCAGAACTGCTTAGGGTTCTTAACAATATTGCCTTCAATGCGGTTCATATAAATTGCAAAGCAGTCTTGTTCAAGCCTTTTTACCCTATCTCTCAGAACATTAAATGAAATAATGTCAGCTATATTGCCATATATTTTAATTTTTCTTAAATATTTGGACTTTTCTTTAATTGCTTTTTTAAGAGAGAGAGAGTACCACTTAGGAAAAGAGTCGCTGTTAAGTTTTTAGGCTGCGCTGAGAAAATTCCTTGTCCCAATTAATGTTAGATATTTCCTCGTTAATAGATATGTAATCCCCTTTATTGAAGAAATATTTAATAAAAGGAGCCGGTTTAATGTAATTTAATGTAGCGTATTGAATTGTAATAATTAAGGCTTTATGATAGGGGTCAATTGGCACTAAAGGGCCGGTACACTCATCAACATTCACGACATCACTCGACAAAACGAGATCCAATAACTTACCTTGATGATTACAGACATTATTATATTGATATAAATTGAGCGTACTCATCTCGTCCACGAGTCTACACTCATCACTGTTACTATAGCTCGATGCGAACATTACCTGATTAATTAAATTCTGAGGCAGCCATTTGATATTGCTCATATTAAAATCGCCTATTATTAGGTATTTATCGTCAGGGAAGCTCATTACGGCGTTACTGAGACCGTTAAGAAAGTTGGACAATTGTTGCGAAAAAGAATAGCCGTTATTTTGACTGCACAAATACAACACACACAAATGCAAGTTAAAGGGTATATTATTGGGACCTCTGAACGTCAAAGAGACCCATAGATCCTCAGCTGACGAGTGATAGGCCGGCCGCGGAGTGACGGCAAGCTCCCTGCGAGTGGCGATGAGCACCCCGCCACCGCGAGCTTGACTAGTTATTTTTAGATCGCGGTCTCGCCTCCACACTACGTACCGGTCGTCAAAAAGTTCGGAGAGAAAAATATTCCATCCAACAGCCACGTCTCTGTTAGCAATATCACATCATAAGCAGAGGCGGTTAAATTACGATAAAATGTTAATGTTTTAGAGCGAAGACCTCTTACGTTTTGATAGTAGATAGTAGGATATTTAAACCGAAAATTAGAATTATCAGTAGCCATTTATAACGTAAAATAATACAGAATTAAGGCCAATTAAAATACGAAATTTACGATGAGCTAACTTACATTTACCCGACAAACACAGCAATTCAATTCCGTTTAGTAACCAGGTAGAAAATAATTTTAAAAATAATCTATTAGACGATAACACCTTTCCACAAGTGCGAGCAAGCAAGCAAATAATTAGACCATTCCGTATGTGTGTAAGACAGTGACAAAAATGCATTAACGAGTAAGACTCAATAACAAAGCGGTTAGCGATAAGCCGATGCGCTAGACAAAAGCAAGAACCTGTCCGGTCTGAGCATTCAGTGGTACTCAAACTTGCGCACGAAGATTTAATAAGTAACTTAGATAAAAACAAAAACGATAAAAATTCAAAAAGTAGACAACGCAGAATAATTAAGATACAGATTAAATTAGCTTGTTTAAATCATTTTCGCTGTTGATCGTAAATACTCTAGCGTTATCACCCTTCCGAACATGGATTTTTCCAAATTTAACCCATATATAAAGATAGCCCTTTGCTTTAAGGGCTGCCTTGGTCTTGGTAAGCAACATTTTGTACGCTGGAGTCAGATGATCATTGCAGAAGATCCTATTTTGGGTGCCTTGGAATCCAATGCCGTCGGCCGTAATCGTTTTCTTTAAGCGCGCAGATGCAATAAAATCCTCCTTAACGTATCGATTTATAAAGCTCACTATTATTGACTTGTCACTGGAGTTGTGTACAGGAACTCTAGATATGTAATTAATATCTGTCTTGTTTACGGAGAACCCAACAGCTGCACAGATATTATTTAAGATCTCAAAAAGGTTTTCGTTCTTTTTGAGCGGAACTCCTCTTATCTCCACATTATTGAGACAATGCCATTGGTCTCTGCTAGCTAGATCATTTTTAAGAGTTACCAAGTCTTTGGCCATAGTCGTAATCTTTTCCTGCAGCGCTTCAATTTCTGGAACCCTTCGTTCTACTTCTTGAAGGCGCGAGGAATACTCATCTAGTTTAGCACTATTAAATGAACACGCATCCTTCACCTCAGACAGTTCCGTCTTGATAGATTTGATGTCCTGTACTAGAGTAGGAAGGCATGACAGGTGTTTTTTCATGTCCTGCAGCTAAGTCATGATGGACTTAAGATCAACTGGCTTTGAGCATGATGGGGAAGCCTCCTTTTTGCACCGCAAGCATTTCCAGACTGCTTTCCGTTCAGCACCAAGCCTCCGAAAGCCTTGCTCAGTTATGTTGGCGCAGCAGTAACCTATGCAGCTCTTGCAAGCTGTACACTGGATGCTGTCAGAAACATCAGCAGCACATTGAGCACACTGCATTATGTTTCAACGGAGATAAACTTTACAATAAACTAAACTTTGAGAAAACTGGCAATTTACGCACTCGACGATGACTCACATATGCAAACGTGCGAAACTGATGGGCATTCGCACCCGACTGGTGGCCACCTTTTGGTTGCGCTCGACGGGCAGGGAGTAGAAGTACCACTCCAAGCTAGAGTCCTCCTTCTCCAGGTCGGAGAGGTACCGCTGTACCACTCGGAACTCCTGCTCACCTGTCGGGGAGAAGCGTATCCCGGTTCTGTACGGGCGGGCATTAGGGGCGCGTCCCAGAAGTCCCTTTAGGGCCCGGAAGTGCTTACCCCATTGTGTGATCCGCTGGACAACCAGCGGCGGGTAGCGAATCTTCTTCGCGGGCGCCTGCGCTGCTGTCGCCGGTCCTTGACCGCTAGTTGCGGAAGGAGATGGCGGAGAGGCGGCTGCTGCGGCGAAGGAGAGTGGCGGCGATGGAGAGCGCAGCTGTGGAAGCTGTTGGGCACCTGGTGGTGACGGCCCGGTTGTGTCCATCGGACACAGGTCGAGCCGGGGCAGTGAGCGCGGTTGCTGTAGCGTTGCAGGAGGGGTTTTCGCAACCCGCTTCTTGCTCGGCGTCGCTGCGGTGGAGGACGCAGCGGTAGCGGCAGGCGGCACTGGGGTTCGTGGCGCGGCTCGCGGCCGCGTGACGGCCTTTGGCTGTGGCGGCGGCGCACTTAAGCGCACAGGCGCGGTGGTCGGCCTTGCGCGAAAGGGGGGTGAGGTCGCGGGCGCGTGCGCGCTCGCGGGGGTGGTCCGGGCCACGCGCGCTGGCGTGGCGGATGTTGAGGCACGGCTGGTGGAGGCGGCAGCGGCGACAGCTCGCACGGGTGCGAGGGGCGGCGGCTCGTCCTCCGGGTTGTCGCGGAGCTCCGCATTTGCGGGCATCACGCGGGGCACAGTGCCGAAGCGCGGGAGGCTGCTGGGCAGTGCGAGCGAGGTGCGCGCCGTCTGTGGGCGCTGCTCTCGCGGTTGGGAGGCAGAGGGGGCCGATGTTGGGGCGGCGGCGGCAGAAGCAGTGGCTGCGGCGCGAGCGGCGGTGATCCGCGCGAACGCGGCACGCAGCACAGGCGGAGCAGTTTCGCCGTCCGCGAGCATCTCGCTCAACGTGAGCTGAGTGCCCGGGGAGTTGGCGAACTCCAGGTCGGAGGAGTGGCCCGGGGACCGGATCCGCCGGGGTCGTCCTGGGTCAAAGCGGGGGTCGCGCTGAGGCGGCACGCCGGCAGCCATCTGTACGGCCAGCTCGGCAATAGCTTGGCCGTCCGGTGGCGGGGTGTTCGGAGCGGACGTCGGCGGTGTTGCCTGACCGGCCGCTCGCAGCAGGTTGATCGCGCGCACGACATGGGTGCGGTCCTCGGTAGAGATCGGGATCGGTCGGGTGTTGCGGAAGATCCGCGGGCGCGTCTGCCTTCGCGCCGTTGGATCGCTCCGGGATCCAGGCTGCATATTGGGGGTAGCCCTAAAAAGGGCTTTTACAAGTTACCCCACCTTTGCGGACTCGCACAAGGTGGGAGGGACACAATGTTAATTTGGAGGGTAGATATATTTGCGGAAAAAATAATCTACCCATCCAAATAAAACAAAGGATGACGTAAGATGGGGCAGTGACTCACGCGACCATAACGCACCGCGGCCTCACCACTCCCCTCCCTTTTCCCCCGTCCCAAGGCTCCCTCCGCAAGCGAGAGGCCGAGACTAGGTACTGGAAGGAAAGTTACCGGCCGGCGGCTGGGAAATTCCACTGTTGATCGGTCCGAGCGTGTGACGTAGGGGAGCCAGATGTTGGTGACTCACCTGTGTTTTTCCGCAGTTCCGCAAAACAACACGTCCCTACGTCAGAGGTGGCAGCCAGATGGTCGGCTATTTGTTTTCACGATTTGATTTTAATTTAAAATTCAACGTCCACCTCGGGTCACTGCGGCCTATCCGTGCGGCGAGTTTTGTCTGAACTCTATATTTATAGGTCGGGGTGGGGAGTGTGGCTGAAGTATAAATAGTTTACGACGCAATTTGCTGCCACACTCACACCCGACCCGCTACAGCGTCCGCACGTATGTCGGCGCGTAGCTTATTTTATATATATTAATGTTTTTTAGTTAGATTTAAGGTAGTCCTTAGAACTTAGTTGTAATGAACAAAATAGTGTAAGAAAGTGGGCGTTGCCCGACAAAAAAGTAGGGATATTGTAATGTATAAAGAGCGACACCATTTGTCAGAACGGCGGAGATCACCAGAGATCGTCTGAGCCTACGGAACAAAAACCACCTGAACAAGAACCAAGAACCTAGAACATAGCATCACAGTATTAGCATCATAGTATTTCTTTTAACTTTGTAATTCTGTCGAACCTTTGTAAAATAAATTCAATACAGTCCACTCGAACATCAACTTTTATTCCGTCACCTGAGCCACGAAGAGACCCGTTGAGCGACCATCCTCAACATCGACTGGTCCTTCGAACCGGATCTAACAACAACAACAACAATGGTTGTTACACGATCGCAAGCTGATCGCACCGACGCGCAAGAACGCTTACTGTAACGTCAATGAAACACCAGAGCTAGCAACTGACTGATTTATTGCCTGTACGCAAAATACCCTCCACCATACAATAATAATTACATACCACCGTCACATATCTCCCTTCCAAATACTAGGCTATCTAGGTAGTAACAATAAATCACGTTACGTTACGAGTCGTAACTACACGCGCATCCCACACAGTAAGATCTTTGCCTACAATTAAATTAACTTAAATGTAGCTAAGCAGTTACATACATCTTACCTACTTATATACTTAAGTACGTACTGAAAGTTAGATCTACATATCTTGTTATGATACAACTAAGACACTATTGATGAGGTTGAGCCTTTGCTCGTTTAGCCCTATTAAATGCCCGTTGCACTCGGGCGGACGCACCCGACGCCGCCGGAGACGCCGGGGACGGGCCGCGGGCCGACCGCTCGAGCGCGGTCTCGGCTCTGTTGCCGTCTGCGCCTGCGCCGCGCTCGTCCCTGTCGGCCTCGAGTACGGAGCCGTCGGATGCGTCTTCAAACGAGTCGTCGGCCTCCTTATTACGGACCGGGGTACCTATCGCGGCATTTTCCATTTCAGGAACGGCACTAGTGCGCGACAACGAAAACCGCTTTTTATTTACAATTATTTGGTCAGCGTGTCTCCGCCATTGAGCTCCACTCGCCATGTCTACTTTATAGGAAACCGGACTCGTCTTTTCCACCACAGTTCCTTCAGCCCACTTGTCCCCCCTTACTGAGAAGTCTCGGGCTAAAACGCTGTCCCCAACGGAGATGGCGCGCGGCGCGCCGCCGGCGGCCCGGGCCTGCCGCTCCTGCGCGGCGCGCACCACCGCCGCCACGTCCGGCCGCACCGCGTCCAACCGGCCGCGCAGCCGCCGGCCCTGCAGTGCGACCGCAGGCGACACGCCGGTAGTTGCATGTTCACAATTCCTATATTGAAACAAAAATCGACTTAAAGCTGTTGGGACGTCCTCCCCCTCGTGTAACGCCCTCTTTATTGCCTTTTTTACCGTCTTAACAGCGTTCTCGGCGGCCCCGTTCCCCTGCGGTCTGTAAGGTGCCGACGTCACGTGGTGCAAACAATTTTTTTTACAATATGTTTGAAACTCTTGTGCTTAAAATGGCGGCCCATTGTCGGTAACGAGTTGCGATGGTAAACCGAAACGCGCAAATATACTTCGAAATACTGTTATTGTGGATCTTGCATCTGTGTTTCGCATTTCTACTGCTTCGATCCATTTGGAGTGCGCGTCTACCAGGATTAAGTAGCGGCGACCCGCGCACTCTGCGAAGTCTGCGTGCACGCGCCGCCACGGGTGCAGCGGAAACTCCCAAGAGTGCAGCGGCGCCCGCGTCGCCGCGCGGTGCGGGACGCGCCGACGCGTCGCACATAGGTAGGATTTTCGGTTTCATGCGGCCAAAATTGAAGTTTTTAAAGTAGTTACAAATACAAATTTTAATATCTCTCTACGTTAACAATAGAAAAGGCGATAACAAACCGGTCTTCTCGGCTTCGATACCCGCGCGGGGTGAGTGCGCAGGTAGTCGGAACTTCTAAGTCTCCCGCTACGCACGCGCTCGCTCCTTACGCTTTTAAAGTGACCTATTTTTCGTCGTCTATATTTTTGATTTGAAGACAGTTATCAAAGTGAACAAAATGGATTCTAGTGCTTCAGGTAAATACCATTTCATATTATAGAAATTGTTTGCATAGTATAAAAAAAACCTTTATTTTAAAGCTTCTAAACATATTACGTTTTCTTGAAAAAATATTCTTGATATTTCAATTTAAAAGTAATTTAGTTATATTATCGCTTCCTCTCGCCGTAAAATTATTATTTATCATAATATTAAATACTCTTCTCTTATGATTCTGATAGAAATCAGCTGCCGGTAGGTGCCGGTAGGGTAAAAAAAGTTATGTTAAAAAATTTACCCAAAAAATAATATTTTTTATTTTTCGTCGTAGGTTCTCCTGCGTCATCCGGAACAAAATTAGTCACTCGTCAATTTCTCTACAATAAAATGCAAAGCCAGAATTTAATAACTATGGTTGAAAAATTGGCCTATTTAGAAAATTACCTGTTTTCTTCTCATGGCGACACAGAAGAAAATATAAAGAAACTAAGGCGAAATATTGCTTACTTCAAGACTGCCATAAAGAAAAAATGGTCTAAAGCACATAGAAATGAAAATGATTTCTTAAAATCAAACCAGTCATGGTTAAATGCCACGTTTGAAATCCCAATTAAAGCTCAAAATCATCCAGGCCGCCCTTCGAAATCATTTGAAGCGTCAAGTGAGAGAGGCAAGCGTCGCAAAATTGAATTGGTACGCTCGGCCGCAGAAGACGAGTCTGTTATTATTCATGCTGCTCAGTCAACTTTGAGACTTCGAAATGCGTCAGAAATCCTTAAAGAAATCATAAAATCGCCAACAAGGGCAGAAAAATACAGAAATGCCTACAAGTCATCAAGTGAACCCGACAAACACAATATATTAACACCTCAAGAAGCATTGGCGATGTTTATAGAGGCCGACCTTACACGACAGCAGTATGAAATCATACGTAAGACAAATAAGTCACTTTATCCTAGCTACGACAGATTATTAGAGGCCAAAAAAGAATGCTATCCACCTGAACAAAATATAAAAGTGACCAGTCTGTATGCAGAGAGTACTTTGCAAAGTCTTATTGACATAACTCTTATGCGCCTTTCAATGTACTTAGAGGAAGTACTTTTAACTACTAGTGAAGAAGATAGACAGACTTTAACCATTATAAATAAATGGGGATGTGATGGCTCCCAGCAAGCCAGATATAAACAAAAGTGAGAAAATCCTGGTGATTCGGACGCCAATATATTTTTGAGCTCATTTGTCCCTTTACAAATATTTTGTGGCAAAGATAACAAAAGAGTTATTTGGGAGAATCCTTCTACATCTTCCCCCCGGTATTGTCGACCTATAAGATTCAGATTTCTGAAAGAATCCATGGATGTGACCAAAGAAGAAATCAGTTACGTTGAAGAGTCGGTAAAGAATTTGGTTCCCACGGAAATCCAAATTAATGGAAATAAATTTACGTACAAGCACATATTTAAAATGACCATGATTGACGGTAAGGTTTGCAATGCTGCAACCGACAACAAGTCGACCAGTCGATGCTTTATTTGTAAAGCCACATCAAAAGATTTTAATAATGTGAGCAAAAAATATGACATAAGTCCTGAAACTTTCGATTTCGGAATATCTGTGCTACATGCCAGAATCAGAATTTTTGAGAGCGTTTTGCACTTGGGCTATAAATTAGAGGTAAAAAAATACAGACAGAAAAAAACGACGGAAGAAAAAGCCTTGGAGTTGGCTGCTAAACAAAAAATCCAAGACAGATTTAGAATTGAAACCGGGTTACTCATTGACATGCCCAAGTCCAACTTTGGGAACACAAATGACGGAAACACCACACATAGGTAGGATTTTAGATTTTGTGGGGCCAAAATTATTTTAATTGCTATAACTATTCTAAAGGATATAATTGAATATAAAACACAACATTTTGTAAAAATTTTAAACATATATTAAAGAAAATATCATATTTGTGAAAAAAAAAACAAAAACTTAACGTCACAGACGTAAAAAATGAGTTAGTGTTAATTTATTTAATAAACACAATTTTAATTAATAGTAACAATTAGGTATTGCCCCACTTTACTTAACTACTCTGGATCCTCATCGTCCGAAGATTCTGGTGAAGCGGAGTCTGGTTTGGTGGGTAAAAGCATATCTAAAGTCTCCGGAGAAAAGGCTTTAGACATTTTTTTTCGCCTTCTTTGTTTTATGCTAATACTGCTAATGAGCGGATCAGAGCTCAATATTAGTCTATTATAGATGTCGCGGTTACACTGCTCGCGGGAAAATTTTCTTGCATAGTTTTCTCTATACGTGCGAAAGTGCTTATTTCGGGCCTCTTGAGCCTCCTCCGACAATTGGCCTATTGGGAGAAGTGATCTCTCTATTATAGCAGCACCATGTATGAGCACTTTGTGCAAAGTAGGGGTCATCGGGTGCCAACAATAATGCTGCACGTATAATTTGGCGGTGTCCAGTGCATACTCATCATATTTTTTGGCGTCAATAATGTATCCACTTGAAAGCGTTTCTATAATGACTTTTAGTCTGTAAATTAAGTTGAAATTCACTCCAGTTATGTCCGAGGCCAATTGGGGGTTCTCGAAAAACCTACGGGCGGTGCGGCGTTTCTTCTCAGCAGTGGTCTCTTACGAAGCGCTGGTAGATTTTTGACGTGTAAAAGTGCCCGTGCGGCCTACTTACTGAATAAACATCTTTTATCTTTTTAGGGTTCCGTACCAAAATGGTACAAAAGGAACCCTTATGGTGAGACTTCGTTGTCTGTCTGTCTGTCTGTCTGTCTGTCTGTCTGTATGTCACAGCAGGTTTTCTCAGCAACTACAAATGCTTTCAACTTGAAATTTGGCATAGTTGTACAACTTGCTTGCCCGCATCTATTTGCAGTAAAAAAAATACGAAATTAATTTTATTAATAATTGTAAAGGGGTCTAGAATGGGTGGTTCAAAAATGAAAGTGGTTCGATTATAGCAAATGGGGTGTCATATGAAAGGTCTTAATCTGCACATTTCAAAACTATTTTTTTGAAAATTTTCTGCGATGTACTTTTTGATTTATAGCCAAAAATGTACAAAAAATGACCGTTCCCCCCCCCCTTATCTCCGAAGTTTATTAATCAAAAATTCTGAAAAAAATCCTGACGTATAGATAATTACTTATATTTTCTGGTAAAAATAAAATAAAGTGTTCATTATTTACAGTTTTTGAGAAATAACAAAAAAAACCAAGAAAATCTGTATTAAAATTTAGGCTAGTCAAAATCGACCTTATTGCCTGGAAAATAAAGCTTATAACAAAATGAGTATTTTCTTTTGCGGTTACCAAGCATAAGGATATTATCTTCAATACGGAACCCTCGGTGCGCGAGTCCGACTCGCACTTGACCGGTTTTTTTTGATAATTCCGGTGTTTTGCTGGAAATTGGAGTCGACTGTCCTCTTGCTTGGATTGATGTTGACTTTTTGTTTTTATATATTGAAGATTCCCGGGCCTCGTCCAATTGAAGACCTTTAATATATTCTAGGTTAGTTGGGTTACCTATATAAGATGTAGGAACGCCGATATCTTTCAACACTGAAACAAATTGTTTCCAACCATTTGGTTTTGCTCGTTTTAGCGGTCTCACCGTATCACTTATCAAATCAGTTATATTACTTTCAGGGCCCGTATTATGGTCGCCTTTATCGCGTTGGATAAAGCATCCGTCAATCTCGCACATATCAGATCAGAAAGTGACAGATGCTTTATCCACGCTTATCTACGTCGATAAACACGACCATAATCGGCCCGCAGGGTGTGACGGTATGCGCGGACGCACACAGCCGACAATGTCGAGTCCTGTGAGGGTTCGACTTTAATACTTCTAGTTCAGGGATCCTAATAGGAGTTTTCATGGAAACAACGGTTTACCCAAACCAACACCTTTAATTAACTATTTACAACACAATTCACTTAACCTAAATCACTCGCGGAAATACAGATGGTCCACGTGACCATAGGCGGAAGCTATCTTCTGATATGGGGCGGGAGTGAAGCTCCTTACTATACGATCGGCGTGAGGCGCCGTGACGGGAAGAAGAAGTTTCTTAAACGCAGATGGATGGATGGATGAAGCTACCAAATATGAGGTTTGGCGTGACGCGCCGAGATAGGGTGGAGGAGGTATCCCAAATCGCAGATAGAGTGTGGCTCCTTACTATGTAGTATCTGACGCTGCTGGCCTAAGCGCCCTCAGTCACAGTGCCGACGGGACGGTAATCCCCGAGCTGCCAGGCGCACAGGACATGGGGAGACCAGGGGTTTGATGTAGATACTCCAAATAAGTACGGTATGGTTTCAACGCCGACGGGACGGTAATCCCCGAGCCGCCAGACACGTTGAACCTCTTGGAAAAGAGAGTTTCGGTATGGGAGAAAATCTGAACGCCGACGGGACGGTAATCCCCGAGCCTCGGTAAAAATATGGTGGTCCTCCCTCGATGTGTTGATTGCGGAACCCATTTTCAATTTTTCTTCTATTTCCTGCAGCAATGTGTGCTTAACACTCTTGTTTTCCCACACTGGCTGCAGAATACTTGTTTTTTTTTCTATATCTTTTTCGCGACACTTGACCTGATTTTCTACCGTTCAAACAGCATTTTTCTGGGTTTTTTTGGTTTGCTGGGTTTGGTGGCTGCATTACTTACTACTTTTCTTTTTGTATATTTTCGAATTCTACTGCTAGCTGGATGTACTCGGATATGTTATCGAAGTCTTTTATCTTTAAATATAGTTTACTAGCGACCCGCCCTCGCTTCGCTTCGGTTTATGTGAGTTTTCTGTAATACCCGTACATAATCCAGATTTTTTTATACATCATCAATTGAATCATCTTTTATCTATTGATGAAAATCGCATTAAAATCCGTTGCGTAGTTTGAAAGATCTAAGCATACATACAGAGCTGACGGCGGGAAGCCCCGTTGTTTTAACACCCCATTATTCCAGTATTAGGAAATCCCTACAAGTAGGAGTAGTTAAGTTTTACAAGCGCATCATAGATGGCGCTTTAGCGTACGAGTGAAATCCTACATCGCGCTGTTAAGATTTCCCCTATTTTAATGACGTCCCCGCCGAACAAAGTTTTATGTAGAGAGGACAGCCGCAGTGACCGAGGTGGTCGCGTTTGGAATTTAAATTAAATTCAGTGTAAACAAATAGTCATACCATCTGGCTACCCACCTCTGACGCTCGGACCGGCACGTCACGGAAATTTCCGCCGCCCGACCGGAAATTCCAGGTAGCGGCGTGAAACCGGTCGCGTCGTCACTGCCCACGTCACGCTTGTTGACAAAAAAGGCTTGTCAACAACGGAAATTTTTGGAGCCCGTGGAAATTTCCGTAGGTAGGAGTTTGGCGAGGGTAGTTACCCTCCCAAACTTTTTACTGACCCCCGCCTATTGCGAGCCCGCAAGGTGGGGGTACACGGATAAAAGCCCTTTTTAGGGCTACCAGCACCCCACCATTTCCGGAATGCCGCCGAAGGTCATACCGGACCCGACATCGCGCCGGCGCACGCGCCCAAGGGTGTTCGCGAGCACCCAAAGGCGCGACCCCACCACCGTCGCCCATGTGGAGCGCGCTTTTGCGATCCTCAGGGCGGCAGGCGTGGCGCGAATACCATCGCCCACCGTCACCCCGACTGAAGAGGGAGCCGGAGAGGAACTCTTCCGCCCCCGAGGACATCCCAATTCCGACGATATTCTCGGAAGTGTCTCAGTCGGGGCTCCGCACCAGGCTGGCCATAACCGCCGCACGCTGCCGACCTCGAATGCCTCTGCCCCGAGGTTCACAAATTCTCCGGGCACGCAAGTGGCCCTGAGTGAGCTCCTCGCCCAGGCCACGCAACCCGCCCTTCGCGCAGCCCAAACAAGGGGCTCCGCCTCAACTTCGGCTCCGCGTCCGCTGGAGCAGCGCCCATCCAAGGTGCGCGCTCCCGTGGCAACGCCGCCTATCGGACCAGGCACCTCTGCGCCTCGCAAGGCGCCCGCGTCCGCGACAACCCGCGCACCCGCGCGTGCCGCAAATGGGGCCGACAACCCCCAAAAACCCGCCGCGCCCGCGCGCGCGGCCGAAACCGCTCCCGCGAGTGCGCCAGCGACCGTCCGACCCGCCCTCAAAAGGCCGACCATAGCGTCGAACCAAGCGCAGCCACCAACCGCCACATCGAGAGCCGCACCTAGGTTCTCCCCTCCGCCATTTAGTGCCGCTACGAGCCACTCGCAAGCGAGCACAAGTGCGGACCGGCCCAGAGTCTCCTTCGCCGAAGTGGCAAGCCCTTCGCGCAGAAAGGAGACCCTGCCCCGCATTGCGGAGCTGCCCCGCATTGCGGAGCAGCAGGCCCAAAAACGGGGACCGGGGTCCCCACCGACAGCCGAACCTCCCCTATCCTTGCCGAGGCTGGATTTGTCCCCTGATGCGCCTGAAAACACGGCCGACATCGGGGACGACGAGCTACCCCCCCAGGAGGAGGCGGATAACAACCGGAAAAACACGGCAACCAAAGCCCAAGAGAGGAACCGCTACCCACCCATCATCGTGGAGGTCTTCCCGGACTGGCCGCGCCACTTTAGGGAGCTGCGCCGTATTTTGAAACGGCCCCCCAGTGCCCGCGCGTTCGGGAAGGGGATCAGATTCCTCCCGAAAACCGAGGACGAATTCCGCAGCGTACAGCGCTACCTCTCCGATCTGGAGAAAACAGAGCCACTGTCGTGGGTCTGCTATTCCCTGCCAGCGGAGAGGAGCCTGAAGGTTGCGATCAGGGGTTTACCACCAAACACCCCACCGGCTGACATCGAGGCGGAGCTCGCAGAGAGAGGCTTCTCGCCCGAGTACGCCCGTCAAATAAACGCCCGTGCAGGGAGACCCGGCTGCATTTTCTACGCGCAGCTGCACAGGACCCCTGACACAATCCCGGCCATCTACGCCATCAACGAACTCCTGGGCATGCCGGGAGTGATCGTCGAAGCATGGCGAGGCCGTAAAGGCCCAGCACAGTGCCATAGGTGCCAGACCTTCCGGCACTCCTCGACTCACTGCCACCGCCCCCAAGCATGCGTCCGCTGCGGGGAGGGACACGCTGCACGAGACTGCACCCGCCCCAGAGAAGACCCCCCCACCTGTGCCAACTGCGGTGGGGAGCACACGGCGAACAATGTAAAATGCCCGGTGTTCCGAAAGGAAGCCCGTGGTAAGAGGTCCAGCAATGTCGGCAGATCAGGGCAAGCCCCGAGACAGGACCCTGCCACCAACGACCCAAATGCCCCCCATTCACTGATGGCGGCGGCTAACGATGGTTCAAACCCCCCGAGGCGCAGAAAGCGCAGGGGTGGAAAAGGGAGGAAACAAGACCAACTCCCACCATCCCCAGAGAACCCTCAGTCTGAGCAACATCCCGAAAAGAGGGACCACGCCCCTCCCCCTCTACCACAGACAGGGAGGTCGGAAGCCCGCCCAGCTACCTCGTCGCGTGGTAAGACAAGGGCACCCCAAGACGTCAAAGCCGCCAGGGACACAGTGATTGCGGAATGCATCACAGTCCTGACCGAGGTCCTTGGCGCCATACAATCGGGCCAGAACCCTGTCCCGATCATCTTCAGAGGATTAGCTAACCTTTACAGCTTCGATGGCTAATCCTCTGAAAATCGTATATTGGAACGCCTACGGCCTCACACCGGCCAAGCAAACGCTGCTGCGACAACTCCTACATCGGGAGAAAGTCGACGTGGCACTCATCCAGGAGACCATCCTAAGATCGGAGGACAAGATCAGGATTCCAGGCTACGTTGTTTACAGGAAGGAAGAAACCTCACCACTAGGGAATCCCTTCCGTGGCCTGGCTATCTTGGTCAGGAGGGTGGTAATTCACCAACCTCTACCTACGCCCACCCTCCCCCTGCGTACCATCTACGCCATAGGAGTGGAGGTCTGCTTCGACAGAATCCCCATGCGCATTTTCTCCTTATACAAGCCGCCCCAAAAACGCCTGGCGGTGGCTGACATCCACTCACTCCTGGATTCACCGTTGCCTACAGTTGTAGCGGGGGACTTCAATTGTAAGCACACGGCGTGGAACTCGGTTAAGAACTGTCCCGACGGCAACTACCTCTTCAACGACGCCGAGAAAAGAGGCTATACAGTGCTCGGACCCGAGGTTCCCACGCACTACCCACACAACGCAGCCCACGCCCCCGACGTCATCGACCTCATGCTGGTGCATGGCCTAACATCTTGGCCTACGCTGGAGGTCCTGGACGAACATCTTATGTCGGACCACCAGCCAGTGCTGGCGACACTGACAGCATCACCATCGAGGACCGCCCCACCCCCCAGCAAAACCATTCATGACTGGGGCAAATTCAGCGACCACATGGCAAACCACACGCCGTCCTTTCCTCTATCTGAGCCGGAAGAGGTTGACCGACTGGCCGAAGAGCTATCAGGCACCATCGCAGCAGCGCTGGAAGCCTCAACAGTCAGGACGACCAGACAACCATCCCGCAAGGAAACCCCGGCAGCCATTGCCGCACTACTGGAGGAAAAAAGAAAACTGAGACGCCAGTACCAGAGGACCCGTTGCCCCAGTATGAAAACCCGCCTGAACAAACTGGCTGACAAAATAAGTAACAAGCTAGCCGACATCACGAGGATCTCATGGCTAGAGGACATGGAGGCGGCCGGCAGCGAGTGGAACAGCATCCACCGTCTGTGCAGGCGCCTAAATAACAAACCACCCCCAGTCCGCCCCCTCTTAGCAAGCGACGGTACCCCCAGGTACAGAGCAGAGGACAGGGCGGAAATCTTCGCCAACCACCTAGAGATCCAGTTCAGCCCAAACCCAACCACGGACCCCCTGCCTGAAGCAGAAATAGCCGACCACCTGTCCGACTACTTCAGGGAGCAGATACCCCCCGACGAGGACCCGGTGACATTCACTCCCGGCCAAGTCGCTAGGGCCTTCCAGCGGACCAAGAAGAGGAAAGCTCCAGGTCCTGATAGAGTCCCCAACGAGGCGCTGGCACATTTACCGCCGCGTTCCGTCGCCGCCTTCACAAGGCTGTTCAACGGGATTCTCAGGACCAGCCACTTCCCTCGCCCCTGGAAACTGGGGCGAGTCATAATGCTGCCAAAACCAGGGAAGAACATCCTGAAGCCGGAAAGTTATCGCCCCATCACCCTGCTCAGTACCACCTCCAAGGTCTTTGAGAGGTTGCTACTGCAGCACCTCGCACCTCACATTCTCCCACGCGAGGAACAATTCGGCTTCAGGGCCGAACACTCCACCACCCAGCAAGTCGCCAGAGTCCTGCATGACGCGGCCGTCGCCCTCAACAAACGAGAACACACGGTAGCGGTCATGCTGGACATGGAAAAGGCTTTCGACCGAGTATGGCACCAGGGACTCATCCACAAGCTGGCCACATCTACTACTCCACGTCGAGTAGTCAAGACAGTGGCCTCCTTCCTCCAAGATCGCCGATTCCAGGTAGCGGTCGAGAAGGCGCTGTCCTCGGAACGCCCCATCAGGGCTGGCGTCCCCCAGGGCAGCTGCCTCTCCCCTGCCTGCTACGCTAGATACACCGATGACATCCCCCTGGAGCCCGGGTCATCCCTGGCCCTTTTCGCCGACGACGCTGCGTACTACGCCGCCTCTATAAAGCTCCCTCATGCCGCAAAGAAGATCCAGCGGACTCTGGACGCTCTCCCTCCATGGCTTGAGAAGTGGAGACTATCGGTCAACGTGGGGAAGACGCAAGCCATCGCCTTCTCCCACAAGACAATCCTCCCTCCCAAATTGAAGCTCATGGGCCTGGAAGTCGACTGGTCCCCCACGGTAAAGTACCTAGGGGTCACATTAGACCGTCGACTGACCATGGCACAGCACATCAAGAAAACCATCGACCAGACGAGAGCGGCCAGAGCACTCCTCAAACCGGTATTGAACTCCGGTCTACCAACGAGGGCAAAGATAGGCATCTACAAGGCGTACATAAGAACTCGCCTAACCTACGCAGCACCAGCGTGGTACGCGCTGGCCAGCGCTGGGAATAGGAAAAGGCTCCAGTCCCAGCAGTCGCAGTCGTTGAGAACGATTGTGGGTGCGCCGAGATACGTAAGAAACTCCACGATCGCCAGGGACCTAGCGATCGAATCCCTAGACGAGTTCGTGTCTCGGCTAGCCACAAGGCTGTTCGCAACGGCCGACAGATCGCGATTCCACCACCTACGCGAGCTGGCCCCGCTCCATGCTCGACCACCCGACAGGAAGCCACTGCCACGTGACCTAGTCCGTGAGCAGCCGCCAACATAAAATAAAACCCGACTCCTACCACCGATGACCGATGGACGCCTGCAAGTCCTCGGACAAACAGGTTTGGACCTCGTCGCCGGATCGGTTAGGAGATATCGGTGAATCCAACAAACATCGGGACTAAATCGCCCAACACATTGACCTGTCCGTAGTCGCGGACAGCGCCATATACCGCTGGAAGTGGGGTACCAACCCAGGCCAGCCTCCCCGACCCCTTACGGGGTCGAGAAGACAACCCAGTGTGTTTATGTAGAGAATGGACAGCCGCAGTGACCGAGGTGGTCGCGTTTGGATTTAAATTAAATTCAGTGAAAACAAATAAATAGTCATACCATCTGGCTACCCACCTCTGACGCTCGGACCGACACGTCACGGAAATTTCCGCCGCCCGACCGGAAATCCAGGTAGCGGCGTGAAACCGGTCGCGTCGTCACTGCCCACGTCACTCTTGTTGACAACAAAATTTGTCAACAGCGGAAAATTTCTGAAGCCCACGGAATATTCCGTAAGTAGGAGTTTGGCGAGGGTAGTTACCCCCCAAATCTTTTTGCTGGCCCCCGCCTATTGCGAGCCCGCAAAGGTGGGGGCATACGGAAAAAAACCCTTTTAGGGCTACCAGCTAACCACCACCTCCGGAATGCCGCCGAAGGCCATCCCGGATCCAACCATTCGCCGGCGCACGCGCCCAAGGGTGTTCACGAGCACCCAAAGGCGCGACGCTGCCACCATCGCCCATGTGGAGCGCGCCCTCGCAATCCTCAGGGCGGCAGGCGAGGCGAAAAAACCGTCGCCCGCCGGCACCCCGACTGAAGAGAAATCCAGGGGAGCATATTCTCGGATATTCTCGGGAGTGTCTCGATCGGAGCACCACGCCAGGCTGGACCACACCACCGCAGGCTGCCGACCTCGACCGCGTCTGCCCCGGAGTTCGCGAACTCCCCGGGCACGCAAGTGGCCCTGAGCGAGCTCCTCGCCCAAGCCGCACGACCCGCCCTGCGCGCAGCCCCAACACGGGGCTCCGCCGAAACATCGGCCCCGCACCCACCGGAGCAGCGCGCGCCCTCCCGTGGCACTGCGCCTCGCAAGGCACCCGCGTCCACGAAATCCCGCGCACCCGCGCGTGCCGCAAATGGGGCCGACAACCCCCAAAAACCCGCCGCACCCGTGCGCGCGGCCGCAACCGCTCCCGCGCGTGCGCCAGCGACCGTTCGACCCGCCCTCACAAGGCCGACCACAGCGTTGAAACAAGCGCAGCCACCAACCGCCACACCGAGAGCCGCACCCAGGTTCTCCCCTCCGCCCTTTGCTGCCGCAGCGAGCCATTCGCAAGCGAGCACAAGTGCGGACTGGCCCAGGGTCTCCTTTGCTGAAGTGGCAAGCCCTTCGCGCAGCAAAGGAACCCTGCCCCGCATTGCGGAGCTGCCCCGCATTGCGGAGCAGCAGTCCCAGAAACGTGGACCTGGGTCCCCACCGACAACCGAACCTCCCCTATCACTGCCGAGGCTGGACTTGTCCCCTGATGCGCCTGTAATCACGGCCGACATCGGGGACAAAGAGCCACCCCCTCAGGTGGAGGCAGACACGGCATCCAAGGCCCAACAGAGAAGCCGCTACCCACCGATCATCGTGGAAGTATTCCCGGATTGGCCGCGCCACTTCATGGAGCTACACCGCATCCTGGGACGCAAGCCCAGCGCTCGTGCATTCGGGAAGGGCATCAGGTTCCTCCCGAAGACCGAGGACGAGTTCCGCAGCGTTCAGCGCTATCTCTCCGACCTGGAGAAAACAGAGCCACTGTCGTGGGTTTGTTATTCCCTGCCAGCGGAGAGAAGCATGAAGGTTGCCATAAGGGGGCTTCCCCCAAACACCCTACCGGCGGAGATCGAGGCGGAACTCGAGGAGAGAGGATTCTCCCCGGAGTACGCCCGCCAGATCAACGCACGCGCAGGAAGACCTGGCTGCATCTTTTTCGTGCAGCTCCGGAGGACCCCAGACACTGTCCCGGCCATCTATGCCGTAAATGAACTCCTGGGCATGCCAGGAGTCATCATTGAGGCATGGCGTGGTCGAAAAGGCCCGGCACAGTGCCACAGGTGCCAGACCTTCCGGCATTCCTCGGTCAACTGCCACCGCCCTCAAGCATGTGTCCGCTGTGGAGAGGGACATGCTGCCCGAGACTGCCTCCGTCCCAGAGAGGACCCCCCCACCTGTGCCAACTGTGGGGGATTGCACACGGCAAACAACGTCGTATGCCCGGTATTCCGCCGCGAGGCACGTACAAAGACGTCCAGCAGCGTGTCCAGACCAGGCCAAGCCTTGCGTCAGGACAAACCCACGGACGACCCCAACGCCCCACAATCCCTGATGGCAGCGGCGAACGATGGCGCTCACCCCCCGAGGCGCAAGAAGCGCAGGGGAGGCCAAAGGAGGCTACCACAACCACCCGGAATCGTCACAACCCAGCTGACCGAGCATCCCGAACCAAGGGACCACGCTCCTCCTCCGCCCCCTATTCCAGGGAGGCCTAAAGCCCGCCCTATTACCCCGCCGACGGGGAAGACAGTGGTACCCCAAGAAGACAAGGCCGCCAGGGACGCGGTGATCGCGGAGTGCGTCGCGATTTTGACCGAGGTCCTTAGAGCCATCCAAGCGGGACAGAACCCTGTCCCGATAATCTTCAGAGGATTAGCCAACCTTTACGGCTGCGATGGCTAATCCTCCGAAACCCTGGAACGCGTATGGCCTCATCACCGCGAGTCGACCACTGCCGTGCCATCTCCTGCACAGGGAGAAAGCACAACGGGCACAGGAATCCATCCCTAAGTTGGCCACTTCTACTACTCCTCGTCGAGTAGTTAAGACAGTGGCCTACTCTCTCCAAGATCGCCGCTCCCGCCACAAAAGCCGTCCAAAGACGGATTGCGTTCCGCCAACTCTTTTTGAGCTGTCACCGCCTAACGCACCATCATCATCACCACCAGACCGGAACCCGACTCCCGCCGATGCAGACTGATGGACGCCTGTAAGTCCCCGGACATACAGGCTTGACCTCGCCTGCCCGGACAGGAGGAAAGGAAACCTACGGGACTCAATTGCCCATCCCAAAGCCGTGTCCGTAGTCACGGACAGCGCCAGAAACCGCTGGAAGTGGGTCACCAACCCAGGCCAGCCTCCCCGACCCCTGATGGGGTCGAGAAGACAACCCAGTGTGTTTATATAGAGAATTTTTAAGAGTATTCAGCGCACGCACACATCCACCCTACCTTCGGATTGTGACGGACCTGTTTACCTTTAAACAAGCTTCGATATTTTGCTACCCGTGGCATCCTTTCTTGGATACAAGGGCGCATGGTATCGGTAGCCAGTTTAGTTTGAACCCTGTATCGTTAAGAAACCTGCAATATTGGACTCACATCTCGAACTCTGCCTTTTACTGACGTCACACGCTCCTGCCTTACCCCGAACAAACCCTTACTACTAGAGGTGAGATGTACTAAGCAAATCACGTACTTAGTCTTCCGAGTACGCGTCCACAAAAAGACTAGGTCCAAAGACTAGTTCCACGAGTATTTAGAAGTACGCGGCTTATGAGTAAAATATTTGATTCAGAGTCTTTCCGAGTTGCAAGTGTTGCGAGTCTTAAGTATTAATAGGTTTTTCTCGGTACGCGGACGCTGACCGGGTCCGGGTCCGGCCCGGGTTTTCGTGACTGAGAGTTTGAGAGTACATATTTAATATAATAACTCGGAAACTTATAAAGTAAGACTCAGTATTGAATTGACAGAAGTTTCAGTATAATCCAATATTATGTTTTGTGTCAATATTATGGCGGTTACAAAAAATGGTCCACACACACGCATTGAATAGGGTTAAAATGATCCATACACAATTCTTGAATTGAAAAAATATCTATCGTATCGTATCTACCGATTCAAGAGGATGCCATTTGGCCTACGCAATGCACCCGGCACCTTTCAGCGATTAATTGACAGGGTACGGATCAGCCTAAATCCTGTGAAGATGTTACCATACCTTGATGATCTCATTGTGTTCTCTGAAACTTTCCAAAGCCATCTAATAGATATGAACAGAGTATTCAAGCAACTGAACGAGTACAATCTGGCGGTCAACCTGGAAAAGTGCCGATTTTGTTGTGCTACCGTCAAGTACTTGGGTCATTATATAACGCCCCAAGGTCTGCAAGTCGATCCGGAAAAGGTAACAGCGATAACTAATATGCCCGAGCCAAAAACAATATCACAACTTTTATCCTTCTTGTAGACCTGCTCTTCATATAGACGATTTATACCTAGTTTCGCGAAGATACGCGAACCACTTACGCGCCTTACAAAGAAGAAAGCTGTTTGGACATGGGCTCAAGATCAAAAGGAAGCGTTCTCCAACCTGAAACAATCCCTCACAACTGCACCAGTTCTTCAACAAGCTAATGAAGACAAACCATACATAATAAAAATAGACGCAAGTGGTTATGCTATTGGGGCAGTACTGGTCCAGGGGGAGGGAGAAGAAGAGCATCCGGTTGAGTGCGGCAGTAGGTTAATTAGTCTTGCAGAGAAAAACTACTCCATAACTGAGAGGGAGGCCTTGGCCGTAGTCTGGGCCTTAACTAAGTTTAGAGGATACATAAAAGGACTCAAGGTAACTGTTGTTACGGACCATCAAGCTTTGAGGTGGCTCATGGCCGTAAAATCCCCAACAGGGCGCCTTACTATTAAATACTCGCCTGGCAGAACGAATGTTATTGCTGATGCCTTATCGCGCCCAGCGTGTCATGGAGACAAGGTAGATGCCTGCAGTATATGTAGTGTTGCTGCAGTTGACGCTCCAACCCGAAGCACTGCTGAGATACGCCGAGATCAGGATTCTCAGATTCAACGAATCCTCAAAGCCCTCGAAAGCGGCGATACAGACAACGGGATGTACTGGAGCAATAAAGGCTACTTATTGAATAACGGGTTACTCTATCGGTACAACCCAAATGAAGAAACTGAAGATGCACAACTGGTCGTTCCTGAAGGCGAATGGGGTAACGTCTTGTCTGTTTACCATGACAACCCCCTTTTCGGCTACTACGGAGTAGATAAAACCTACCAAAGAATTTCTAGCAGGTACTATTGGAAGGGAATGCGAAAAACCATAGAAGAATATGTAAAAAAATGTCTGGAATGTCAACGTTACAAACCTAGCAACCTGAAGCCCGCTGGATTAATCGGCCGCCGCATCGGTTAGCATTCCTTCCCACGTCACTGCTCTGTGGTCCTCCAGAGCCGCTTTGACCCTCGATGTCAGGGCGTCCAGCTGGGTATTCAGCCTCGGACAACGGGTTTCTTGCCAACGCTTTCGGGGGCGCCTTTTGTCCCCTATCATCTTGGCAATGTACGTTGGCAGCGGAGGCAGCTTGTTAGAGTGTCGTCTAGGTATTGACGCCGCGGACAGAGCTTCTCGGATGCGACTGGTTTGGTCCATCGAGAATCTGTCAATGTCCGTGGCGTCGGAGAGCATCTGATGTAGAACGGGGCCTTGGAGTCCACGGTGCACGGCGATGTCCAGGACGTCCGGAGTGTGCGCAACATTATAAGGGTAGTGCGTAGGCGTCTCCGGGCCGTCCACGTGGTAGCCGTGGATCTCGGCGTCTTGGAGAAGTCGGCGTCCGTCTGTGTTGTAGATGTTAGAATTCCATGCCTAAATCTTACAGTTCTAGTCGCCGGCCGCTATGGTAGGCAGCGGCGAGTCTAGCAAGGTCCTGACCTCAGCTAGGTCAAGCCGGGATTGTGGGGGCTTGTAGATGGCATAGACTCGCATGGGAGCGGCGGCAACATGAATCTCCACACCTAGGGCTTGTAAAGAGCCCAGGTGGATCTGCAGCAGCGGTTGGTTGACGACTCCTCTTCTGACAAGTCCTCGAAAGGCCTTGCCTCCTTGCTCGTCCTGACGGTATTTGTAGTATTACGGCACATTTAGTGAGATGGATGGTGGTATCAGCTTGGTCTCCGAGATCAGGGCTATGTGGATCCTCTGTTCTCGGAGAACTGCAGCCAGGAGCGGGATATTTGACTGCAAGCTTGCGGCGTTCCAGTGGACGATCCTCAGAGAGTCCATTGCTGAATCAGACGAGCAAACCCTCTGGTGACTTTGGCGAATATGTCCTCGCCATCCTGCAGAGTCATCCAGACTTCCGACAGGATTTGTAGGGCCATCTTATCCCTCTCGGTCCTAGCACCTTGTGCAGCTGTCCTCGGGCCTGGTCCCTGGGTAGGAACAATAAAGGCCTGAGTTGCTGCTGTGGTGGCAGCTATGGTGGCCGCTGGAACCGGGGCTGGTTTTTCCGGCTTGGTGGTCGTTGCAGGGGTGTGGGTGGCGGCTGCAACAGTCGTGACGTCGCCCTCCTGGGGGGGTCTTGGTCCCCGTTTTTTTCCGCCGCGCCTCTTCCCGCATCGGTTTGGAGGTTTTTTGGGGTCATTCGCAGGGGCCATGAGGGTGGTGCTCTCCTGCGCTACCTCGACGACCTGCATGCGGGTCATACCGGAGCCCTGCCTGGGCTTTGGGAGGTGGACAGTCTTCTTCGCCTTACGGTTCTCTCTGAGGAGAACCGGGCAAGAAGCACTGTTGGCGGTGTGCGAACCGCTGCAGTTCGCGCACGTTGGTGGCTCCTCCCTGGGCCGGTCGCATTCGCCGGCGGCGTGTGGACCGCCACAAAGCACACAGGCTATGGGGCGGTAGCAGTTGTGGGAGGAGTGGGCGAACTTCTGGCAGCGGTGGCACTGCGCAAGGCCACGCTTTCAAATTAAAAATGTTATATGGGTAGTTTTGTTTCGTGTTGTTATTGTGCGCAAGCAATGTACGCTCAAGCATAGCCACAGATTAGGTTAAGTTGGCAATAAGTATTGCATAGGCCACAGATTGCAACATGTGCGCATATTGTCAACATAATACACAGTCGTTCGTTAAGTTTTTTTGTCTTGTTTTTTTAAATTTATAACTTTAATACTTTTATTGTTTGTGTCACCTTCCCTGCTGTCACCGAGCTGGCCCGACGGAAGACCAGCGCTTGCTTAACAGCGGCACATGCTGAGTTGCGACCGTTTCACAACAACTGTCCATATAAGTATAATTTTATTTACTTGTTTTTTTTTTATAATTGTGCTTTTGTTGTGAATAAACATACTTTCTTTCTTTCTTTCTTTCCCCTCCAGGGCTCGATGATGACCCCCGGCATGCAGAGGACTTCTGTGATCCTGTAGATTCTGGCGGCAGTGTCGAGGTCTCTCTTGACCTGGGCGTAAAAAATACACCCAGGTCTGCCTTGACGGGCCCTAATGGGCCTGACGTATTTCACACCAAATCCCTGGGTCGTCAAGTCCTCCAGGATCTCTTCAGGATGGGTGTCAACAGTCAGACCCTTGATGACCACCTTCAGGCTGCGCTTGCTGGCCAGGGAGTAGCATTGCCACTCGACGCCGGAGACCTCCTTCTCCAGGTCGGTGAGGTAGCGCTGCACCTCCCTGAACTCTAGTTCCCCCGCTGGAGTGCCTCGCCAGCTCCCTCTTCTATCGGGGTGTCGGCAGAGGGGTCGGCGTGGGGTTCTCTGTGCTGATGGCGCGCACAAGGTCGAGGGCGCGCTGTACATGGGCGCGGGTCGCGGCGGCAGCGGCGGCGTCCTTCCTCTGGGTGTTCGCGAACACCCTCGGGCGGGTGCGTCTGCGCGCCGTTGGGTCCTGCCGGTTATTCCTCAGCGGCATTTTCGGTGATGGTGGTGTTCTCGGCGGAGCAATAAAAAGGTTCTTTTCACACCCACCTTTGCGGATTCGCAAAAAGGCGGGGGACACAAACCACTTTTGGGGGGTATATAAGTGCGGACTGGTTATTCCTCCCTCTTACGCACGCACCCCTGCCTACGGACGCACCCCAACCGAAAGTGCGAACAAACAATCACCTGGCCCTCAAGCCGGCGGGGAACGCTCTCACCACTTGTTGCCTGCTGTCGGACGCCTATCCCTGCATTCCTGACCCGGTCCCACTCAAACGGACGCCCCGGGAACGGGATGTGGAGTGAGGCAGACCCCGGCTTGCAGAATGCGTCGGGCAGAGCAGCTTCCCCCACCCTCCACCACGGAGGAAATTCGCGCGGGTAGTTGTGATTCAACAGAACAGACATGACAAGCAGTGGTCCTACCAAGGCTGCTATATGGAGCCATAGTGTGGTGGCACAGAGCAAGAATAAAAGATATAGACAAGGAGTTGACGAAGGTCCAGAGACTAGCATGCCTAATGAAAAACTGGGGCAATGAGGACAGCCCCCACTCAGGCCCTGGAGATAATGCTAGGACTGAACCCCGTACACCTCGAAGCTGAGAAGAGAGCCACAGAACAGTGGTATAGAATAAAAATGAGCAGAGAGTGGATCGGATCCGAGATGGACAAGAGACACGCAAGCATACAAAGGGAGTCAATGATGAGCATGAACATGCTCATGATCAACAACGACCTAATAAAGAAAAGGAAGATCTTCGACAAGAAATACAGAATCCATATAGGAGAGAGAGAAGATAACTGGGAGACAGAGATACCGGAACCCAGAGTGACATGCTTCACGGACGGTTCATGGAAGTCCTCAACTAAAAGAGCAGGGGCAGGCATTTATAACCAAGAAACGGATGAGCATACAACGATACCGCTGGGGGGCTTTACCAGTGTGTTCCAGGCAGAAGTGTATGCCATCTTGAAGTGTGCACAGAGTCTCAAAGAAAGAAGCAATATAACGGAAAGCCATATTATAATCTACTTAGATAGCCAAGCAGCACTGAAAGCGCTAGATAATCCGGTAATCAAATCCTCCCTGGTGCAGGAATGTAGAGATGAACTGAATAATCTAGGCACACCATCCTATGTAACACTGGCTTGGGTACCAGGACACAGCGGAGCAATAGGAAATGAGAAGGCAGATGAACTGGCCAGAGCAGGGGCGGACCAACAATATCTGGGCCCGGAACCAGCACTTCCGATATCCGCAATGGTAACGAAGGGAGTCATCGCCAGAAGAATAGAGACAAAGACAAATGAGATGTGGATGACAGCACAGGGATGCTGGCAATCCAAACTCATGATAGGAAGGGTAAATAAGAACAGAACAAGGTACCTATTAAATCTTGGTAAGTACAACCTAAGTATACTAACAGGGATCTTGACTGGACACTGCCCACTCAACAGACATCTAACGGTAATTGGAGTCAAGCAGGATCCTCGATGCCCACACTGTGGCAAAGAGGAAACTAGTCAGCACGTCCTGGCCGAGTGTGTAATGTACTCGTCACTGAGATATCGCACGCACATGGGCAGGACGCACTATCAGCAGAGTCACTTAAAAGCATTAACTTACAGGACGCACTGGTGTTCTGTAGGAAAACAAGAAGATGGGATCAGTGCTGGATGGGAGCGCCGCCGAGCCGGTAACCTGAAGCTTGATCAAGGGGAACAGGGTGGAATGAATGGAGAGCCACTTGACCGCCCGTCTGCCTCGGCCGCGTCCCCACTCGTCATCATCATCATCATCATCATCACCCACCAGACATTTTTTTTTAAATGTCGGCCCATCTCGGCACCGTGTGACGGGGGGTAGTCGAGAACCCGAAGAAATGCAGCCACCCACCGAAGAAGATGAAAGCGGGAAAATCATCTCAAGGATCGACGACGAGGAGCACTCGGACGGTTCTTGCGACCGTTTCTTCGGGATCGACGAGGTGGATCCTCGCCCATCTCATGACGCCACTACCACCACTGAGACGCCGCGCACCTCAAAACCCAGTGCTCACTCCATCTACCCCCGCTGTCCGTCGCCCGGGCCCGAGGAGTTCTAAGATCTCATGCTTGATGGCCTGCTGATTGAAGAGATCTCCCAAGGGCCCAGAGCGTCGGATAGCTTCAAAAGATGGATACAAGCCTACCTCTGGATTTAGAAAAACAAGCACGGACTTGAAAATTCAACGGAAGATAGAGAAAGGTCCTTCCTGGATCTCTCCAATGAACTACAAGACCTTCAGCCGCACCCGTCACAGGGGAAAAGGGCCCGCCCGGACGAGTCACCGCCGCTACAGGAGCAGAAGAGACACTGAACGGCCCCCCTAACGGCCCCCACGCAGCCACCGCCCATGCAACCACAGAACTAGAGAGATCCCAGACCGGCCCGTTCCACCACCACAGCGTGCGCGAGCTACTGTATACGTCGGACGTCCGCATCGAAGCCTGGCGCGGGAAGAAAGGGCCCGTGCAATGCCACCGCTGCCAGTCGTTTCGAAACTCGTCCGTCGGCTGCCACAGACAAATAGCCTGCGTGCGCTGCGCCGGGCCGCACGCGGCCCACGACTACCCGCGGCCGAGGGAGCAACCGGCCACCTGCGCTAACTGCGAAGGCCCTCATCCAGCCAACTTCGCCGCCTGCCCCGAGTTCAAGCGAGAGGCCCGAAACAAGCGCGCGTCAACGCCACGCCACGGTGGAAGAGTCGGCGCCTGCCTCACTTATGGCGCCGGCCAACGCCCCCAACAAAAGGGGCGACAGCGGTACCAAGCTCGCACCAGCCGGAGCCAACACGGGCAAGAAAAATAAGCCCAGGAAAACATAGACCCGCCCGCGCACCGAAGAGCCCGCGCCAAAATCATCGGCTGCTACTACTGGCCCTCTGGACCTCGCGGCCATCCTCAACTCCGTGAGGACCATGATGGCCACGTTTGAGGCCACTCTCCAAGGCCTCACAGCCTCCATCACCACCACCTCAGCAGCCACTGGAATAGCCAAACACCATGGACGGTAGAGAACTTCGGATCGTTTATTGGAACGCCCAATCGCTGACCAAAAAGCTCGGCCTACTGCGTCACTTCCTTAGTAGTAACGGGTCGATGTCATGCTGGTCAGCGAAACCTTCTTCATAGATGGCAAGATCCCGAAATTTTCAGGCTTCCAAACATACGCCAAGTGTGAGACCTCGCCACAAGGACTGAGATACCGGGAACTGGCAGTCCTTGTCAGGAACAACATCGTCCACCAGCCGCTTGATACGACCAAGACGTCTTCACTGTCTGCCCTGGGGGTTGAGCTCAAACTCTGAGGGCACGCCCTGAGACTCTACTCCGTCTACCGCCCACCGGGTGACAACGTGGTGCACATCGCAAAGGACCTGCGCGATCTGCTGGAGTCCGCCTTGCCGACCATCCTGGCAGGCGACTTCAACGCCAGGCACACCGCCTGGAACTCTTCATACACCACGACGGCGGGCAGACGGATCTACGAAGCCTCCATAGACCAGGACTTTGAGATCGCCGGCCCCGAAGAGCCGACGCACTACGACAACGCGCGCGGCGTCGGCGACATCATTGATTTCCTGGTCCACAAGAGAGTCTCAGCGACGCTGATCCAGGAGGTACTGCCGGACCTGCCGTCCGACCACCGCCTAGTACTCCTGATCATCAAGGACATCCCGGTACTTACGCCAGGAAGACAGCCAGGGAGAAAGTACCGGTGGGAAGCCTTCTCGGCGGCCATGGACAATTTCACCCCGTCCAGGCCGGTCTCCACAGCCGAGGAGGTGGACCTAGCTGCCACCGCCATCACCAACGCCATCAGCGAAGCATTAAACACCGCAGCTCACACCGTTCCGGTCAGCCAGAGGCTCACTCCCCTACCTGCCCGGATCCTGGCACTCATCGAGCAAAAACGCAAGCTGAGGCGTTTCTGGCAAACCAAAAGATGTCCGACAGCAAAGACGAAACTGAACGCACTAGTGGAACAAGTGCGGCGGAAGCTGAAGAAGCAAGCTGTAGAATCGTGGGAAGGCTACCTGGCGTCCTTGGGCACGGACCTGCCCTCGCTCTCACGCCTTTACCGGGACATTGGGACAACCCCGGCCGCAACGAGACCTCTCCTAGACGCAGACGGCCGTCTCAGATACGTGGCATCAGACAGGGCGGAACTGTTTGCCGACTGTCTGGAGAGGCAGTTCACCCCCTTCCCCACGGATGACGTGGCTCACACAGAGGCAGTTGAGCAACACCTTGGACGATACTTCGCGGCATCAATCGAGGCGGAAGAGGACACCATCTTCTTCTCACCCAGCCAAGTGCAGCGAGCTCTGCAATGCATCAAGCTGCGTAAAGTCCCGGGCGCAGACCGCATCCCGAATATGGCGCTTCGTCACCTCCCGCCACGCTCTGTGGCAGCAGTGACCAGCCTGTTCAAAGGTGTGATGCGCTCGGGCCACTTCCCCACCGCATGGAAACTCGGCCGGGTGGTGATGCTGCCCAGACAGGGCAAGGATAAGAAGATGCCGGAGAGCTACCGCCCGATCACTCTCCTCAGCACGATGTCCAAGGTGTTCGAGAGGCTCCTGCTTACGAAGGTCCAACGCCACATCGAGCCACGTCCAAAACAATTCGGTTTTCGAGAAGGGCACTCGACAACCCTGCAGCTTGCAAGAGTACTGTACCACCTAACGGCTGTGATCAACAAGAAGGAGTACGCCGTCGCAGTATTCTTAGACATGGAGAAGGCGTTTGACAAAGTATGGCACGAGGGACTACTTTACAAACTGTCGACGTCTACAGCCCCCCGCTGCATTAACAGAGTCCTGGCTTCCTTCCTGACCAACAGGAGATTCGTCGTGGCCGTCGAAGACGCCACATCCACAGAGAGGCCCGTCCAAGCGGGCGTCCCCCAGGGATCCTGGCCACCGGCCCTGTACGCCCGCTTCAATGACGACATACCCGTGCTGGGCGATGCAAAGCTCGCCCTGTAAGCCGACGACGCAGCATACTTTGCATCCTCCATCTCCGCCCAGCACGCGTTTAGGAAGCTCCAAATCACACAGGATGCGTTGCCAAGATGGCTAGCAAAGTGGAGGTTGTCAGTGAACGTGGGCAAGACACAGGCGATTGTGACAGGCCTCAAACGCCCGCCTCCCCCGCTCCTACTCTACGATCAGGAAGTCCAGTGGTCACACACCGTGACCTACCTGGGTGTCACTATTGACAGAGGGTTATCCATGAAGCAGCACGTCGACACGGTCATCCAGAAGACGAAGACAGCGCGAGCCCGCCTGCGCCCGTTGCTTGCCAGCGATCTCCCCCTGCGCACGAAGCTGGGGATCTACAAAGCGTACGTGCGGTCCCGGCTCACTTACGCACCCCCGCCTGGTACGCCTTGCTCACGGAGACTAACAAGAAGAGACTCCGTGCGCAGGAGACCCAGTCCCTGCGCACCATCGTCCGCGCACCCCAGTTCATGCGCAATGACGTCATCACGAGAGATCTTCGCTGGCAAAGCCTAGACGACTTCATCGCCCACCTCGCGCGCGGGATGTTTGACCGTGCCGACAGAGGTTCGCATGAACATTTACGCGGCATAGCGCCGCTGCACACCCGCCCACCGGATCGCAAGACTCGCCCTCTCCCAAGAGAGCTCGTCCAAGAACCCTCTGTCCGTGACACGACAGCCCCGACTCCATCTTCGCAATGCCGCAGATAGGCCGAAGAACCCCGGGAAAAGCCGCAGATAGGCTGTAAAAGCCGCAGACTGGCGCATCAAAAACCAAGATTGGTATAAAGCCCGGCCCATAGTTATGGGTCGCGACCCCGCCACTAGCTCAGAGTGTCAAACACACTGACGAGCGCCCCCCCACACCGCGTGTGAGAAGACCCAGAGAGTCCTCCCTCGCCAAAGTTGTTGTGGAAGTGTATGTGCTGGTAGGTGTTCTCGAGGGCAGTGACTCACGCGACCGGTCGCGCCGCGGCCGTTTCCACTCCCCTTCCTCTTCCCCCGCCCCAAGGTTCCACCCGCAAGCGAGTGACCGGGACTAGGTACTGGGAGGAAAGTTTTCGGCCGCCGGCGTGGAAATTTCCTTTGTTGCCTGCGGTCCGCGCGCGTCACACTGTGACCCAGATGCCAGATGCAAGCCAGATGTTGTTGACTTGATTTGTTTGAATTGATTTGTTTTTTCTTGTCCGCAAAAACAACACATCCCACTAGCCACTGCGGACTATCCACCGTGTGAGCGCGGCTCCTGTGCCGGGCGTTATACATATAGGCCGTGACGGCGGGGCCGCGGCGCGGGGTCGGTACTTCGCTCTGGGGAGGCGGCCGTGTCGATTTGTGACGTCACGCAGGCCTACGTGATCTCGGGTGCGTAGGCTGCGTTCCGCGCCCGCGCGTGACGTCAGACGAGATAACTTGATTATTCACGACGATTTCCCCTCCCTCCTTCCACCAAATCTTCTGTTTATTTTTTATAATATTATGAAGTAACGTTTGTCCTTTTTAACCGACTTCAAAAAAGGAGGAGGTTATACGTTCCACTGTATGTTTTTTTTTTTTTTTTTTTTTTTTATGTATGTTCACCGATTACTCCGTCAATTGTGGACCGATTTTAAAAATTCTTTTTTGGTTTGATAGAGTATACTTTCGAGGTGGTCCCATTGTCAGCAAATCTGGATCTGATGAAGGAATCAGTGAGGAATTGAGGGAACTCCTCAAATATTGTATGCAAACATATAGCGATTTTAGTATTTTTAGTAACAAGTGTAGCATTTGCATTCAGAAAGTGTCACTTGGTGAAGCGGAACGATGGCCACCGGAACTCTTCAACGGTACCGATGTCAAGGGTGGCGATAAGATATCTCGATTAAGATAGTTGAGCGACTAAAACGAAGCACATTTAATTGTTTTAAAATGACTATGATTTTCCCGCGGCGTTGCTTGCGGCGAGCTTGAAATGTCTTAAAGTTTCATATATCAACTAAGAAGTGGGACTACATAAGCTTATTATGATCACTAAAAAGTGTAAAATAAAATAAATGTTTTAAAAAACAAAAAACCGCCTTCAAAAACGCAAAGTCGGCTTTTTGTTGAAAATATTGTGGTCGCCGACTTCAGTTAGACTAACCTAATAGGATAGGTACCTACTACTTACTAAGTACCTAGTAGTAGAAGTTATTTTTTGCGTTTTTGAAGGCGGTTTTTTGTTTTTTAAAACATTTATTTTATTTCAATTTTTTTTTTCAATCAATTGTACTATATAAGATGGGCTAAATTGCGTTGGGTAAATGTGATTCGAAGGTGTACTGACAGCGTCTCCTTCAAACTTAGTCGGATTGGATAATGTCTTATTATATGCATTTTCCTCCTTTTTAACTATGTATTTTTTGCATTTCCTCGTCTAAATGAGATAAAGGATTTAAAGGTATATTTTCATTGTGTTTCTCAGCTTCTCAATAAAATCTGGTTCTAATTAAATCATTTTCTTCGTGTTTTTCATTTTAACTACGTAGTGAGCTAAACAAACTACTCAAAACGGCTCCTAAAATAATTGGCGAAAACGCACCACCCTTTTGAACAATAATAGATTTCCTTAATTTCTGTTTTCCCTTAGAAACTAATTTACGTAATATATTTTTATGATTTATTAATTTAGTTTTGTCTGTATTGTCTTATGGAACTTTCCCCTTTAAAACGTTTCCCTTCATCACAAGCTTTTAATAAAGCTTTACTATATTTTGGTTTTAGTGTATGAAGAGCTTTAAGTAAATGTTGATATATGGTTCCTCTGTCAGGCATGATTTAGAACTGACCAAAACTGGTTGATTTTTTTGGAATGTATACCGTACAACATCTATCAAATGGAAACACTTTAGTTTTAAAACGGCATATATCATCAGTGTTCTGTTTCAAATCGATCATCAGGTAACCATGTGCTGACATGGTTGCATCTTTGTAGGCTTCTTCAACGAATTTAGAATTTTCTGGATAAACTTGTAGTGACAAGTAGCGTATTTGGGTTTTATCTCTGGGGTTTTTAAAATAAACAATGTATGAACTGTTCAAAGATATGTCACGTTGTCCTCTTCCTTGATGAAATAAATTTTGTGTAGTATAAAAAACACTTTAATTTCTGTGATGACTGCCTTTGGTAAAAATATCAACAATACGACCATCTAATTCTCTCATTAAATCACAGATTATAAGATAGTTTAGGTTACTTTCCTTCAAACATACTTAAATCGGGAATACCTTGAATATAATCAATACCATTCAAATTATTATTTTATCATAGCACCACAGTATTTTACTACATAAACATAACATAACAAACTCACGCCTTCATTCCCAGAGTGGGGTAGGCAGAGCCACAGACTCACCAACAACTCCAAAAACTTGTTGATAATTCTGTGACCACATTTTGCACAACCAGGCTAAGATGTTATCCAGTGTATTAGTGACAGGTTGCAAACCCATCGCCTAACAGCACTACGCAGCCTCTAGTCCCTTAGTCGTCTCTTACGACATCCACGGGAAGACATGGAGTGGCAACATTCTAAACCCGGCACCACACGGCAAAAATTACTAGTATTATTATTATTATTAGTATTGGTATTATTATTAGTATTTTACTAAATTTATTATTATTACACATTTGGTCTACATTTTTCAAAAAGTTAGTGAAAAAGTTTGATTTTCCACAACCACTTGGACCTGCAATAATGGCCAAATGGGTACATAAAATGGTTCATCACAAAATAAATTTCTTTCCTCTTTAAACTTTACCAACTAAATAAAGCAAATATGAAAAAAAAAATATATATATTTATATCAGTACCTACTGATTTTCGTATATAAAAATAAATAAATAGGAAAAATAAAAATAAGTTTTACTTCCTACCAAAATTCATAATTTATTATAAAGCACACTTCTTATTCAAATAAAAACAGAACGCTATAAACTTATCATAATCATTCAATTTACATTTTTTACTCAAACCCACGAAAAACTACATTAATTAGATTCATTTTTCTATTCTAAACTTAATTTTAACATACTCTTTATAGATAATAATTATTGTAATTATAAGATATTTAATACACTACCTTAATTTATAATGACCCCATGCCAAGCTATCGTGTTAAAAGAGTCTTTGCAAAGATATATTTTTCAGAACAAGATAATGAGATATATTTTTTTGTACTCGTCGATTAAAATCTGTGTATTAAGATTTCATAGAGAATACTGCAACGTCACTCTTTTCATCGTTGTATAGTCTATGTTACTTCCGAAACAACCGAAATAACCATTTCGATACGCTTTAGACAACCAAAAAAAAATTGAAAATAGAACTTCGCATTTGAATAATATGTGTCCTTGTTTAAGGGGACTCGATCCGATACAAAATTGTAAATTGCGTTTCGGAACGTAGGTAGCGTCGCGTCATCTGTCAAAAATCTACTTAAACTTGCTGCTATCCAAGGCATAAAAAAAAACTACGCTTGGTGATTGGCTGGTATTTAGTTAGCCAATTACAGCACAGTACTGCAACATTACGGACGCCAGTAGTGTGATAGTACTTATGATATTTCGTTTTCTTATATACTCGTATTAATGACTTAAATTATTAATTTTAATGAACTCGTACAAAAAGTATTTTTTGTACTCGTCGATTATAATCTGTGTATTAAGATTTCATAGAGAATACTGCAACGTCACTCTTTTCATCGTTGCATAGTCTATGTTACTTCCGAAACGACCGAAATAACCATTTCGATACGCTCTAGACAACCAAAAAAAAATTGAAAATAGAACTTCGTATTTTAATAATAATATGTGTCCTTGTTTAAGGAGACTCGAAATGATCCAAAATTGCCAATCTATGGCGTTTCGTAACGTAGCAGCAGCGTCGCGTCATCTGTCAAAAATCTACTTAAACTTGCTTCTGTATCCAGAGCAAAAAAAAATGTGCTTTGTGATTGGATAGTATTTAGCCAGTCACAGCACAGTCTGCAACATTACGGACCCCGGTGGTGTGATAGTACTTACGATATTTAGTTTTCTTATATACTCGTATTAATGACTTAAAGTATTAATTTTAATGAACTCGTACATGTTCACAATAGTGTCATAATCAAGCTTTTTAATCTCGTACCTTACTTAGGCCACTCAGCAAGCTTCGTGGCCTAAACACGGTACTTACTCGACTAAAAAGCTCTCTATTATAACACGATTGTGAAAAATACTAGTTCACAATAGTGTCATAATCAAGCTTTTTAATCTCGTAGCTTACTTAAGCCACTCAGCAAGCTTCGTGGCCTAAACACGGTACTCGACTAAAAAGCTCTCTATTATAACACGATTGTGAAAAATACTATTTTGTGTAAAAATTACATGTTTAATGAAAGGAAATCGGTACATTTCTGAAAGTACTTTTTTTTCTCATTTAGACAATTTTTATAATCACCTAGTTGAAACTTCTTAGTCACACATTTTTATTAACACCTTTTAGCCCTAGCCACTATTATATCCTCAACATTTAAAGCATACATTTTGGATCTTAAACCCACAAATTCTTTTAAAATTTTACCTTTATTTTCGTCTTTAAAATATCCTATTTTTAGGGTTCCGTACCAAAACGGTACAAAAGGAACCCTTATGGTGAGACTTCGTTGTCTGTCTGTCTGTATGTCACAGCAGGTTTTCTCAGCAACTACAAATGCTATCAACTTGAAATTTTGCATAGTTGTACAACTGGCTTGTCCGCATCTATTTGTAGTAAAAAAAATTGAAATTTGTTTTATTAATTATTGAAAAGGGGTCTAGAATGGGGGGTTCAAAAATGAAAGTGGTTTGATTATAGCAAATGGGGTGTCATATGAAAGGTCTTAATCTGCACATTTCAAAACTATTTTTTTTTTTAAAATCTGTGATGTACTTTTTGATTTATAGCCAAAAATGTACAAAAAATGACCGTTCCCCCCTTATCTCCCAAGTTTATTAAACAAAAATTCTGAAAAAAATCCTTTAAAATAAAATTACTTATATTAATTCCCAGAAAATATAATTACTTATATTTTCTGGGAAAAATTAAATAAAGTGTTCATTATTTACAGTTTTTGAGAAATAACAAAAAAACTAAGAAAATCTGTATTAAAATTTAGGCTAGATAGATAGATAGATAGATCAATAAACATCTTTATTTTCCACAAACATGCACATGGCTGATAAAGCCAAATCAAAATTACAAAAAAATGCAATTAAACAATTAACTAATAAATATCAGAAAACTAAAAAGTAATTTATAAAGCAAAGTAAGTAATCCATTACGTTTGAAAAAGAGCCATGTGATGCTGCGAAAAAAAGGCGCTGGCTCAGCATAAAACTGCGGAGACCCGCAGCACTGGTATTCTGCCAGAACCTTTGAAGTAGTGACGCTAGCATTATTATGTAATGTAAAGACGTGCCCATTATAACCTAATTATACGAGCGGGTAAAGTCTACCTTCTATTTAAAAAATAAAAAATAAAAATTAATGGATTTGTCAAAAACGAGTGTGCGTAAGATCTGATTTAATACCTTCATACATTTTATTAATTTATAGTGTTGAAAGATAATCATTAATCATACTGATTTAATATTTAAGTATAACAAAGTATATAAAATAGTGTAATGGGGAAGAATCAGGATAGTAATTTTTGTAAGCTTAATAGATATAATTTATATTTAACTCTAAAATGGGGCTTTGATTTGCAATTACGTATAGGTGGTGGGATGTTATTCCAGCACTTCGTCGCTTGGTACTTGAAACTCCCCCTAAAAGCACAAGTTCTGTGGGCCGGTACCATCAGCACCACTGCACGAGACGTTCTGGTATTATGTTTACACCAGGTGAATTTTTTGAACAGGTAACTTGGGGTTTCCGACTTAACAATGTCAAATAACAAACACGATAGTAAAAGATCGTAGCGAGATGAAATTTTTAAAATATCTGCGTTATTTAAATAAGAAGTAACATGTGTGCGTGGCGGTATTTTGAAACAAAATCTAGCGCAGGCATTTTGGACTTTTTGAAGGAGACGGCGGGACCGTTCCAGGAGGCACGGCCAGAACGTGGTAAGGCAGTAGTTTAGCTTGGACAGTACAAGTGCTTCACATAGTCTCACTCTAAGTTCTATGCTAAGATAATCTCTAATGTTGCAGAGAACCTTCAAACGGTAGAAACAGTTTCGGGCTAACTCAACAAAGTGACATTCAAAACGTAAATTGCTGTCGACAAGTAAACCAAGATTACGCGCTTCAGAGACACATTCAACACAAACGCTGTCAATCATTATTTTGGGATCAGGACTTGCAATTTTCGCTGTTTGATTTTTGGAGCCCAGTATCATGTACTTGGTTTTTAGAGCATTTAGAACTAAACAGTTTTTGGTGGCCCAGTCATTTATCCGTTCAAAATCTTCGTTTATTTTAGATACTGCTTCATTTGTATTCACGGGATCGAATGATAGGTAAATTTGAAGATCGTCCGCATAAAGATGAAAATTACACTGTCGAACACACTGAGTAATGTCTGCGCTATAAAGGATAAACAAAAGTGGACCCAAAATTGAACCCTGAGGCACTCCTTTAGTAACGGGACTAGGATCAGATAACAAACTACCACCATCACTACGCGAGATTTTTACTAATTGCCGCCGGTTCTCAAAGTAACTACTGAACCACTGAATAGTATCGTGATCGAAACCGTAGTAATGCAGTTTAGAAAGAAGTAGAGTCACATTAATGCAGTCAAATGCCCGCGAAAAGTCCAGTAGTACCATAATGGTGCCCTGCCCAACATCCTGAGCCTCTAGAACCTCACCAATAACATCATGTAGGGCAGTGGTAGTACTACGCTTTTTCCTAAAACCCGACTGGGTATCAGGCAGAATACCATTGAATTCCAAGTATGCAGAGACCTGGTCATAGATTACTTTTTCCAGTATTTTGGACATATAGGGTAAAATACTTATTGGTCGCAGATCCTTGATAGTAACGGGGTCAGAAACTTTGGGTATCGGGCAGCCCACAGCTGTCTTCCAAGATATAGGGACGGATGAATTTTGAATGGAATAGTTTATCAGATTTGTTATTATCGTCAAAGTATCGGGCAAAGTCATTAAAATCATAGGTGATCCCGTCATAACCTAAAGCATTCGATCTTGTCCCAAATAGGTGTTTCGCTATTACAGACTCGTCTACAGGCTTCAACTTAAAAGTTGAAGAACAATATTTATTGGATTCAAAGAAATTCAAAGTATCCAGATCAACTGTATTACTGCCGGGTACATTCAAAAAGTGCAAATTCATAGATGTTGGGCAATTAAAGTGAAGAGGCAAAACTGGTTTGGGTTTCAAATTTACAGTGACATGCTGTTTTAGTTTTTTCCATAAAACTTTGGGATTTTTTAAATGACAATTTATATTTTGTTCAAAGAAAGCCTTTTGCTCATAATAGAGACTAGAATTAACTAAATGTTTCAGCATTTTATAATTTGACTTATCTGCGTCTGATCTAGTTTTAATATATTTACTATGGGCGCCGTTACGAATATTCATCATAAATCGAACATTACTGGTCAGCCAGGGTTTGGAGGAACTCTTTATAATTCGTTTACAGATGGGGGCGTGGATGTTAAAGATGTTAATTATATTTGAATTAAAAATATTTACCTTTTCATCAATTGCAGTGGAATTGTCGATCCCCAGGTAGCACAAAGTGGTCGTATAAAAGCCAGAGGAACGTTTTTTATATAGTCTTTGTCTTTTTTCAATGTCGAATAATGACGCTGTAAACGTCTATACAGTTTTTATAACGCCAGAAAAGGCGCAGTTTTACACAGCTTTTCTGAAATGTAACAGCTTTAAATGAGCTATTAAGAAGCTATTAAATGGGCGAATAAAAGCTTTCACAGCTAAAATTATCTGATGAAAAATTATTATTGGCGAATAAAAGCTTTCTAAGACAATTTTATTTGGCATAAAATTCTATAATTTTTGCTTTCTCAGTTTGAAGTTATAATACTTATAATATGTCGAACATATTTGAAAATCAACTCCATAATTATTACTACAAATAAATATTAAACTAACATGGCGACTATGTTTATTTTATATTCATTGCGTGACTATATGTTCACCATGGCGTAATTCGTATGCGAATGAAATTTTACTGACAATGTATGTCCATTTCTAGTGTAATTTTTTAATGCGCTTTTACTATTCGTCCTAATTAAATTAAAATAAAGGTTAAAAAATATATATTAAAAAAAAACTTTATAAATTTTGATAGTAAGATTCGTAATATAAAAATAAGCTATTGGACTTACCAAATAACAAATTAATTATTGAAAATTCCACAAAAATAGAATCTATTATATAAAATTGAAAAACCAGAACGGGATAAAAAACGAAGGAAGAAGCGAGATGGCGCCTTACAAATTTTAAGAACTTTGTTATCACGTTTCTCGAAAACAACGCACGTTACCTAAGAATAAACTATTGAAATCTATTCTCTAGACATGGGAATAGAAAAAAAACATAAAATTTACCGGTTTCGCTGCGTATTTTTTCTACAATCACGTAATGAAATCTCGATATCATTGACAATTTGAACCGTCGGCCATTGTTCGGAAATGTTCGGAAACGTTCGGATCGGTCTCGCCACAGACTCTCGCTTAATACCTTACGTTTAAGTAGACGCTTTTGGTCACTAATAATACCTTAAGCCCTTTAAGGCCGGCCGCATACATACGTTTTCCGTATACACGAAAACCATGGACTTGTACCTATACTGGACTGATTACTGCGATAAAAAAGTGTGACCGACAAGGAAACCATACTAGAGAATTGCATCTCGTTTTAATTAGGGTGACCAAGTACATCTGCGGAAGTGCGGATACCTGTGGCCCGTTTCACGAAGCTACAAGTTACAAATTACAAGCGGAAGTCTCTTTCTAATTCGTACTGCTAGAAAGAGGGTTCCGCTTGTAATATGTAACTTGTAGCTTCGTGAAACGGGCCACAGGATTTTTTTTAAAGTTATAAATGTGTAAATTTACATAAGTAAGAAATAATCTAAATTGTTAAATAAAATAAGAATATTTATTTAAGAAATATTTATTCATTGCAAATTATTATACATCTATATATAAATAAAAGGCTAAACTGACTGACTGATGTATCAACGCACAGCCGAAACTACTGTACCTAGAAACTTGAAATTTGGTACAGGGTTCCTTTCATGATGTAAGTGAGCACTAAGAAAGGATTTTCCAAAAATCGACCCCCAATGGGAAGAAATGGGGGGAATAGCGGGAAACTAATTCTACGCGTACGAAGTCGCGGGCGTCCTCTAGTGTATCATATATTGTTAAACAATATAGTTTTGTGTAGTTTTTGCCTGAGTCCTACTTTATTTCCCAAATCTCTCACGCGCGGTGTGCCGGGGTTCCATTTGTTTTGTTGTTTTACAACTCCCTGACGCCACGCGACGCTACGCGCTGCTGCTGCCACGCGTTTGGTTTGCCGGAGCCTTAAGGGTGGGCAATGTTACCCCCTAGGGCTAAAGTATCCCGAGTTTACGGTTACATTTTTCAAATTAATACTACCAGTACACAAAACTTTTAAATATCGAGAATTTGTATAGTGTTTAAGTACCAAATATAACTGCTCTGCCAACTTATCTATGAAATTGCATTCGTATCCATACTCACACCGGCCCAAATCATAGCCACCCTAATAAGTTAGGTATGGTTTTCTCGTTTTATCGTAAAATAGAGCCAAATGTTCCTTACCTGTGAAATGATATTCCACAGTCACCAAAGCTTTCACTTCTACAACCCTTTACACAACATATTTTCACCATTTTTAGCTTGTTTTGTTAGTTGACAAACATTAAAACAAATATTTGAAATATGTCTACGTTGGGGATACCAGCCAAAATTTACAATTACTACCTTGATAACCACAGTATTTTATTCATTAACGTGTTTTAATCAGTAAATAATGTTAAAATCTTAAACATTTACAAATTAGGTAAAACGTAAAATCTCTTATATAAATGTAGCTATTTAGTATAATATGCAGGTAATGATTTACAGTATTCTTGAATACCACTATGTCATTACCTGTTTTACATTGGCAACTTGTGTGAGTGGGACACCGTCCTCAGGTTGGTTGCTCTCACTCGTCCTCATCTCCTATCATCACATAATTGTAACTGTCTTGCTTTGTAATATGGTTCAATTTTGATTGGCTAGGAAAAGTTAGTCCTCAGTCCAGTGTAGGTACAAGTCCATGACGAAAACGTATACGGAAAACGTATGTATGCGGCTGGCCTAAAAAATGAATTGAAGGAGTGCTCCGTCTTTTTCTCACAAGTGTAATACGGAGCTATAAGTTCCGATTTGCTATGGAAGGACTGCATGCAGGTTAAATTGGTACGTCTGGGACAGGTTTTATAGAGTCTGTCTAATGAATGATGAACCGAGCTTTTATTTGACTGGCAAGTCTGGCAACACTATTAAAATGACGTTTTGACTGTGACAAACAAGTTGTTATTGGTGTGAGTGTGTCAAATTAAAGATTTCTTTTGGAAATTTACGGACTAAACATGCGTAAAACTATCAAAAGTGGTGTGCGACAGATACTTTTTACCATTATAAACAAATATAAAGAAAAACAAGAGAAGAGGGAAGCATTGTTGAAACAAAAAACAGAGTGTTTAGATACGGTGACCGAATTTATAGGTTAGTTCAAGGTAAGTATGGCATGTTAATTTTGATACTTATTATTTCTGTATCTTCAATCCAAAGTTTCATAGAATATATACCTTTTTCTGTCCTACCTATCTTTTGAAATTGGTATTTCTTTTCCATTAAGAAATTAAACGATGTATTCCTTTCAGATAAGCTGGACGTGGATGGTGAAAAACAAACGGTTTGAAAAATGTTCAGCAGTTGAAAGAGTTGGAGCAAAACGATTTACTATGCCAGAGTCAGACGAAGTATTTAGAAGAATTATCTTCAATGACCGGTAAATACTAAAATTATTATTGATTTTACCTAAACCCAAATGTTTTTAGAGCTGTCGGACTGTACAATGGGGTTGTAGTCACAATGTATCTGTAAATGGTGTTCTGTTTAATTCATTCCTTCTTTCTTCTTACAGATATCAGTGTTTCGACATTGAAGAGAATAAACAATGAAGGCAAAGTAAACCATGGTGTCTTCTACTGAAGACAAAGAAAGAAGCGACCTCACAAGGCCACAGTATCCAACTTAGATAGTTTTGACATCCATGCCATCCGAAATAAAGTGAACGAATTTTATATTTTAAAGAAGCAAGTGCCTACACTCAGATGCCTATTAGCAGTTGATGCCTATTAGAGTTGCCTATTAGAGTTGAGAGAAAGCATCGGTTTTACCCTAATAATAAATAAAATCTTTTTACTTAATGACTAATGTTATTGATGATTTTATTTACTAAAAGAGCTCACAAATGAGAAAGCATGCTGATGCAAGCATTATTATGGTGGTCTGCATTTATTTTTCATAGATAGTTTTAAAGCATCAAATACTTTGTGACACCCAAAGTCACCAAATAGTTCGGTACAACTTTGGCGACTTTGGGTGTCACTATCTATTTATTTAATGCTGACTATACGGGTCAACCAATTTTTTTTGTAGTTCGTTGCCAGGGTGGCGTTTCCTGGGTCACTCATTAAAACTATGATTTAAAAGGATATAAGTCCACTACTATTCTTTTATGGCTTTTCTCCTGAGTGTGCTAGAAGTACACATTATAACATATTTCCTAAGAAACTCTATCACTGTTGTCTCCTGGCCTCTCGAGACAAATAACAACAACAAAAAAGTTGATCCATACGTATTAAGTAATAAGACTCTTGGACTTCTATTAATAAACTGTACTTAAATATGATACCGTGTGTGGTCTTAATATGGACAATCGGACACTTGAGTGTGGTATTAGTGGATTTGAGTACCTTTAGTTTATTAATACAGGCCTTAGTATTGTGAAAAAGTATGCGGTTCCTCTTTTTTTTGCGCCCACCAAAATAAGCAATATAAGAAAAGTATCAAATTCGTTTATTCCTACATTGATCGGTAATATCGCTTTTTCTCAGGTTCATATTTCATTAGACAGACTCTAGCTTCGGCAGTCCGACGAGAGTTACGTTCTCTTCTCTGTGAACGCATCGTTTTGAAAGACATTAATACTCATAAACCTATTACAAATTCACAACAAAAAACACGGTGAAATCTATTTAAGAAAATGAAGTGACAAAAACTGTGAAGTAAAATTTAATATTACCCAATAAAGACGTTGCTTAAAGGTCCCGCAACCAGGCCAAAAAATATTAAAAAAAAACATAGTTTGCTGTGATGCCTAGAATTGTAAGTATAACAACAATCAATATTATTCTTTATTTGTCTTTTGATTGATAAATTTTAATTGAGTTTTATTATTGTTTAGATCGAGAGTCAGGGGTTTGGCAAACATTGCCAAGGTTGCGGGGAGTGGATAGTAAAAACGTTTGAGTATCGGTAACACAAAAGGAACTCTCCAGACAAATATTTTCGGACACTGCTTGAATAATTAAATAATTAAATACTATTCTAATATAGTATTTAATTATTGCATAGTTTGATGTTCTCTACCTACCTACCTGCCAATTTTTTTTTATTTCTTGAGATGTCACTAAAAGTGGCAATTTGAGAAATGCTCATCAAACCTACCAAGAAATGTCACTGTCACAAAAATATTTGTCAATGTCAGTATGACGGTCCAGATGGCACCAATCCGTTTTTAATAATTACATACATACATACATTAAATCACGCCTGTTTCCCAGAGGGGTAGGCAGAGACCACTTCTTTCCACCTGCTACGATCTTGACAAATCTCTTTCGCTTCTTCCACATTCATACATTACTTTTAATTATCTTACTGAAGGTGGAAAAAATAACGAAAGTTTTTATAGTGGTGTAGATAATTAAGAGAAGATACGTCCAAATTCAAATATAGTCTCCATTTTCCACAGACACTATACAATTACATAAACGTAGGGTTTCCGTTAATTTTGTCGCCTATACTACTTTGATTCTTAGATGTTTGTTACATATTGAAATAAACATTTATATTGTTACATATGTTGTTGTTGTTTTTAAAAAGGATTATAATTGTTTCGCTCTAATTAGTGAGATGGTTTAACGCCCCTTCTCCAGTTAGGATGCTACAGTCAGGATAATGTAATACGACTTAAAAATAGCCAACACAACTAGGTTGGGGTTTTTGTTTTTTCGAATTTACTTATTTTAGTTATAATAATTAATTAATAATATACGCACATCTTTAAACGATAATATTGTATCAAAACGGATACCAAATGTTATCGAGACCTGAAGTTTGCCATTGCAATATGAATATTTCTACCCAGAAATTGCAAAAAATAATAATTACTGAGTTTCATGTGTAAATTTTAGCTATGTTTGAGTGTTGACATTTTAATAAATGTATATAAACAATTATATAATCTGAAAATATGTCATTTCGTTGCTAATCAGGGCTCATGAACATAATACAATTGTGACAAATACGTTCATATAATTCATTCACGCGGGTGGAGCCGCGGGCACGTCTAGTTTTATAATATGCTATTTTCATTTATTCTGCTATTGTAAAGTAAAAAATATGGCGCGGCGCACCGACAGTGCTGCTTAAAGTGGTCCCTGTTACTATATGCGGACCCAAAGGACGTGTACAATCGTACGCACTATTAGACGAGGGATCGACCGTTAGTCTCATTGACCACGATCTCGCCTTAGAGATAGGCGCTAATGGACCCGAGGCGCCACTCTTTATCAAAGGCGTGGGCGACATGACGCAACAGCAAAGGAGCCGCAAAGTACAAGCCGACGTCTGCGGCAGAAACGGCGGCCAGATGTACCGTTTAAAACTGCAAACCGTGCGCGGTTTGATTTTACACAGCCAAGCCATAAGCAAGACGCTTATCAAGAACCACGCCCACTTGGCGGGGCTCGACGGAGCATGCTACAGCACTGCTGCGCCGCGCCTATTAGTTGGAGCCGATCATTGGCACGTTATGGTCTCTAAGGAGACCCGAACCGGGCGTGCGAGCGAACCAGCGGCGGTGCTCACCGACCTTGGATGGGCAATCTACGGCACAGCACCGCGCACTATAAAAACACAGGGCTACGAAACCGCCCTACATCTAACTGTCAAAGAAGACGAACTACACGAACTCGTAGAACGGCACTTCGCAGTAGACTCTTTGGGGGTGGCCCTAAGAAACAAAGTACGCCCCCTAGACGAACGAGCAACCTGCATCTTCAATGACACCGTCCGGAAGATAGACGGCCGATACGAAGTAGGCCAGCTTTGGCGGGACAACGAACCCAGGCTCCCGCCCAACTTTCAACTGGCCTACAACCGGCTGTTGGGCATAGAGAAGAAGATGGACAAAGAGCCTAGCTTCGCGGAGGAGTATTCAAGACAAATAGAGAACCTGTTAGCGAAGGGTTACGCGGCAGAGATCACAGATCCCGGAACGAGTCCCATAAATTTTTATCTGCCGCATTTTGCGGTAAAAAACCCGAACAAGCCTGGAAAGATTAGGCTGGTGTTTGACGCTGCCGCTACGTGTCAGGGGGTTAGCCTAAACGACCAACTACTAGAAGGCCCGGATCTACTACAGTCGCTTCCGGGTATTTTATTTCGCTTCCGAGAGGGGGCCTACGCTGTGACGGCGGACGTACAAGAAATGTTCCTTCAAATAAGAATGAGAGCCGCCGATCAGTCGTCACAATTGTTCTTGTGGAGAGGGAACGAGCGACGCGGGCAGCCTCGAACCTACGTGATGCGTTCAATGATATTTGGAGCCGCAAGTTCACCTTTTCTCGCACATAGCGTGCGCAACCGTAACGCTGTGGATAACGCTTCCGATCATCCCGACGCCGTAGAGGATATTTTGAAGAACCATTACATGGATGATTTGGTAGCTAGCTATGCCACCGAACACGAGCTAATCCACCCATCTAAAGAAATAGCGGCCTCCCACAAAAAAGGCGGTTTCAATTTGCGCGGGTGGACCTCAAACTCGCGCGAATTAATGAACCAGATTCCCACCGAACAACGAACCGAAGGACCCACCCAACTGGGAGATAAAACCCCTAAAGTACTAGGGATGTACTGGGAGCCAAAAAAGGACGTGTTAGGATTCAATACCGCGTTAATAAGAGTCCCAGCCGAGGTAAAAGAGAAGAAAAGAGGGCCCACCAAAAGAGAAGCATTGAGCGCTGAGATGAGCATATATGATCCGCTGGGCCTAATATCGCAATATACAATAACAGCGAAGGTCCAGCTACAGCGATTGTGGGCCCTCAAGATGGGCTGGGACGAGTCGCTACCAGAGGAAGAACGTAACCACTTTGTACGTTGGCTGAGCGCGATGAGCGGCGTCGCTGTATTGCGCGTGCCTCGTCCCTATTTCAAGACGGGGGGAGGGGCCCGCCCATAACTGCACATTTTTGTCGACGCTAGCGAACAGGCCTACGCAGCAGTCGCCTACTGGAGAACCACTGGACCGAGCCCTGAGATCGGGCTAATAACCGCAAAAGCTAAGGTCGCGCCCATGAAGCATTTAAGCATCCCGCGGCTAGAATTACAAGCCGCGGTGATCGGCGCACGCCTTAGCGAAATTATCAAACGAGAACATCGCTACGCATCCGAAAACGTCATATACTGGACCGACTCACGGACAGTATTACACTGGGTGCGAGATGACGCACGCCGATACAGCCCTTTGGTCGCCCACCGTCTCGGCGAGATAGCTGAGAAAACTAAGGTAGAACAATGGCGGTGGGTGCCGACAAAGGAAAACCCGGCTGACGACGCGACACGCGCTGATTGCGATCGCATTATCAAAATCAGCGATCGCTGGTATACCGGGCCTGCATTCCTGCAACGTCCAGAAGAAGACTGGCCCCAGGAACCCGCGCGGCAGGAAGAGCCCGAACGAAACACATGCGCACACAGCCAGTCAAGAAAAAGAATACCCGGTACCGGATATAAGTCGGTTTTCAAACTATAAGCGGCTTATACGAGCTACCGCCTACGTACTACTCTTCATAGAAAGGTGCCGCAAAGAGAGCAACATAATGCAACCGCGGCACCTAGAGCGAGCAGAGCTCCTATGGCAAAAGAAAAGCCAAGCGGATGACTTTCCCGAGGAAATAAAGGTGTTAGAGCACGGGGGGGGAGTCTCAAAGAAAAGCAAGTTATTCGTATTAGACCCCGTGCTCGAAAACGGACTTATAAAAATGCATGGACGCATAAACGCCGCTCCAGTGCAGATGAACAAGAACCCGGTTATCCTAAACGGAAGACACCCGATGGTGCGCCTGATGATTTTACAGGCGCACTGCGACGCGGCCCATTCATCGCATGAACGGGTTGTGAACGACCTGCGCCAACGATATTGGATTCTGCACCTACGACCTACTGTGCGCGCGGTCGCGCACAATTGCCGCACGTGCCTGATACGCCGAGCGCGCCCGCACGCGCCGGCTATGAGCGACTTACCACTGGCGCGCCTCGAACCTCACCGAAGAGCGTTTACAAATTGCGGGGTCGATTATTTCGGCCCATTGACCGTGACAATCGGTCGCCGCCACGAAAAGCGGTGGGTGGCATTATTTACATGCCTTACCACCCGAGCTGTACATTTAGAGCTGGCAGCGAGCCTCACCACTGACTCAGCAATAATGGCGCTGAGACGAATGGCTGCACGCCGCGGATGGCCCAAAGTCATATACAGCGACAATGGGACTAATTTCCGCGGCGCCGACGTCGAGCTCCAGGCTGCTTACCAAGAATGGTTGCCGGCGTTGCGCGATTACGCGCTGCAGCGCCGAACTGAATGGCGTTTTATTCCTCCCGGCGCACCAAACCAAGGCGGTGCGTGGGAACGTTTAGTGCGGTCCGTTAAAACCGCACTCACCGTGACGTTAAAAACGAAGGCGCCCAAAGAAGAGGTGCTAGCAACACTACTTGCTGAGGCCGAGAACATCATAAACTCCCGGCCTCTTACACACGTATCCACCGATCCCAGAGACGACGTAGCCCTCACTCCCAACCACTTTTTGTTGGGAAGTTCAACGGGGCTTCCAGCAACCGGCCCGTGTGAAGAGAGCGACCGAAGAACCTGGAGGGCCAGTCAAGCTCTCGCCGACCATTTTTGGACGAGATGGGTCCGAGAGTTCCTCCCGACGCTCGCACCGCGACGATCTCCAAGCGGAGGCGAGCGCCCACTTCAAGTCGGGGACCTTGTCGTCGTCGTCGACTCCACGTTGCCCCGCAACGTCTGGCCCCGCGGCATTGTCATCGAGACTTTTCCTGGCGCAGATGGCGGCATCCGGAGTGCGAAAATCAGAACAAAGGGAGGAGAGCTCTGGCGCCCCACGACGAAGCTCGCCGTCCTCCCGGTGACACCAGATGGCTACGACTAGTTGTCTACACCGGGGGGAGAATGTTACGGACGGCGATAACTTATCTCTAGAAACATGATTGTAAATATAGATTTAAGTTGATTATTATAAATAAAGATTTATTCGTTTTAGTTGATTATGTAGGCTAAGAAATAGCTGTAAGTAGAGCTTAAGGACTTAGATTTAAGTTAGATCTAAGTGAATAAAAATTGGTTATTTGTGTATTTTTAATTCAGAACCTTATACACTAAGGTAAATAAATATAGAGTTGATCAGACGAGCGGCCGCACGACCGTCGATCATGGAACCAGGAGCCAATGTGTGCATTGGCGCGGCGTGCGGCGAGTTTTGTCTGAACTCTATATTTATAGGTCGGAGTGGGGAGTGTGGCTGAAGTATAAATAGTTTACGACGCAATTTGCTGCCACACTCACACCCGACCCGCTACAGCGTCCGCACGTATGTCGCCGCGTAGCTTATTTTATATATATTTATGTTTTTTAGTTAGATTTAAGGTAGTCCTAAGAACTTAGTTGTAATGAACAAAATAGTGTAAGAAAGTGGGCGTTGCCCGACAAAAAAAGTAGGGATATTGTAATGTATAAAGAGCGACACCATTTGTCAGAACGGCGGAGGATAGGCCGCAGTGACCCGAGGTGGACGTTGAATTTTAAATTAAAATCAATTCGTTAAATCAAATAGCCGACCATCTGGCTGGCACCTCTGACGTAGGGACGTGTTGTTTTGCGGAACTGCGGAAAAACACAGGTGAGTCACCAACATCTGGCTCCCCTACGTCACACGCTCGGACCGATCAACAGTGGAATTTCCCCGCCGCCGGCCGGTAACTTTCCTTCCAGTACCTAGTCTCGGCCTCTCGCTTGCGGGGGGAGCCTTGGGACGGGGGAAAAGGGAGGGGAGTGGTGAGGCCGCGGTGCGTTATGGACGCGTGAGTCACTGCCCCATCTTATGTCATCCTTTGTATAATTTGGGTGGGTAGATTATTTTTTTCCGCAATAACATCTACCCCCCAAATTTGCATCGTGTCTCTCCCACCTTGTGCGAGTCCGCAAAGGTGGGGTAACTTGTAAAAGCCCTTTTTAGGGCTACCCCCAATATGCAGCCTGGATCCCGGAGCGATCCAACGGCGCGAAGGCAGACGCGCCCGCGGATCTTCCGCAACACCCGACGGATCCCGATCTCTACCGAGGACCGCACCCATGTCGTGCGCGCGATCAACCTGCTGCGAGCGGCCGGTCAGGCAACACCGCCGACGTCCGCTCCGAACACCCCGCCACCGGACGGCCAAGCTATTGCCGAGCTGGCCGTACAGATGGCTGCCGGCGTGCCGCCTCAGCGCGACCCCCGCCTTGACCCAGGACGACCCCGGCGGATCCGGTCCCCGGGCCACTCCTCCGACCTGGAGTTCGCCAACTCCCCGGGCACTCAGCTCACGTTGAGCGAGATGCTCGCGGACGGCGAAACTGCTCCGCCTGTGCTGCGTGCCGCGTTCGCGCGGATCACCGCCGCTCGCGCCGCAGCCACTGCTTCTGCCGCCGCCGCCCCAACATCGGCCCCCTCTGCCTCCCAACCGCGAGAGCAGCGCCCACAGACGGCGCGCACCTCGCTCGCACTGCCCAGCAGCCTCCCGCGCTTCGGCACTGTGCCCCGCGTGATGCCCGCAAATGCGGAGCTCCGCGACAACCCGGAGGACGAGCCGCTGCCCCTCGCACCCGTGCGAGCTGTCGCCGCTGCCGCCTCCACCAGCCGTGCCTCAACATCCGCCACGCCAGCGCGCGTGGCCCGGACCACCCTCGCGAGCGCGCACGCGCCAGCGACCTCACCCCCCCTGCTGACCGACCACCGCGCCTGTGCGCTTAAGTGCGCCGCCGCCACAGCCAAAGGCCGTCACGCGGCCGCGAGCCGCGCCACAAACCCCAGTGCCGCCTGCCGCTACCGCTGCGTCTTCCACCGCAGCGACGCCGAGCAAGAAGCGGGTTGCGAAAACCCCTCCTGCAACGCTACAGCAACCGCGCTCACTGCCCCGGCTCGACCTGTGTCCGATGGACACAACCGGGCCGTCACCACCAGGTGCCCAACAGCTTCCACAGCTGCGCTCTCCATCGCCGCCACTCTCCTTCGCCGCAGCAGCCGCCTCTCCGCCATCTCCTTCCGCAACTAGCGGTCAAGGACCGGCGACAGCAGCGCAGGCGCCCGCGAAGAAGATTCGCTACCCGCCGCTGGTTGTCCAGCGGATCACACAATGGGGTAAGCACTTCCGGGCCCTAAAGGGACTTCTGGGACGCGCCCCAAATGCCCGCCCGTACAGAACCGGGATACGCTTCTCCCCGACAGGTGAGCAGGAGTTCCGAGTGGTACAGCGGTACCTCTCCGACCTGGAAAAGGAGGACTCTAGCTTGGAGTGGTACTCCTACTCCCTGCCCGTCGAGCGCAACCAAAAGGTGGCTTTACCGGAAATATCCATATTGGTCGAAATTGCTGATTACTTTTAACGTAACTGGGTCGATGTTGGGGTTCCGATTATTGATATCTTTGATAGGGGGTTAAGGGTAACCACCGGTAAAGTCCACCACTTTACCGGAGAAGTCCATGTTGGTGGGGGTGAGAGAGTAACCACTTTGTCAGTCAGTAACAATCTAATTTAATTACAATTACACATGCGTATATATACAATGTTAACTTACTATAGTACTAACTAATGCGCGCTAGATACACGTACAGATAATGTCTAATCTAAATGCAATTCATCAATACGTGAATCGATAACAATTACGAAACGTGCCTACCGGCACAGTACTCCCCCCAACAGAAAATAAATAAAAAATTAAAAAGTATTCTCCAGCACAGTAAGTTCCTAATTAAATATTTACGATGGTATGACTGTGTAAAGTGTGCCCTTATGGGCAATACGTCTGATTAAAATAATAATTTACCCCAAAAAATTCATCGACTCTTTGTCGGTAATTGGCGTGGGGTAGCAAGTATTTCCTCAGTAAGCGGATTTCATGGCTCATTGTCTGATAACCTAAGAAATCAATTCGCATTAGTTAGAGGTACACATACATCTTCATGGCCGTTGCATGAAGGCACAAAACTTCTTCTCTCCTTTGGCGAAATTCTTGGCTCATTGAACGATAACCTAAGAATTCACTCGTATTGGAGATATTAAACATCTTCATGGGCTTGCATGAAGGCAAAAACTTTCCTCAGTTTTCGAAATTCTTGGCTCATTGACCGAACCTAAGAATTAATTCGCATTTGAGAGATTAAACATCTTCACGGTCTTGCGCGAAGGTAAAAAAAACTTCTTAAATCGAAACTATTACACTGTCAACCAAATAAATATTTACAAAACAAAATAATAAATACCATAATATTTTGCAATTGCTATATATGTAGCTGCCTCTCGAACTTGACCTTGATGAGTTTTGCCGTGCACGCTGAGTGCTGCGACGACATTAATCGTGGCCGTGCTGAAATGCACATTTTTCTGCCATTAGGGGTCTCCCCGTGGACACCAGCCCCGATGACATCACCGACGACCTCACTTCCCAAGGCTTCGACGTGGAATACGTCAGGCCCATCAGAGCCCGCAGCGGCAGACCCGGGTGTATTTTTTACGCCCAGGTCACCAAAAATGCGGCCATTTTCCACGTCACGGAGATCCTCTGCATGCCAGGGATCATCGTGGAGCCTTGGAGAGGTAAGCGAGGCATCGCGCAGTGCTACCGCTGCCAAAGTTTCGCCCAATCCTCTCACCACTGCCACCGCCCCATAGCCTGCGTGCGCTGTGGAGGCCCCCACGCTGCCAGCGACTGCCCACGGCCCCGAGAGGAGCCACCAACATGCGCGAACTGTGGCGGTGAGCACACCGCCAACAGCGCCAAATGCCCAGTCCTGCTGAGGGAAAACCGGAGGACTAAAAAGTCACCTCACCTTCCGAAGCCCACCAAGCAGGGCCCCGAGCCCACCACTACCCGAACCGTCGAGGCGGCGCAACACAGCGCCACCCTGATGGCCCCCGGGAACGACCCCAAGCAGCCACCCACCACCCGCCGCGGAAAGAGGCGCGGAGCCCGAAACCGTGGCCCGCAGCCCTCCGCGCAAGCTGCTACCGAAACCACCACCACAACGAAAACCGACACCCCGGTGAGTACACTCCCGACTACAACATCTGAAGCCAGCTTCCAAAGGATGGAGCTGACGGAGGGCTTCGCCGTGGTCCAGGAGGCCGTAAAGGCCAGACTGGACGGCAAACCCATGCCCGCAGCAGCCCTCAAATGGTTAGACACATATTTCTCTGCGTAGGTACAAACACCTACCCCCTCCACCGCGCAGCCTGCGCCTTCGGCGCCGGCTGCGCTCCAAGGACCCGGCCGTCTTCACGGCCGGCGCAGATTTCCCCGGTCGGGGGTCATACGACTCGATACCGGCTCCTCATCCCCCTTTTTGTATAAAAAGGGCCGGATCGAGATGATCAACGAGATGGAGAACGGCGGAGATCACCAGAGATCGTCTGAGCCTACGGAACAAGAACCAAGAACCTAGAACATAGCATCACAGTATTAGCATCATAGTATTTCTTTTAACTTTGTAATTCTGTCGAACCTTTGTAAAATAAATTCAATACAGTCCACTCGAACATCAACTTTTATTCCGTCACCTGAGCCACGAAGAGACCCGTTGAGCGACCATCCTCAACAGCTTGCTTATGGTTAATTTATTATATCAGAGCCAGAGAATCAATATTTAGGTATGTATTGTATGTTCCAGTTAAAATGACGAAAAGCAATTAAAACCAACCATTACCAACATCTATTGTTCAATTATCATCTTCAAGTAGGGTTGTAAAATAATTACGCAGGTGTGTCAGTAGGCCCAAAGTATACTGTGAACAAACAATCTTGATAGTTTTGATGTGGTTTGTCGGCATTACACCAATAATTTAATACTCTGTCGATATCAATTTGTACAATTTTGGTATAGTATTATAAAAAAAAAAAAACCTGAATGTTAACAGCACTGCATTTGTATTTGGAAAACCCATTTAATCCTAACGTCGATTGTTTAAGGGAGAGCGAGAGATTCATTGTTAACGACATTTTAAATTATATTGAATGTTATTATTAGCCATAAGAATATTTACTAAATATGCTTTTTTTTTATCCTTTTAGCATTTCAATATAAACGGCTTAAAAAATCTTTCATTTCAATGATCAAGAAGAGTTAAGCTACTCCAGTACACGTGCCACAGTTCGGTCAGTTTACTTACGTCCTTTTGTTATCTTTTCCTTTCATATTTAGCTACACAAGAAGTTGTAAAATTCCACCGTCCGTTTCGTGACCCGAGACCACACCCGAACTGTTTATAGGTACCTATTTTACAGTAACATCGCGAAATATAAATAAATAAATATCAGGGGACAATGTCACACCAATTGACCTAGTCCCAAACTAAGCTCTACGTTTGTACTATCGGTACTAGTCAACGACATAAATACTTGTATAGAGAAATATATCCTTAAATACATAGAAAACATCCATGACTCAGGAACAAATATCCGCGCTCATCACACAAACATCTGTCCTTACCGGGATTTGAACCCATGGCCGCTAGCTTCGTAGGCAGGGTCACTACAATCAATCTTACTAATGTTATAATATAAACGAGAAATATTGGATGTTTGTTACTCAATCATGGTTGAACCACTGAACGGATGAGGATGAAACTTGGCACATCATATAGGTTAAGTCCTGAAATAGGACATAGGATATTTTTTATCCCGGAAAATTGGACAGTTCCCGAGGAAGCAGCGATAACGACTTCTATGCGGACGGAGTCGCGGGCAAACGCTAGTTTATTTATAGGTATTTATTTATTTACTTAAAATAAGTATTTATATACTTCTTACAATAAGATACAGATAGGTAGGACTTTTAATAACTATGACGAAAATTATTAACGGTCATATAGAAATGTTTTTTTCTTAAAGTAGTATTTAATAACTTACGGCTGCATTCAGTCAGATAATGACGATTAAGTCTCTTTGGTGACGATTTTTCACACTTTGATTAAGGAATTAGGAATTAGTTAATTGTCTCTTAAATGATGTCTCTGAGTGCGGCGGTTAGTTATAACTCGTATGAATCATAAAGGAACGTCGGGGTAATTCAACGGATATACCTAATGAAATGTCTTTCGATAACAAAAGCGCTAGCACTGGGGACGCCATCTGCGATCTTTTTGCAAATCAATTTGGATCTGTGTTCTCTGATACCGATGCTTGGCATGCTCCTGTCCACGGGGATACTTTTCCACAACATTCCCTTGCAGCTGTTCATATAAGTGAACGAGCCATATCTAAAGCTTTGAGATCTATTGATCCAAATAAAGGCGCTGGGCCGGATGGGATTCCTCCTTACTTTATAAAAAAAACTTATAGATATCTAACTTTACCATTAAAACTTATTTTGGAAAAATCACTTCTCACTTCAACATTTCCAGCAAAATGGAAAGAAGCTCACGTTGTTCCCATTTATAAAAAAGGTGCGAAGAACCTGGTTAAAAACTATGGACCCGTTTCCATTCTAAGCCAGTTTTCCAAAATATTCGAGAGTGTGCTCTGCCCAATTATATCAGCTTATTCAAAAAATCTTATATCAGACTCGCAACACGGTTTCTGCAAGAATAAGTCTACAGTTACAAATTTAATCAACTATGCTACGCATCTGTCTCAAGCAGTGGACCGTGGGGTACAAGTGGATGCCATTTATACCGACTTTACAGGCGCGTTTGACAAAGTTAACCACGATATCTTAATTTCTAAGCTCGGCCGCTATGGTATTCATGGATATCTATTGTTTTGGTTCAAATCTTACTTGGAGGATAGGACACAGAGGGTGGTGGTGAACGGGCATAAGTCTCAGCCGTACACAGCCAACTCAGGTGTGCCTCAGGGGTCACATCTCGGCCCTATCCTTTTTCTTCTTTTCATCAATGATATTCCAGATTGTGTTAATCATAGTAATTGCTCAATTTTCGCTGATGATTTAAAACTGTATAGAACCATTACCAGTCAAAACGATATAATACTTTTGCAGGATGATATCAATTCTGTTCGAGCCTGGTGCACCGTCAATAAAATGAACCCCTCTAAGTGCCTTCACATTAAATTCACTAGGAACAAAATTATAATACCTTCGCGGTACGCTCTTGGTGATGATGTGCTTCAGGAGTTGGACAAAACACGAGATTTAGGTGTTATCTTAGACACTAAATTGAGATTCGTGGAACACATTGATCATGTAGTAAAGAGAAGCTGGAGAAGGGTTAGTAAAAAGAATATGCAAGCACTTTACAAACACTCGTGCTATGCTATCTCTCTATTATAGTTTAATTCGTAGCATTCTGGAATACGCCGTTGCTGTCTGGAACCCGTGTTACAGGGTTCATATTGATAGACTGGAGCGTGTCCAGCGAAATTTCACTCGATTTTTGGCTTTTAGAGATCCTCAATGTCCGTACAGAGCCAGCTATGAAACGAGACTTTATCATTTTAGACTTCCATCTTTGCAGAAACGTAGAGAAATAACAGACTTGTTGGCATTATACAAGTTGATTCATGGTTTGTTTAATTCACCAGATACCCTTAATAAAATACACATCAGAGTGCCACGTAACATGCCCAGGTACCCTATATCTAATATATTTTCAATAGCTTATAGAACCAATCTTGGTAAGTTCTCTCCACTGAATCGGTTCATGAGGACCTACAACGAATTACCAACAAGTGCGAATGATATAGACATCTTCGGCGACTCGCTGCAGGTCTTTAGGAGTAAGTTAAGAGCCATCGAATAATTATCACCTATCTTAATGTAATTGTATTGTTTATTGTGTATTGTTGAGTTGTGCAGGCTACAGGTTACCTTCAAAGTTATTTTAAAAGCGATAACTAAATTGTAAGAGTGCTGTATACACTTGCCTCGGTATTGCACACAGGTTTGTAACACTATAGGAATATTTTTTTTTATATCTTAATTGTGTAAATACTATTAGTGTATCTTTTTAATAAATAAATAAATAAATAAATAAATATTAAAACATGCGAACAAGATTCTTAACAGGCGAAACGTATTATTGTTTGCATTTTAAGCGGAACCACAAAAATGCCAAATTACTTTGTTTCGGCATCATAAATTTCATAAAAGACAACGATTCTGATAAGGGGTGTGATTCTCTTAAAGAAGTGCATTCTCAATTAGGCAGCAGGGCTTCTGCCAAACGTTCGAACTTAAAAAGGCTGCTTAATTGAGAATTCACCCCCTAAAATGTGTTTCGTACGTTCTGACGGGACTACATAAACTCGCCGGTGCGCCGCGTTCACTCGCTCACTCGTTCGACCGACCGAACGTCGTTTTTAAGAGAATAACACTCAAGAGCTTTAAAGTATTTCTATGAAAGGGAAAATAAATACCTATAACTTCATTTCTAATTTACAATAAACTAGTCAAAGTTATGTTTTTTTTTTCGATATTACTTTAAAGTATTTAAAGCATTGCATTGTCGTCAACGGACAAGCATGGTATTTTTTTACCTGGCCATGTTTTTTTTAACTATATACGGTCCACGTCATTACCCAGGTGCGCAGGTAAACATACTTTGTGCCTACTGATTGAATGCTTTGTTTTATTTTGTACAAGGTAATGTTACAACTTATATAATTTTTGAGCTCGACAGCTTCAGGGTAGTGATTCTCTCAAAAGCAAAGGTGAGCGAATGCGGGAGTGAATGTCCAAGCGGCGAGTTTAAGTAGTCCCGTCAGAGCGAGCGAAACACATTTTAGCGCGTGCATTCTCAATTAGGCAGCCTTATACGTTCGAGAAGCCATGCTGCCAAATTGAATACATGCGCTGAAATGTGTTTTGTTCGCTTTGACGGGACTACTTAAACTCGCCGCTTGGACATCACTTCTGCGTTCGCTCACCTTTGCTTTTGAAAGAATCACTACCCAGTCTATTTAGCGATAAAATAACTTGCCACAACTGGCTGTTCTTACCAACACAAATCTAAACGACACTTAAGGAAATGAAATCTAAATTGAAAAGAAAAATCAAAAAGACAATTCTTACTATATTGTTTTTTTTTTAGCATTAGAAAGAACTTTCAAGAAGTAAATGTAAGGTTTTTTATTGGGAATGTTTACGATAGTATGACGGAATAAGTGGAAAATTATTAAAACACATATCATGTTGGACCATGTTGCATTACAATAGAAATTGCAAAATGTGTAGTTTGCTTTTACGTACGAAGATTTTTCAATAATAATGCGTTAACATTTTGTGATAACTTTAATTTATCACAAATATATTGCTTGATAAAAAACCCAAAGAACAAACAAACGGATCGTTTTATAAAAAACCTTTCATGGGGTCGCTACTAAGGATTGGGAATTTTGAAATTTCAATTGGTCGCATAATTATGTCCGCCATTATCTTGTTTGTTCATCTTTGTTTTTAAACGTCGTCACTCTCATGTCGTATGTCTTGCGAGTGCGATACGTTCTAGGTACCTACTAGTTGTCCCAGAATCATTTATTGTTTGAGTTGTTGAGTTTAATTCCGTTGAAGTTTGTTGTTATTGTTATTAATGATTTAGAAAAAGGTTAACGTCACCTGCTTCTTTGGTTACCGAATTTCTAATGCTAAAAAAAATCTAATTATAATAATGCATTAGAGCAATAACAGCTTTTTAATTAAAATGTTATCCATGATATTTCAATATATGTGTTTGCTATTTAATTCAACTTTATAATCACAGGTACCTACTATCTTTTGCACGAGACTCCATCCACGTAGAAGTCGTTCATCGCAATTATCTCAGGAACTCTCCAATTTTCCGGGATAAAAAGTAACTCATGTGCTATTCTATCTCTGTGAATCAAATTTGATTTAGATCCGTGGCGTTTTGACGTGATCGGGTAACAAACATCCATACATTCGCATTTATAACATTAGTATACCTATAGGTACAATCCATTTAAATAATCCTTTATTTTTGTATAAGTTGATTAGAATGTAGTACAAACAAATAGTTGAAATGACGGACCGTGGCGCTTGTGTTTGAGGCGCCGGTGCTGGGTTTCGTGGCACCGACGCTTGCGGTCTAAGCGCCGATGCTAAGCTCGGATCGTTTACGTGCAGTAGCTCGTGATGAGAATGCGGGCATCCATCTACGCTGCATCCCTTCGCTCGGCATTGATCTCGCCGATGTTTTTTGTTCATGCATTTGAAGCATATCCTGTTGTCTTTGGCCCATCCCCATCGGGCAGCAACTGTTAGGGCTTGCAATTTCTTGCACCGCGTAGTTTCATGGTTTCCTCCGCAGCTTAAGCATGGTTCAATCTGCTCAGCGGAGTAAACAGGGTTCGGTCGACGCGGTATTAAACCGACGTTTAGTTTTACAGGGCGCAGCTCCCGTCGGTTCGGTGGTGGGGCTACTGTGGTTGATGTTCCAGTTGCAGCCGTTGAGTAGGTGAAGCGTAAGGCGCGATCTGCCTCTCGCATCAGAAATTTCGTTAACACGACGACCTCCGGGTCATCCGTGTCCATATTAAGTTCTGTGTAATCGCAAAATCTGGATCTCAAATGTGGGCTCAATCGATCAAGTATCTCTCTTGTGAGCAGCGGGTTGTACAGATACTTCCGCTTATCTACGCTCGCCACGACCGTAATTATATTTTGCACCTTCACCGCGAAAGCGTTTAAGTCCGATGCGGACGAGCCTAGTCGTGGCAATCTCTTTAAATCGTCGAGCGCTCTGTCGACGATAATCTCGGGTCGCCCGTAGCATTGTCGTAGAGTCTGCATTACGTGTTCAGGTTCGGTTGTCGTATGCAGCAGTGACAAAACAGCCTCACGGGCGGCTCCCTTTAGGCAAGATCTTAGCCGTGCCATGTTCTCTGTAGGCTTGAACGAATACGCCTTCGTGGACTCGGCGTATGCCGCTTGAAATGGCAGCCATTCGCCGGTCGCCCCACTGAATGCTGGTAGCTCGTACACTTGACGTGGGGGCGGTCGTTGGCGTGACATTTTCTCAATCGCCTCAGCTAATTGAGCTATCCCGCGGTTGCCGCTGTTACTGCGCTCGCGGGTCGGTGTATGTGTCGTCGGTCGCGGTTCGCGTCTAGGCGTCGACTCATACAGGTTCGAGGTTCGGTTCTGGTTCGATGGGTTCGCTGGGTTCGCGTTTAATGCGCATTGCTCTAGCCACGAGTCCACCTGTTGATCGGTCTCAGGTTGACCCAAAGCGCTTCCTCTCTGCGATCCCTCGGCTTCCAATAAATCCAATTGTGAAGCCAACTTGCTCTGTATCATTTGTTTTTCTAGCTGCAACTCTCGGCGGCTGACTTCTAGCAATCTTTGCTCGGCCTCTTACTCGGCCTGCCGCATAAGCATGGCTGTGTTGTTTGAGCATCTCGATGCTGCGGGCGATTGTCGAAATACTACGGTTTTGTTTAGTAAACCGGATCTTGACGGCGCGTTAATGTCGCGTAACGTCGTTGAGCGCACGGGTTCGGAGGCGCTAGGCTCGGGTTGGTTCGACGTAACGGCGTCCAAGTGTCCGTAACGATTAAAATCGTCTCGTAATACGGTGTCGGACACTTGCGCGTTACCGTCGCCGCCGGCAACCGAGCGCACGTAACGGCCGAGGCCATCTCGTCCGGAGACGGGGTCGTGCGCTGGTGCAGCGTTAGCAGCCTGGCGCACGTAACGGCCTAAGCCATCTCGTCCGGGGACGGGAACGTGCGCTGGCGCAATGTTAGCAGCCTGGCGCACGTAACGGCCGAAACCATCTCGTCCGGGGACGGGAACGTGCGCTGGCGCTTTGTAATCGTGGGCAACCGAACACTCGTAACGGCCTAAGCCATCTCGTCCGGAGACGAGAACGTGTGTCGGTGCCTTATCTCCTCTTGAGATATTTAAATGCCGGTCGAGCTCAGCACGCCATAATTGCGGATCTACAATAAGAGCAGTCGGATCGACTTCTACTCCGAGAGGTTCAGAGGGAGCAGAGAGTCCAGCGAGGTTCGATCGCTGTACTGCAGCGGTTATTGTTGATGCAGTATTGGTGGGTTCGGTAGTTGTTGGTTCCGATCTTGTTTCCAGTTCTTGTAAGTGTGACGGTGGTATGTAATTATTATTGTATGGTGGAGGGTATTTTGCGTACAGGCAATAAATCAGTCAGTTGCTAGCTCTGGTGTTTCATTGACGTTACATTGGCGCCGAGTCGGGATAACGGTTTTTTCTTTCTTTACCACGCGTGCAAATTAGTTATATAACATGCCTATCGGTAAAATTGAACCTTTTGATCTTAGTTCTAAACAATGGCCGGCCTATATCCGTCGCGTAAATCAATATATTTTGTTAAACGAAATAAAGGATGACTTGAAAGTGCCAATGCTAATTACAGTGGTAGGTGACGCGACGCTTTTTGGGAATGTTGAACTATTATGGAAAATTTATTCCTAATTTAAGTGATTTACTACACCCTTGCATAACCTACTAAAAAAAGATGTTTTGTGGAATTGGGATTTACAATGTGATCGTGCATTTATTGAGGCCAAGCGCGCTCTCCTGAGCGAGCGGGTGTTGGCGCACTGCGAGGAGGGGCGGCCGCTGGTGCTGTCGGTGGACAGCAGCGCGTACGGGCTGGGCGCCGTGTTGGCACACCGGTACCCCGACGGCGCGGAGCGGCCCGTCTCCTGCGTGTCGCGCACGCTCGCTGCGCCCGAGCAAAACTATAGCCAAGTGGACAAAGAGGCGCTCGCGATAATGTTTGGTGTTACCAAACATCATCAATATCTTTTTGGCAGGCGCTTCTTGTTACGGACGGACCATGAACCGTTGACACACATTTTTGGAACTAAGGGCGGGATACCGCAGACTGCAGCAAGCAGGCTGCAAAGATGGGCAGCTAGATTAGCAGCGTATGAATTTGATATTGAGTATGTGCGGTCGGCGGATAATGGTCCGGCCGACGCGCTGTCGCGATTGCCGCTGGCTCAGGAGGGCAGCTCGTCCGATGCGACAAACTATGTTAATTTAGTTGAGGAATCACTGCCTGTCAACTTTAATAATAATAATAATAATAATAATAATGAATTTTATTTCAGGCAACAAGGCCCATATTTACAAATACCTTATAGACTAACATACATATCAATATAAAAACTTAAAACTAACACCGAGGTGACAGAGCAGTGTGGTCCTGTTCTGCCAAAATTGGCAACTTTAAAGACGTCGCCAAATATACGGATAAAGACGTTTTGTTAAGCAGAATAAAAGGTTACATTCAGTTCGGCTGGCCGTCGAACGGGAGTTGCGATGAGGAATCCCTTTTTTAGTCGAAGGTGTGATTTATTGTTGGAATTAGGGTGCATTATATATAAATATAGAATAGTAATTCCGACTTATCTTAGGAAACAAATTCTAGATGAAATCCACGAAGGGCATTTAGGAATAAATAAGATGAAAAACTTATCACGCAATTATGTATATTGGCCAAGTTTAGATGCATGGCGATCTAGAAGCGTGTCGGCGCGTCCCGCACCGCGCGGCACGCTTCACAAGCCCGACACAACGCCGCCGCAAGAAACTCAACAGTCAGTCGTTTTTTAAATATTGCTTATGATAATTAATGATATTATACAACGAAAAAAAAACTTAACCTAGCATTATACAAAACAATGAATGTAACAAAAAATATGAATATATATATCATGCGTGTAGTTGAGCAGGAAAATGTGTCAAAACTCAAAATTTCTACAAGAACTCATAAGTAGTAAATATAAAAAATAAATAAAAATTATACTTACCTATGACGATGCAAAATAACACATAAAAAGTTTCGATACATTCTCCTACAGAAACCGTGTCCCCTAGACAATACACAATGTTTTACATATTTGTATGATTACGTTATTATTAAGATATTTAGGTGTTTAATTTAGGCCAAGCATTTTTATCTGTTAGATAGTCTTCGACCCTATAGTAAGCTTTAGACATCAACGACTTTTTCAAGTAATTTTTAAGTACTGGAAATGGTAACTTTAAAACTTCGTCAGGTAATTTATTATAGAAATGAATGCATTGACCTACAAATGATTTATATACCTTACGGACACGAATTTTTTTTATAACTATTTTATTTTTATTTCTTGTATTCAAATTATATATGTCACAATTCTTAATAAAAGAGTCTTGATTTTTAATGACATAAATAATATTCTCATAAATAAATTGTGATGCTACTGTCAAAATATTAATTTCTTTAAATAGTAATCTTAAGGAATCACGGGAGTTTAGGTTATATATAGAACGAATGGCTCTTTTTGTAACACTAAAATAGTCTGTTTGTCAGCAGCTTTTCCCCAAACAAGAATACCGTACGACATAACACTATGAAAATAACTATAATAAACTAAGCGAGCTGTCTCAACATTGGTAAGTTGTCTGATTTTCCTAACAGCATAAGCTGCCGAACTTAATTTGCCTGCTAGTACTGCTATATGGGGACTCCATTGCAAGTTTTTGTCTATAGTTATTCCTAAGAAAAGCGCCTTATCCACTATTTCCAAACACTCATCATTTAGAAAAATACTAGATTCTACCGGTCTAACATTAGGCAAAGCGAACCTAACACATTTAGTTTTCTTAGCATTAAGTAGCAAATTGTTACTAGTAAACCAATTAAGTACTTTACCTATTTAGTGTCGCGTTTATCCTACTATAATCGACGGATTTTCGGTCTACCTTCTTACACTCCAAAATAGCACAATAAGGCATGCTTCTGGATTTATTTCCTATTTTAGAAAATTAAAAATATCGAAATATTGAAATAAGCCATCGCGGCAAAACTATGGTAGGTTATGCGGAACTCTGCATAACTATGCCACACGTAACACGCCCACTTGATACTTCTACTGTTTTTTCTGTTCTGTGGTAGGAAGCCTTCTGGTTACCACAAGTTATTTTTAAAAAGGAATGTAAAGAAATGGTTTTATAACCATATGTCAATTCAAAACCATTTTTCATCAGTTTGTGGTGTGTTCAGTTTATATGGGTGATTATACAAAATTCGGGTAACTCACTGTCATTAGACAATAAAACGATGTTGTATTATATTATATATTTTTTTAACTTTATTTGAAAACAATTAAATGCCTTTTATTTGGTCACTTAATTTCAGCTATTCATTTTAAATACAAGTTTGTAAATTCCCACGATATATTCTCAACACGAAGTACTCTGGCATGTCACAATCCCAAAAACGCGCAATCAGGTATATTAAATATTTCACTACAATCTATGATGTTGTTAACAATGTACGTCACAATTTTTAAATTTAATATTTTTACCGTTGTAAGGGCAAAAGAGATAGCTTAATGATAAGAAACAATGTGAAAGAGTAGGACATTAGAATTAAGTGTTAGAGCGAGACAGGGAATAGAATTAATAATGTGTCAGAGCAGGAGAGAAGATAAGGGAAATAAAGAGATTGCCAAGATGTCTGCTTTTGATTGATTACGCCTTTACATGGCGCTGCGACAAAAAAATCGGTATTTAATTAATCAATGGATTAATTACCAAAATAATGTAGAAAAAGTGTTGATTACAGTTACTTAATGAAAGTTACGAAAAAGTTTCGCGAAATATAAGTAGTTTTGCTTGATTTGAAGAGATAAGTGTAAAAGGTGCTCATACGGTTTATGCAGCACGCGGCACGTTTAGCCGCAAGTACCACGTTAAGGTACAAATCTACTTCTTTTCAGCCTAATTTCAGCTATAAAAACACAAAATGGAAGGCCTCGACAGCGATGGCTTCAAATTTTTTACGAAAGATCAATTAGAAGAGGAACTACGATTACGTTATTTACCGGTAACAGGCATCAAAGCCGATCTAATTAGAAGACTAATCGAGGACAACGAGGAAAAAATTAAAAATGGAACAATCGAAACGTTAAAACAAGAAAAGGTTCGCCGTCAATCACAAATTATAGAAATTGAAACAATGAAGGAACAAATACGTAAGTTGACACAAGCACAACCGGGTATGCATACCAATACCAGTTCCGACAACGGACACGTCGACACCAATAATTTAACTGCAGTATTGAGTCAGTTAGCTCAAACACAAGAATTAATAGCGCAAAAAATGTCACCAACATTTCAAGTATTCTCCACGAGTGACACAAGTAATGCAATACCATTATTCGGTGGCAATCGCACCGAAAATGCAGTAGACTGGATAAAACAAGTAGAACGAATAGCTGCATTAGCAAACTGGTCTGATAATTTAACCTTAGTTAACGCGTCCATGAGACTTAGAGGTCCAGCACATAGCTGGAATGCTGTGGTAGGAAAAAGAATTGAATCATGGTCTGAGTGGAAAGTTCTAATTAAAGAAAGATTTAAAATGAAAATGACATTTGCAGAATTTATACAATATCAAAGCAAAAGAACACTTCGAGCATCAGAAACCATAACAGAATATATTTACATTAAAAATGCTATGCTTGAAAAATCCCCAAGTATTGTTTCAGATCCTGACAGAGTCTCACTCATTCTGGAAGGCATACAAGACATGAGATGGTCCACGCCTTTGGCAGTACATTGCTGTCAAGATGTCGAAACACTGATCAACCATGCCTCAGCCTTGGATAACATCAGGAAGGTACAACGTAAGATTTTTGAGCATCACGACACTGTGAGTAAACAAAATTTTGACAAAACGAAAAGCACTTTCATATCTAAATACAATCCAGACACAGATAAAATTGAAGAACAAATATGTTTTCGCTGCAAACAAAAAGGACACATTTCATACAACTGCACAATGCAACCACAGACATCCAAAATAAATGACCCTAAGGAAAAAAATTCAAGACCACACCTTTACTCTCATGAGACCCCTAGTACATCAACAAATTCAAAAAGTTCAACATTTAGAGAGAAACCAGTAAATAAACAAGTAAATTGCATACAATGTAATGAACCTAGTGTGACATTGATTCCAGTTACAGTGAATGACAGCATACAAGTAAATGCACTTCCAGATTCAGGTTCGGTAATCACGCTAATGGACAAGAAGGTACTACCAAGTGAACTACAGGTGTACCCATGGCAGAAAGGATCATACAAAGTCGCAGGAAGCATGTTCACACCAATTGGATGGATGTCAGCACGAGTACAGGTGGGAAAAATAGATTATATAATGCCACAAGTAGCTATTTGTGAAAATTTATCAGTAGAAATGATAATTGGAAAGGATTGGCAACATGCAATATATGCAAGGATTATACATGAGCCAGATGGAAAAATATGTATTATTACACCTTCACACACAGAACTCTTCCCCAATAATGTGCAAAATGACAATGCCATAGCTTGTTGCATAAATACCAAATCAAACAATGACCAAGAAATAATAATCACAAATAATGATAATGAAAAGGTTTTGAAATTAGTAGATCAATATTCAGACATTTTTAAAAGCAGTAATAATGACATTGGTGAATTTCAAGACGTAGAATTGGAAATAAAACTAAAACATGATAAACCAATTAAATGTAAACCATATAGACTTCCAGAGCCAGAACGTGACTTTCTGAGAAATACAGTAGAACAATGGATAGAACAAAAAGTATGTAGACATTCAAATTCACCCTATGCAGCTCCAATGTTTGTTATGGAACAGCCATTCCATAGCACAACACCTTTTAGACCTGTTGTAGACTACTCTAGAACAATAAATCCGATTACAGAAACTAATGTACAACCAATAGACAGAATGGAAGATATCATAAACATAGTTTCAAAATTTATGTACAAATTTAAACTGGATATATATCACGCATATCACAATATTAAAATCAAGGAAGAGGATATTTATAAAACTGCTGTTATTACGCAAGATCATCATATAGAATTTATGAGAGTAATGTTTGGATTGGTGGGAGGCCCAGCCATTATGTCTAAGGTCATTAACCTCACATATGGTCATTTATACGACCAAGGCGTAAGGTTATATTATGATGACATTTCGGGAGGAGCCAATTCAATCGATCAATTGCTACATGTACTCGAACAGATTTTTATTGCCACACGAGAGAAAAACTTGAAATTAAACAAAGAAAAGTGTATATTTTTGACAACCGAATTGCCATTGTTCGGTAGAATAGTTGGTTACAAACAAGAAAAACCAGATCCTAAACGCACTGCTGCAGTGGAAAAATACGAGACACTAGCATCAATACCGGAAATTAGATCATTTCTAGGATTCGCCAACACATTCCGAAAATACATAAATAACTATGCAATAATCGCCAAACCTTTGAATGAACTTTTAAGAAAAAATTATGACTTGACCATAGAGCAGAAGCAACAAAACAAGAAAAATAAGTTAACTTTGACAGATAACCAACAAAATGCGTTTGTATCACTAAAAACATTAATAACATCGTCCCCAATATTGGCTTATTTTCAACGAGATGCTGAAACAATAGTGGAAACTGACAGTTCCTACCAGGGAATCGGTGCGTGTCTGATTCAAATACAAGACGGAGAAAAAAAAGTTATTGAATATGCCAGTCGATGTTTGAAAGACGCCGAAACCAGATACCACATAAATGAATTAGAAGTTACGGCCGTACATTGGGCCATTGTGCATAAATTTAGAATATATTTGCTTGGTGTGAAATTTACAATAATAACAGACAGTTATACAACAGCATATGTAGTAAACAAATCAAAATTGAACCGAAAATTCGCAAGGTATGTCGTAGATTTGGCACCATTCGATTTCACACCTATTCATAGACCTGGAAAGCAAAATTGTATCGCAGATCATCTATCTCGCTACCCAATTGAAGAAATATGTATGATGATAATTACAACTAACGAAGACAAGTTGAAACAAGCACAAAGTAAAGATAACTACATCAAATTAATTTACTCAAAATTGCATCAGGATCCAATTACTCACCATTTGCAACAAATAAGACAAAAATACAAATTAGAAAATGAAATTTTATTGTATGTCAACAATGAAGATTTATATAACAAGGACAAAATTGTTGTACCACAAAATTTAAGGTCATCAATATTAAAAATGACACATGATGACAGTGGACATTTGGATTTTAAAACTACATTATCAAGAATAAAACAGAAATACTGGTGGAAAACAATGCATAAAGATGTCAAAAGTTACACAAAATCATGTATAGTTTGTGCAAGTACAAATAGAAGAACAACACTTGCATATGGGCTTATGGGTAAGAGACCTATACCAAACTCGCCAATGGATATATTATCAGCTGATCACATTGTCAATCTGCCACAAACAAGATCGGGAAATGTATACATGCTTGTGCACATTGATCATGCGACAAGATATGTCATGGCAAAGCCTACATGTTCATTATCCGCAGAAGATGTTATGAATACCATAGAAAATGATTTAATATACATGTATGGCCCACCCCTCACTTATATATCAGACAAAGCCCCTTGTTTTATGAGCAAAGCAACTCAAAACTTCTTTGCTAAGTATGGAATTGAACACCTACCAACAACCCCTTATACACCACAAGCAAACGGTTTAGTCGAAAGGGCAAATGCAACAATAATATCTACACTGACTAAAATAGCTTTGGAACAAGAAAAAGAATGGGATCAGTTACTACCTAACACACTATTAGCTATAAACACAGCCAAACAGAAGACCACTGGATTTTCACCATTTTATTTGTTACATGGTTATCACCCTAGAATACCTCCAAATGAAATACACATAGGTACAGTACAGGAAGATAAAGAACGAACACATCAATTAGAATATTTAGCTGAAGCCAGAGAAATTGCAATTCAAAATATACAAGAGAAAAACTACAAAAATAAAACAAAATTTGACCTAAGAAAAATAGAACACAATTTCCAAAAAGGTGACTATGTATTATATGAATGGGCACAGCCTCAAGATACAAAAATTACACCAAAGTATAAAGGACCATACCAGATAACCAGAAAAGTCGGGTCAGTGTGTTATGAAATACAAAATGTCAAACAGCCTTCGAAGAAAAGAATAGTACATGTTCAAGCTTTAAAAGCATTATCCAAACCACCATCCTTAGATTCTTTTTCAGCTTTCTCAGAAAATATTGACCAGCCAAAAGATGACAGCCAAAGCAACCATTGTGATGACCAGCCAAAAGAGGACACCCAAAGTAACCATTGTGATGACAACCCCGTTGATGATACCAAGGAAACTCCCACCACAAGTACATATGTGACGAGGAGAGGCCGCATCATATGGAAACCAAAGAAGTATAATGAATAACCAATATGTAGAAAACCAAAAAAAAAAGTATAAAATGTATAAAAAAAATTAAAAAAAAAAAATATTACGTAAAAGCATTGTACTTTTCTCAGTTGATTACAGAAAGAAACAATAATTGTAATTAGAGACAGTAAAGTTATATAGGCTTGGTATCCTATTTCACAAGTAGACCGCGAATAATGATAAGTTATTAGTAAGAATAATAGTATTAGTGTAGTATCAGAACAGTGGAAAGAATATTGTCAGTACAGTAAAGCCCAGTTTGAAAGTTGTAACATATTAACATAAATTGTAGTAGTGTTGGAAAACTACATAATGAATTAGATTACATTTTGGAAATTGAAATTAAATATTTATAATAAATGAAAATAAAAGTGTAAATTTGTTTTGTAAAGTCTAAGAACATGTAAGGAGAGGTAAAATTTGAAATTAAATATTTAAATTAAACATTGAATTTTGAAATTTTAAAGGGCATGTAAGGGCAAAAGAGATAGCTTAATGATAAGAAACAATGTGAAAGAGTAGGACATTAGAATTAAGTGTTAGAGGGAGACAGGGAATAGAATTAATAATGTGTCAGAGCAGGAGAGAAGATAAGGGAAATAAAGAGATTGCCAAGATGTCTGCTTTTGATTGATTACGCCTTTACACCGTTGTTGTAAAAATAATTAAAAAAATTGTGTTCAGTTTTATTCGTCAGTCCGCTGTGTGTTATAAAATAAAAAATATTATTAAATATTAAATATTTATTAAATATGAATTATTAAATATTTAACCAAACTACTTCACTTATTTCAGCAAAAATATTTTTATTGTCTAATTTACTTGAAACTTGGTAGAAATGCTCTTCAATGCAAATAATGAGACACTTATTTCAGCGATTACTAAAATTCAACCCCTAGAGGGATAAAAGGGGGTTGTAAAGTTTGTTTAGGAAAAAATATTTGGTATGCTTAAATTTACTTTAAACTTGGTAGAAATGCTTGCTCTGCAATGAAAACAATGAGTCACGTGATAACTAAAATTCAAACCCTTGGGGGATGAAAGGGGGTTGCAAAGTTTCTACAGGAACGAATACTTTTATATTCTGATTTACTTGAAACTTGGTAGAAATGCTCGATTCAGGAAAAACTACCTCTAAGGAGGTAAAACGGGGGGTAGAAAATTGTATGGTATATTTTTGAAGTGAAAAACATGGATAAAAGGTGGTAATAGTTATTTAAGAGCAAATCCAAGAAAACTTGGGATCTAAGACTACTGACTGTAAAGTTTGTATCGAAATTATTTAATATTCAAAGTTACTACAATATACATACAGAAAATATTCAGCTTCGGTGTTTTTCGAAAATCTTCTGCTAAGTGGGTTAATTGTTTGTATAGAAATATGGCAAATTTATCTAGAATCGTATTAAAAAACGTAATGGTGAAAGAAAGGCAGTGAATTGATTGTGTATGACAATTTTGTTGTTTTAAAGTTAGCGCCATAAAATTAAAGTTGTTTTTGTGGACTGCTTACTTAAAATTCACGCTCTAGACTTTTTTTTAAAAGCCTTAGAAGGTGATGTAAACTATAACTGTACTTTCAACAGAAGTTCTGACTCTCCGCAGACGAAGTCGCGGGCGGAAAGCTAGTAAGAAATAAAACAGTTAATGTTATTTTAGGTTGGGCCATTTGCAATCAAATGCTTGTTTATGTGTTACAATAAAACAGTAAACAAACCCAAGTGGTTAAAGGTAAATAAACCGTTTTATCTAATTTCAAGCTTAATCATTGAAAATATGCAACAAAAACCAAGTTATTAGATATTGCTCAACATTGATTTACTATTTTTAGACTTTTTTTTGTTACGTACAAGCATAATTTACGTACCTTTTTTGTTTGGTGTTGCACAACCAAACTACGGCTAAGCAACTTTAGCTTAGCAAAACATTTTAGCGTTATCTAACCAACCGAAATGTAATATCCGACCAAACGAAGATCAGTGTATAGATAATACTTTGCTTACGTGTAACCGAACGCTTCCCCCTCCTCTCCCCGTTCCCGCCTGAACCGCCCGAACTGGCAACTGGCATGGCAAACCTGTTCATTCTTGTCCGCCTACTTAAGCGTCGTCAATGGCGTCATCTCATCTTACATCTATTTAATATTTATTTATTTTGTTCTGTGCGTATAGTAAGTCTTAAAAACCATTTAAATATCTTTTTCAACAACTTTATCAAATTATACAGTGTACTTAATGTGTTTTATGTATGTCAAATTATTAAAATACGCGAAAATGGAAGCGGACCCTCCACCAGACCCTCTGGGAGACTACCTTCGTGAATGAGGCCTGGATATGTATATCACTCAATTTACAGGTAAGAAAAACCTACCTATCTAAATTATTTTATACATTCACGTTCGCGTGTCTCGAATAGGTAGTAGGTACCTACATGAAATGTAGCTTTAACCATGTTTGTTACTTATTTCTCCCTCATATTTTTTTAGAACAAGCTATTGATATAGAGACATTACAAATGCTCTCTGAAACCGATATCAAAGAGCTAATACCTATAATTGGCCACAGGGCCAAATTAAATGCGCAGATTCAAATGCTCAGAGCATTAACAACGTTCGAATCCGAAAGTGGAGGAACTTTTAATATGGATGTAAGTTAATATTTTTTTTACAAGTCTTGGTACGAAGTTCAGCGTACGGGAGGGTCAGGGAAGGTTAGGTAGGGCCTCCCTTAAAGAAACGATGTGTGGAAACCACCCCTGTTCATAATAGGTATCAAACTTTTCTAGGTTAAGTTGTTTTAAGCTTAGAATAGTTCAGGATACCTACTTAAGCAATAACAGCATCAAGGTTTCAAATACTTCATTACCTTATGATGAAGAAAGAATAGAAAATCAAGTTTAGTAAGTAATCCATTTGTTACTTAGCGGTCCCGGGTTTGATCCCCTATTTGTGTGATGAGCACGAGTATTTGTCCTGAGTCTTGGGTGTTTTCTATGTACCTATTAAAGTATGTATTTATCTATAAAAGTTAGTTTATGGTTGCCTAGTACCCATAGTACAAGCCTAGAGCTTAGTTTGGGGCTAGATCAATTTGTGTGAGATTGTCCTAATATTTAATTTATTTATTTTAGATCTCTGATCAACCTTCTACTTCTGCACAGTGCGGGGTGACAACATACGTTCTGCAACCATTGGAACCCGCTGAACATCCAGTGGATAATTTATTAACTGATACAGAAATAATAATTCCTGACACATTGTGTGTAAGTCCTTAAGTATTTTGTAATATTTGCATCAATTAATATGGGAATTAATTAGCACAATATTGTTTAGTGTCAGATTTTTTTAATTCTTCATAATATGACAGTAGGTACTTAAAGTCAAATACTAACCCAATTTATTTTTTCAGGAATTGCTTAAAATATTACAATCTTCAAATGAAGGTAAAGCTCTATTGAGACACCGAGAAACAGGGCTATTAAATAATTCGGAAAGAAGACGTCTCTGCAATGTTATTGTAAACAATGAACTCAAAGATGACCCAAAGAAAAAAATTACTAGTGCACGACTGTATGAATTAGCGTATGAAATACCTAAAATATTTCGAAAAGAAAATTCTTCGGTTTATTTCATACCCTATATGAGTATAAGTCCGAAACAAAAGGTTTCCGCGAAGGGAAAATTGTTGGACTGTTACAGGCAGCGCAGACGGGAATTTATTAAATCGGGAATAATTCAAGAATATTCAAGACGGCAGACATCAACCAACCGTGAAGCATTGCCTCTACATGAGACCACAAACATCCAGGAAGCAATTGACCAGTTGCAGGCGACATCAAGTGATGATGTGAATGAAAAACTGCTGTGGCTAAATAACTGTTGTTATCCATGGGAGACGGTTGACAGATATTGGAACGATACGGGCAAACAAAGATTAACTGAATTAACTTCAACTGAAATGACAGTTGATAAGTACCTAAGCAAATATAAGCCGCTCAACCAGCCTGGTGGTGTATTGTTGGTAAGTTATTTTTTTTCGTGACATTTAAGACAAGCACTTTTTTTTGCTAGTTGTATATTTTGAAAACAACCGTAAGTAATATCCAAAAAATATCTAGGTACTTTTTAAAAATAACAAAAACACTTAAGCCTAGTAGTGACCCTGCCTATGAAACTAGCAGTCCTGGGTTCAAATCCCAGTAAGGGCAGTTATTTGTATGATGAGCACAAGCTGCACAAGTATGTGTTCCTTAGTCTTGGGTATTTTCTATGTATTTAAGTATATATTTATCTATTTAAGTATGTTGATAGCTGTCTAGTACCCATATTACAAGTGTAGAGCTTAGTTTGAGACTCGGTCAATTTGTGTGATATTGTCTCCTGTGTCTAAAACATTTTATTTTGATTTAGTCTTGGGTATTTTCTATGTATAAACTATTTACATTTTTATACAACTGCCCAAAAGTTATAAAGTTAAGTTAAAATGTAGTATTTTTTGGTAATTATTTATAGAAATTAAAACATGACTTAAATTATATTTTATTGTTTCAGTTCTTAAAGGATTTCAAAAATTTGAACCCTCATTGCGATGACAAATTATATGAAAACTGGTCTATAATTAGACCTAAAATACTTGAATACAGCGGAAAAAGACAGGATTCTGGATTAAAAGACATTTTAAGCTTAATACAAAACGATGATGGTAAGTTCACATAATTATACAGGGTGACTGGTAACTCGACGTATTCCCGTCTAGGGCTGATAAAGCAGCTCATAAGCTATCGATTGCATGATTAGAATCACTATAAACGAAAGAAGTTTTTAAAGCTACATGCCAAGTTTTTTTTTTATGACATGTTTTTGAGAAAACTTGGCATGTAGCTTTAAAAATTTCTTTAGTTTTGATTTATAATAGAATAAACTATTTACATTTTTATACAACTGCCCAAAAGTTATCAAGTTAAGTTAAAATGTAGTATTTTTTGGTAATTATTTATAGAAATTAAAACATGATTTAAATTATATTTTATTGTTTCAGTTATTAAAGGATTTCAAAAATTTGAACCCTCATTGCGATGACAAATTATATGAAAACTGGTCTATAATTAGACCTAAAATACTTGAATACAGCGGAAAAAGACAGGATTCTGGATTAAAAGACATTTTAAGCTTAATACAAAACGATGATGGTAAGTTCACATAATTATACAGGGTGACTGGTAACTCGACGTATTCCCGTCTAGGGCAGATAGAGCAGCTCATAAGCTATCGATTGCATGATTAGAATCACTATAAACTAAAGAAATTTTTAAAGCTACATGCCAAGTTATTTTTTAATGACATGTTTTTGAGAAAACTTGGCATGTAGCTTTAAAAACTTCTTTAGTTCATAGTGATTCTAATCATGCAAGAAAACACTTTTAAAAAAATTAATTAATACAAGAACTTAGGGGTTTTTCGTAACATGGACAAAAAGAAATGGAAGGAAAAATGACAAAAATTCCGCTTAAAATGATCAATATCTCGGAAACTAATAACAATTGCTGAACATACATGGGGGTTAAATCGATAGCTTATGAACTGCCCTATCACCCCTAGACGGGAATACGTCGAGTTACCAGTCACCCTGTATACATATATTAAAAACACTTAGATGCATTGTTAATCACTACATAGCATGTTATAAATAAATTGTATTGATAAACTACCCAAAATATTTTTTTCCCAATATGTTTATTCCAATTTGTGTTTATCTCCATTTTGTGTATTTCCCAGTCATTTTATGTTCTTCTTCGTCTTTTTCTTAAAAGCATACTTATTATTTTTCTTTTTGCTTGCCCGCATCAGTTTTTAGTAAAAAAAAATGAAATTGTTTTTCTAAATATTTGAAAAGGGGTCTAGAATGAGGGGTTGAAAAATGAAAGTGACTTGATTATAGCAAAAAATGTCATATGAAAGTGCTTAGCTTGCTCTTTTCAATTTTTTTTTTATAATTTTCTTTGACCGTACTTTTTGTTTTATAGCGAAAAATGTACAAAAAATGACTGTTCCTCCCCATATCTCCGAAGTTTATTAATCAAAAAATCTGAAAAAATCCTGACGTACCTATAGATAATTTCTTATATTTTATGGGGAAAATAAAGGAAAAATAGTTTTAGAGAAAAAACTAAATAACTTAGAAAATCTATATTAAAATTTAGGCTTGTCAAAATGGACCTTATTGCATAGAAAATAAAACAAAATGATTATTTTCTTTTGCGGTCACCAAGCATATTTTCTTAAATACGGAACCATCGGTGCGCGAATTCGACTCGCACTTGACTTTTTAAAGTCTAGCACTAGCTGTGACGTAGAAAAGACCACGCGGGAGTTAAGGCTCTGTAGACATTAGAAGAAATTTGTTGATTTACTTTCTCAGTAAATAATGATCATTTATTTAATAGTTTGCTTTTGAGGCAAACCTCTATAAGTATGATTTTTTCAGATCATCTTTAAAAAAAAAACCAGTTGTCATTTAGTGCTACCACCGGTGCGAAACCGGAGTGAGTCAGTAACTTATAATAATCACGTACTTCTGTTGCAGATACTGACTTGATTCTCAACACTGTCGCTTTTATGGCATTACCATTTTTAATGACGACTTCTATGGTAAAGGTTAAAGCCAAGACAAAGAAACAGTGGAGACCTTCCAAGCATAAAGTTCTTGAAAGTTTTATATGCCATTTAAAGAGCGCAGCTGAGATAGACGAGACCATCCAACGGCGTAAGACTAAGCTGCAAGAATTAGGGTTGACCTTACAACCATTTATAATTTTAGTGGGTCCCTCATTAAAGGAAATTTCTGGCAGGTACATAATCCTAAACCATTTACGATACGAGATGGCAAATATTTTGAAATGTGTCGACGCATGTTTCAAAATTATATTTGTGTTAAATGCAGAGAAATGGATCCTGCCGAATCCAGCCACTTGTGGCAGTTTCTTCAAAAAGCTGTATTTAATTTACATACAAAATACGACAAAGTATTTACTACTGTACGAGCTCTCGTGACTGACCTCAGATTAGAAGTCGAGTAGGGAAACTAGGGAACAATTTGACCACGATGATAACATGTTTTTTATGTTTTGAAAAATGTTCTAATGTTAGAAACTTGTTCAAACATTTTGTTATAGCTCATAACAAACATAATTTTTCAGTTTACCGTTGCATAGACGAAGGCTGTGATCGATCATTTTATTTAAAAAATACGTTTGCTAAACATTTGAACAAGTTTCACATTTGTAATTCCATTAATAATGAAAATCGAGCATTGTTGGCTGATGTTAATAGCACAGAGACGAATTGCATTAATGTTTCTAATTTACAATCACCAAGTAATGGTTACAATTCAAGAAATCTATCTAACATTTATTCTGTGGATACATTGAATCAAATTAAAAATGTGGCTACTCAAAGTGCTTCAACCTCTAACAATAACCAAATACCTTTATTTTTATCATGTTTGTACGCAAACCCTTTATTACCGAGGCAAACAGTTCAGGATGTAGTTCGGGGCATAGATAAATGTATTTTCAGTACAATAACCAATAACATACAAAACGTTTTTACAAAAATAATAGAGTCTAAAGATGAAGCAAAAGACATGGCATTGGTTAAACAAGAAGTGCTAGCAGTTGTCAACTAACCATTGAGAACATTTAACACCGAGCACAAGCGTTTAAAATATTTTGAAGAGGTGGGTTCTTACGTAGCTCCAAAAGAAATTGTTATTGGTCAAAGAAATACTACTAACACTAAACGGGGTGTTGTCAACGCGGTAACAGTAGAATGTACGGAGTAGTTTATTCCACTCAGACATTTCCTTCAAATTTTTTTTTCTCTGGATGGAGTTTTACAACAAACATTAGAGTATATTCGAGATATAAAAAACATTAATGCTCATATTAGTAATTTCATACAGGGTTCATTTTGGATTAATTTCATCAGAGGATGCAAGGACAAGGTAGTGTTTCCTTTATTTTTATTCTTTGATGATTATGAAAGTGGCAACGTTTTAGGAAGTCATTCCGGAATTCACAAACTAGGAGCAGTATATGTATCAGTTGGTTGTATGCCCCCAGAGAGAGCTTCTGCTTTAGCCAATATTTTTTTAGCTCTCTTATTTCATTCATCTGACAGAGTTGCATTTGGTAATAATGTTATATTTAAGCCGCTAATAGATGAATTAAACTTTTTATTTGAGACTGGAATAGAAATTAATGTTCCTATATTCCAAGGCCAATTATATTTTGCTTTAGGGCTAATTATTGGTGACAATCTTGGTATTCATTCCATTATAGGTTTTAAAGAATCTTTTTCATCAAACTACCCTTGTCGAATTTGTATAGTGCCAAAGGAAGTTATGAAAACTCAGTGTTATGAGGAAGAAAGCCTTTTTCGAGATATGAATAATTACCATGAACATCTTGAAATAAATTGTCCTAGAAGTACAGGCATAAAAGAAAAGTGTGTTTGGTTATCCGTTAAACATTTCAGATTATTTGACCAAGTAGGTGTTGACATGATGCATGATATACTTGAGGGAGTTGGCAAATATGTTATGTCTTTTCTCATCATAAAATATACAAGAGATCAAAAATACTTCACTTTACCAGTTTTAAATCATAGAATAGACAACTTTGATTATGGTCCCGACACCTCCAGCAAACCATGTGCATTAAGTATGGATTATCTTGTCAAAGGCAATGTTCGACTTTCAGCTTCTGAAATGTTATCGTTTTTACGGTATTTTGGTCTTATAATCGGTGATTTTGTACCAAGAGACGATGATTATTGGCAATTATACATAGTCTTGAAAAAAGTTATTGACCTGTTTAATGTCTACAGCCACCAGTAATGCTAGTTGCCACTTATTACAATTTTTGATATCAGAACTGAACGAAATGTACCTAGAACTTACAGGGGATACCTTGAAACCAAAATTTCATTTTTTAATCCATTACCACTCTATGTTAAAAAAAATTGGACCCTTAAATAATATTTGGTCAATGCGATTTGAGGCTAAGCACAGACTATCAAAAATTGCTGCCCGAGCTACATTCAATCGTCGGAATCTTACTAAGTCACTCGCAATTAAGCACCAGCTTCAACTTAACGAAATATTTACTAAAGGATCGCTTGAAGATACGTTTTCCGTAGGTCCTACAAAGAGAGTTTCAAAATGTAAATATGATGAGATAATATACGAACTTAACTTAAAATCTGGTTGTTCTATTAGCCTCGTCTCTTGGGCAAAACTTAAAGGTACCTACTACATACAAGTCCAAAAGAATACTCGTTCGTGATATGGGTAAGGCCGCGAATTTTGACGAATTTGGACGTTTCAAATTTAACATGCTCATAAAAAAAAATTGGTAGCTCCGAGAGGTTTCAAAACAATTTTATTATATTACGCGATAAAAACTGTCAAGGTCGCAAGTGACCAAATTGATTTAAATCCTTTTAAATAAATAATAAAAATATAATTCTGTCCAAAACGTAACGAAAGTTGTCAAATTTTTTCGACCACGTGTACTTAAAGTCCTGTTATTTTCACGATTTTCAACTTCTGATCGATCATGCTTTTGTTTAAACAAAATTTTATGATATAGCGATAGTTCTACCAATTGCGAAAAAAATATATTGAAATAATTTACTTGTTTTATGTTGCATTCTTTTATTGGGCCACAATTCCACGTTTTCGTTACGAATACTTACGTGACGCTTTATAAAGCTAGATTTAAAGCCAACTGTGGTAGAAATTCATTTTTGTGCACTGGCAACTCATGTTCTATTAGGGCAAAACCAGAGAGAATACAGACCTCGTCAATTTGTTGCTTAAATGGCGGACAAAGGTGACGCGGGCAAAGTTTTTGTAAATATCTTGTAAAGTGCTTGTGTGATTTTAAGGGTAAGTAGTGATTATTTTTAAGCGGTTGTTTTTTCATACGATAGGTTAATGTTATTCACGCACGTGACATGTATTATTATATTCAAAATATCGTTATTTCATCATGATAATCAATATTTTATAAAAAATACGTTACACTTTGGTTACGAATATGTTACATTTTAACGAATCGTGACGAAAACATGTGGTAAAGGGAAGTGCACACAGAAAAATACGAACTTAAATGAGTTTTTACTAGATTTCCAACTACAAATACAGCAAGTTATTAAGATGAATCAATTTGAAATTGTAGGTAGGTACGTACAGTAGGTATAGGGATCAGCACGAGAGAATTAAATCCATACTATGCATATCCATACTAATATTTAAGGCCGACGACGATAAAGTATATAAATGTTTTAAAAAACAAAAAAACCGCCTTCAAAAACGCAAAAAATAACTTCTACTACTAGGTACTTAGTAGTAGGTACCTATCCTATTAGGTTAGTCTAACTGAAGTCGGCTTTTTGTTGAAAATATTGTGGTCGCCGACTTCAGTTAGACTAACCTAATAGGATAGGTACCTACTACTAAGTACCTAGTAGTAGAAGTTATTTTTTGCGTTTTTGAAGGCGGTTTTTTTGTTTTTTAAAACATTTATTTTATTTTACACTTTTTAGTGATCATAATAAGCTTATGTAGTCCCACTTCTTAGTTGATATATGAAACTTTAAGACATTTCAAGCTCGCCGCAAGCAACGCCGCGGGAAAATCATAGTCATTTTAAAACAATTAAATGTGCTTCGTTGTAGTCGCTCAACTATCTTAATCGAGATATCTTATCGCCACCCTTGAAATCGGTACCGTTGAGGAGTTCCGGTGGCCATCTGTGGTCTTCATCATCAGTTCCGCTTCACCAAGTGACACTTTCTGAATGCAAATGCTATACTTGTTACTAAAAATACTAAAATCGCTATATGTTTGCATACAATATTTGAGGAGTTCCCTCAATTCCTCACTGATTCCTTCATCAGATCCAGATTTGCTGACAATGGGACCACCTCGAAAGTATACTCTATCAAACCAAAAAAGAATTTTTAAAATCGGTCCACAATTGACGGAGTAATCGGTGAACATACATAAAAAAAAAAAAAAAAAAAGATACATACAGTGGAACGTATAACCTCCTCCTTTTTTGAAGTCGGTTAAAAAGCGTCCAGTCAATCAATCAGTATGAACGCAAATTAGCATTTCTCAATTTTTTTGCCACTTTGAGTGACATCTACAAATATAAAAAAATTGGCAGGTATGTAGAGAATATCAAACTATGCAATAATTAAATAATATTTTAATGTGTCCAAAAATAGTTGTATGGAAAGTTCCTTTTTTGTTACCAAAAACGTATGAATATCGGTTACAAAAAAGGAACTTTCCATACAACCATTTTGGGACACATTAAAATATTATTTAATTATTGCATAGTTTGATATTCTCTACATACCTGCCCTTTTTTTAAATTTGGAGATGTCACTCAGTGGCAATTTTTTTGAGAAATGGTCAAATGTCTCATTTGTATTATGAAAAATACCTATTGATTACTATTTCATTTAAAAAAAATATTCATTTAAATAAGTAATTAAATTTTTTTTTGCTTACTTGAATATACTTTATTTGTATTTAGTCAATAAAAACTATATTTTTAAAACATGTATTATTTTTTTGCGAATGTTTACCAGTGTGGTCTAAGCTTAATAACAACTTATGTTACGTTTTATGGTAACGTCACGTATTTTTTTTCATGTTACTTCTATGTCACATTGGTCAAAATTCGCGGCCTTACGCATATGACAGACCTTGCAGATATTTCTTTTATGGTTATTAAAAATGTTTTTGTCTACGATAGTAATAAGATTATTTTTGAAAATTGTTTATTGAATACTATAAGTTTTGATGAACATTTCCAATGTTTTGAAGTAGAAAAACCGTAGACCGAGTGTATTACGTATACTTTTCAGGATATTTTAATATCATTCGCTCTTTGCCATATTAATATCACGTCAAATGGGAAATATTATGTAACTCAAAGGGCTGCAGTTTAGAGAACCTTTCAGTACATAAGATCCACAGTCCCAATTAATCAATTTTATTAAATCGTCCGATTCATCACAATGTCCATGTCATATCGTCCACAGTATCATATCGTCCATTATGTCAAAAGGTCCACTGTATTAAAACGTCCACTTAAAAATGCCCACTCTACCAAAGTGACCATTCTAACGAAATGCTCAATTTACCAAAAGTTCCTTGCCAAATAAGATGATCATTTGATAATGTAGTGAACTGTCAACAGTGGAGATTTCATCGTAATGGACGATTATAACCATCATAACTGAAAATTTTAAGAACTTGGACGATCTAATTGAATTTAGTGGATATTTTAAAATAATAGAAGATTTGATACGTAACACACGTTTTGTCACAGTGGACAATATGATACTGTGCACTTTAATAATATGATTGCAGTGGACGTTTCGATACAGTACACGATTTCATACTGTGGACGTTTTGATACAGTGGAAGTTTTGACTCATTGGACAATATGACATTGTAAACGATATGATACAGTGGTGTTTTTGACACAATCGACGAAATGACACAGTGAATGATAATGATACATGGACATTTGTAAAATTGAACGATTTTATAAAATTTACTTTTATGATACTGTGTACCTTATGTACCGAAAGGGTCTTTAGTTATTCAATTTATTTTATAGAGAATGTTTTAAACGGGTTTCGATATTAAGAGGAAGCTTTTATATATTGTGATTAAGTAGGTATATGCCAGTTTTAGTTTTAAGAACTATGGTTACATTCTTACTGCTTCCGAATTTCATATTGGTTTTATCAATTTTAGTTTTGGTAATAATAATATCGACGGTTAAAAGGCGAATTGATTCAACCGCCATTTTGTAAACTGTACAGGAGAGCGACTTAAAGTTTATTTTTTTGAAAAAAAAATCACTGCTCTTAATGCATCTGCGTAATCGTAAACACACCCGTAAATTATAAAACTTCGTTAAGCCCGCTATAATTAGAGATATAAATGACAAATAAATAACGTTTTTTTACAGAGTTAAATGTAACTTAAGCCATTATGAACAATTGCGTAATTAAGGCAACATGATTTAAGTAAATTAACTTCAAATTTTCTGATCAAGGTTATAGTATTTTATGTAACTGATACATAAAGAGGGTCCTTAAAATACGAGTGTGGTTTTATGAAACGAGCTGAAGGCGAGTTTCATAATAAGATCACACGAGTGTTTTAAGGCCTAATTATGTACAGTTACATACATTACTTTATCTACACACATATTATAAGTACTCTAAGATGCGTTCAGTAGGCGGCAGAACAAACATGGCGGCAAAGCTAACCTGTGTCACGAATATGAATGTTTTTTTAAATCATAGACAAACTGACAAAGTCCCTATTCTAATGTCATCCGAAATCAAAATGGCGTACGACACTTTACTCCAAATATACCGAGTCGACGTTCAATTGATACTAGAATTGGCCCCCTGTTTGAATTTTGTTGGTTTTGGAAGATGTTCCAAATTTGAACAACATTACTTTATCAAAAGTTGTATCGTAATTTTAACTTTTCATTACAGCTACAGATAAGAAAACATATCATAGTAAAATTGTATCAAGTAATGCTGGTCATTGTCTACGGATTCTGAACGCATTATAGAGAACTTATGATATGAGTGTAGATAAAATACATTAAGTGCATGAGTTCAAGTTATCTAATCAAGGTAAAAGGCTTTAAGTGCTTGTGTACGAATTATCCGGTCAAAGCAACATGATACAAGGTAATGAGTTCAAATTTTTCGATCAAGTTAAAAGGATGTAAGTGCAAGAGTAGCCTATGATGGATTTAAGAAAAATGATTTATGATGGCATTGTAGTTATTAACTGTGCAGGGCAAAATGACTCAAAATACACATTTATTACATCAGATTAAAGGCAAAAAGCTTTAATAGAAAGATTTATTGAAATCTGGTGTAGGTAAAATACCTTAAAGATAATGGAATAAAATTGACGAATAAGAAAAAACCGCTTAAGAGACATATCAATTCAAAGACAAATAACTTATATTGATGAAATAACCATACTTTTAAGTACAACGACGTTTAAATCAGTTTTCTTAATAAGTAGACGTCATTTAATAATGAATTATTCTAATTTTGCCATAGGAATTCAAGTAAAACATATGTTTTTACTGCAGATTGTGAATTTCTGGACGCTCAAAATTATTAATTACTAGCTGTTGCCTGCGACTCCGTCCGCACAGAAAAATAAAACATAGCATTATGTTACTAAGAGATATTGTTGCATTCTAATGGTGAAATAATTTATGAAATTTTCATTGTACCGATTTTTCAGCTTTTGCAAAATATTGCCAGATATGATATTAATACTTTTGTTATCTTTGAAAAAGCGGATAACAAGGCATAATGTGTTTGATAGTCCTTTCTGTACTTGCATCTACTAGCAGAAAAAAGGGATTATGTCTTATATACATCAAAAGGTATTCTTTGGCAGTTGCTCATGTGACAGAAGTCAGTATTCCGGTTGTTTTTGGTCTGCTACAGTGTATAGTTTTAGTACGGGCGGTAGTGTCACCCGATGTATGGAGAGGTCAAAATTTGGTATCGGATGAATTCACTTGGCACAGATGTATCCTAGGTCAAACTCAGCTGATTTAGCCCGGTAGCCATCAGCCACCCCCTGGTGGGTAGGGAGGGGGTGTATTCAAAGTTACACGCCGCCGCCGCGCTTCATATAAAAAAATATATCGGCTTCAGTTTACCTATCACTTCGAGTGTGGTATCATTTTCTGATAAACCATAGACGTGGCTTTCATTTTTGATATAATAATTACACTGTTTCATATAATTTTATTGAGATACATAAAGAAGTTTCACAACATCAGCTTATCTTTTTGTTTCAACACACAATATTTTATAATATATGTACAACATCATATTAAAAACAAATACGGTCCAATTGCCCAATTTAAGCAGATTTAAAAAACATATAGTTTTAATTTATACCATTTATTTGAGACGAGTAGAATAAATAAATACACCCGCGCGGCAGCGCGAATTAAGACAGCGCGCGGAACTAACTGGGGCGAGAACTCGCCATGAAGCATTAAAATTTATCTACTACCTCGTGTGTGGTGTCATTTTTTGATCAATCAGACATGAGGAATTCATTTTTGGGACATTTCATATACAGTCTTCTAGGAAAAAAGTAAAAAGTAAAATCAAAACCGATTTCTATTTTTTTAAATTAAATAGTCAGTATGTTTGAAATTACTAAAGTGCAAAGAAAAAAATAATATCTCAAAGAACATTTATTCAGCTTTCAAAAAATATATATTTTATATATAGTTATCATACAATGTCTGTGTGAAAAAAAATCGAACATCCAAGTCAATATTTTAAAATTAACTATTCTATTTATCAAAATTTTGAACATCTAACACTCACTCACAGTGGGTCTCATCTCAAGCAACCCTCCCCGTAAAGTACGGTGGGCTTGGCATTTGGGCTATTAGTAGTGTTTCTCCGATACAGAGGATGCTTGGCGTGTCTGTGACTCGGGTGAATTTGCCAGTCGAAAAAGCTAACCAAGCAGCATGGGACCTCATTTCGGTCTAAATTTGCCATCGCAAACTTTTGAAAACAGTCAAAATTCAACCGAGAAGGCCCGTTGCTCCCTTCACGAGCCCTAGGAGGGACTCTTTTAGATTCTAAAACTTTAAGGATAGCAGTGTGCCGCCGCCACGGTCTTAAAGTCTACGAGCCGCATCCTTGTTGCCGTTGTGGAAATGCAGTCCACGACCTAGGACACCACGGTCTGTGTTACCAATCCAGTGCTGGTCGAGTTTAAAGACATGCATCGATAACCTTTTCGATCCGTCGGGCTTTAGCACAATTTCATTCCCGTCTTCGCTTGAGCCTACTGGCCTGTCTGCCTCAGATGAAAAGAGACCCGACGAACGGACTTTAGTACCGTGGCATCTTGGTCGTCCCTGGCGTGAGATGTTACTTGAGTTGATACGCTAGCAAAGTCTCATGTACAAGGTTCTGCTCGCAAGCCAGGGACCGCCGCAGATCACGCCCAAACCATCAAGTGCTGGAAATACGCTTTTTTAAAGTCAAATTATGTAGTTGTTTGTTAGAGAAACTTGTAGGCCGTGGTCATCTGACACAGATAAATTTATAATAGAAGTGTCAGATAAATTAATCAGCGTCTCTGGCGACCACAGGCAAGGCTCCTTTTTTGCCCCAAGATTGAGCATCGCGGTGCAGCGGAGTAACGCTGCGAGTGTCCTCGGCACGATGCCGCAAGTGGGTGCAATGGAGGGCTTTACTAAAAGGGTCGTTTTCAAAAAAAAAAATACATTGTTAAGGCGTTTAATTAAAACAAAACTTAATTCATTCCTTTGTGTTACGAAAGTTACCCATATACCTAGTTTGTATGCCTAACTTTCGTTACATAAAGGATGCGATCGTGATTTTGTAGCGGGAAACTAATTCTGCGCGTACGAAGTCGCGGGCGTCCTCCTAGTAATGCCATAAATTACAATATGAACCATAAGCATAAAAATTTAGGAATCTTAGAAATGTAAACTATCGTCACAGTAGTATTTTTATATAGATGTTACTGCGTTTATGCCATTATTACATTTTCCACCACAGTGGCATTAATTCGGTACATTTTAACAGTTTTATTCGACAGTTGCACCTAACACCGCACTGTGACTTGCTCTTGAACCGAATTAGTTACAGACAAGCTGTAGCAGCAACGGGTGCAGTATTCGGAATTGGTTTCCAATTGTGAATCGATTGTATTTCCCATCCCCAATCCGCCGGACTGGGATGAAGAATCGGCACCATCGCTTGGCCCCATACGTGCACACCCTGGCTCCTAGGATTCAGGACTCCTGGCTCTTAGGAGATGCTGCTGGAATCTGGCATCCGTAGGCGGAATATTCTTTAGTTTTGGGTCGTAAAATAACTCCGTTTAATCAATTCACCTTAAGTTTATCGTTTTTTTTTTCACATAGACTTTGCATGATAACTATATATAAAATATATATTTTTTTAAAGCTAAATGAATTTTCTTTAAGATTTTATTTTTTTCTTTGCAAAATCTTCAGTATTTTCAAACATACTGACCATTTAATAAAAAAAATAAAAATCAGTTTTGATATTTTCGTCAATATTTTACTTTTTTTCTAGAAAACTGTAAATTAAATGTCTCAAAAATGAATTCCTCATGCCTGGTTTATCAAAAAATGACACCACACTCGAGGTGGTAGATAAATTTCAATGCTTCGTGGCGAGTTCTCGTCTGAGTTAGTTCCGCCCGCTGTCTTAATTCGCGCTGCCGCGCGGGTATATTTGATTATTCTACTCGTCTCAAATAAATGGTATAAATTAAAACTATATGTTTTTTAAATCTGCTTAAATTGGGCTGTTCAACCGTATTTTTTGTAAATATGATGTTCTACATATATTATAAAATATTGTGTGTTGAAACAAAAAAGATAAGCCGATGTTGTGAAACTTCTTTATGTATCTTAATAAATTTATATGAAGGAGTGTAATTATTATATCAAAAATGAAAGCCACATCTATGGTTTATCAGAAAATAATACCACACTTGAGGTGATAGGTAAACTGAAGCCGATATATTTTTTTATCTGAAGCGCGGCGGCGTGTAACTTTGAATACCCCCCCTCCCTACCCACCAGGGGGAGGCTGATGGCTACCGGGCTAAATCAGCTGAGTTTGACCTAGGATACATCTATGCCAAGTGAATTCATCCGATATCAAAAATTTTACCGATGGTCGTTACCGCCCGTACTATTTTGGCTATTTCAGAATCTGGACATTTTTCTTTATCAACTGTGCTAAATGTTCTATATAAATGTTTAATAGTTAAATTGTGTTCTGCTATATGCTATGACGCTTGTAAAATTCCTGGTGTCTTGGTAGGTTTTTTTTGTAGTGTAAAGAAGCGCTCTTTCAAAAAAAGCCATCAATTTTTGAGACCTTTAACTACTGATACCGGGTGCTGCGTTGAGGTGTTTTGTAGTTTTTGCATGGCAATGAACGTAGTTTTTACCTCCACAGCCTATACTGCTAAATCGGACGAACAGAATTAACAGTACGCGTAAGTTTCCCTGTCTTGCTAGGTTCTAACTAAGTTCTTCAACCGGCTTCGTACCGCCACTGATGATTAATTTTTTTACACATTCCAGCCCTTAGCACTTAGTTTTTTTAGTACTTTTTATAGGAATACGACGTCCAGTCACCCAATAAAAATGTTGAGCATACTAAGAACCTTATCATCGTGAGTGCCATTGTTATTTGCCATACTTGTCATTTGCTGTTCAGGTTGAAGTTTATCATGACAGTGAGGGCGGTTTCATAAGTCAGTGACTGAGTAAAAAAAAAGCTTTTTCACATTTTTATGATTGTTTTTTCTACATAATATCTTTTCAACTCAATGCATTTCATCCAACAATGTTCCAGCTTTTGCAACCACTCTAAAAATAGTTTTCGTCAAACCCTGAAAAATATGCTTCAGTTTCAGCTACCACTTCCTCATTTGATGAAAACCTTTTCCCATCGAACCAATTCTTCATGATACACATGGGGCCAAATCCGGAGAATAAGGTGGATGGGGCAGTCTTTCGGAACGCAATTCTACTAATTTAGCTGTTGCGACTGCTAACGAGTGTGCTGGGGCAATGTCGTGGTGAAATAGTATTTTCTTTGCCAGACCTGGCCGTTTTTTACAATTACTGCGTTAAAAAATTCCAACAAAGTAGCATAATAACGGCCATTTATTGATTTACCTTTCTCTAAATAATCGATATAAATAACCCCTTGGCTGACCTTTTTATTATCTTTCCTGCCGAATTAACGGTTTTCCCAAGCTTCGGGGCCCGTTCGTTAGCAGAAGTCCACTGTTTTGACTGATTTTTTGTCTCTGACGTATAATGGTGAATCCACGTTTCATCTACCGTCACAAATCAAAGTAAAAATTAATTAGGACTACGCTTGAATTTGGCTAAGCATTGCTCAGAAGTTGATGCACGATGTCGTTTTTGAACGGCTATCAGCAAACGCGGCACCCATCTTGCGGAAAGGTTTTTCATGCTAAAAATATTATGCAATATTATATAAAACTCGTTCAGATGAAATGTGTAAAGACAGTCTCAGCTATCTCACGTATAGCTTCACTCTAGGGTCATCCAAAACAGTATCGTGAACTTTATCCACGACATCATCAGTGGTCACTTCAATCGGCCTTCAAGAGCGTTCTGCGTTATTGATAGTGGTACGTCCAGAACGAAATTCTGTAAATCACTTATGTACCATTCCGTGAGATGGAGCAGATTCCCCATAATATTTTTTGAGCCGGTCTTCGGTCTCTTTGATAGTTTTGCCACGTAAAAAGAAAATTTTAATTATTACACAAAATTCGCTTTTCTCGATTTTCCAACAATTTTCCTATCTCAACTGACATATCACTCGACAACTTTTTATTTTTACACCTTTTTAAAAAAAAGACAGCTAGCTACCAAAGAGTCTAGATATAGAATAAAAGTTCATAACTATGCCAAAAAAGTTTGTTTTTACGTCGTACTTTAAAGTTACATACCTAAGCCGCCCTCGTCATACTCGGGTAAATCCCCAGCCAACCGGGATTCCCTATGATACATATTTATGGCAAGATTCTTACTTGCTTTCTAACAATAGGTTATTTCCGAAGTGAAGAAAGCACGTGTTACTACGTATTGTTTAATCTGTACAACTATTTAAACGGTAAACAACTGTAAACATTTACGTAATTATCATTGTCAAAATTTGTATAAGTACTGACAAATCTGTATGCAAGTTTTAACATCTTAAACTGCTGTCTTCTTTTGAACGGACAGATTCATTTCATTACGTAGGTATGTAGTAATAGGTAAAATGATTTAAATACGTTTTGGTATAAATAAAAAGTAGCTCAAAGGAAACTTTTCGATTTAAAAGAATGAATATAAACGAATTAAACGTGTAAATTTATTTTTTCGTTGTAACAAAATAGTTTCAATAGGCACACAAAACAAATACAATTCAAAGAAAAATGGCACCACTCACAACGGTACATAAAAAAAGTTCAAGAAAGAATGATTTAATTGACGGCGATATGTTTGGATGTTCAATGCAAAATGATTCAAGTGACAGCAATATGTTTAAATATTCAAAAGAAAAAGATTTAAGTGACCGTGATATGTTTGAATGTTTAAAGCAAAAAGATTTAACTAACAGCGATACGTTTGGATGTTCAAGGCAAAAGGATTTAAGTGACAGCGATATGTTTGAATGTTCAAAGCAAAAAGATTTAACTGACAGCGATAGGTTTGGATGTTCAAAGCAAAACGATTTAAGTGACAACGATAAGTTTGAATGTTCAAAGCAAAAAGATTGAAATGACTTTTTAGTACCGTACCTATAAGGGAAAAAAGGCCTAAACTACAAGTAGTTTAAAAATATGTTTTTTTAAGTGGGCACATAAGCCATGGTTGAAAAAAAATACAAAAATTCTGTCACTTCACACCCTGTCTTTAAAAATGATACCTGAATCGGCAATGGATTCAAGCGCCAAAAAAGTGCTCTGATTTACTTCAAACCGGGCTCAAACGACGCAGAAAAATTTGCCGATTCCAATGATATAAAAAACTCAATATCGCCCAGAGTGTCGCTTGAATCAAGTCGCCTTTTAACCGTCGATATAATAATCATTTAATTTAATAATAACTCTAGGGGTCGCAAAAGCTCAAGTTACCCTTGAGTTTATTATATTGTAAAACTAGTAAGTAATTGTACTTTATGAAGACTGATTATAACAATGATTTCCTGTATATCTGTAAAAATATACAAGGTATTTGATATACAAAATGTTGTTTTAAAGGGTTTCCAATTTTAAGAGGAAGCTTTTATACAGTGGTGGTCACATAATTAGGGACGCTTGCGTTTTTCCCATACAATTGCCTACAAATATGACTTTTAAATTTTGACCACTGTAACCCCCCCCCATAAAAAACCCCTCTACCCAACCTCTAACTATCTCTAACTAACAGCCTAAAGTAAATTAAAGCCTACATTTTAAGTCTATAGAAAATCCTAACACTCTATACTGAAGCACTGAAATGAAAGCTATGAAAATTTGTATTAAGTTTAACCTAAGTAAAGCTTTTATGTAAAATTATTAAGCTTATAAAGTACCTATTAACTTTCCTATCTTTAAATATACCTATAGAGTAAGAATGTTTAATATTGTTGAAATGGCCATATGATCATCTAGTGTCAAGGAACCTACTTTGTGAACCGTTATAGATAGTAACCTAAGAACTTTTCATGCATATAAGTTTGGTATAAATATAAGTATATAACCTATCCCTATAAGATTTAGTTTAATGTACCTAATATATAATAGTTAATTGTAAGGAAATTACAAATTATAACTAAGAGATATAAGTCTTGTTGTTTGATGTTATGAAATATATGTATAGGTCAGTCATAGTCTTTGGTACTAGTTAGGGTTATTAGATAGAAACTGGAAAGTATGCTTATGGCATTTTATTTTGCGCCTAAGGTCAGAGCCCATGACTCCCCGCTCATGACTGTGGGACTCGTCTACCTGACTGGACATCCCTCCAGCGCCTACCAATCTTTTCTTTCTCTTTCCAGGTGGGATATATTGAATTTACAGTCTTTGTCAGTTGTTAGTAGTAAATTGGTCAGAAGTAGTCAGTCATCAGTCAACAAAAGGACAAGAGGGTTTTCAAGCGCTCCCTAAACGCTCGTGTTGTGTTTACCTCCCCCCTCACTTTTGGTGAACCGTAGTTCTCAGGGATAGTGAGAGTAAGGCGCCCTATTGTGTGGTTTAGTATATATACATAATAATATATTTATCGGGACCCAGGCTCAACTCCAATAAAGCTTCCGTGAGCGCGCGCCGGCATGCCATCTATTGTGGACCTCACTTGTTCTTTAAAGGCTGACATTGAGACTAAGTAGGCGCTTCTACGGATGTCTATGTTGGTAAAGAGACATCCGGGCTTGCCCAAGGCTCTTTTAGACTCTAATAGTTCCAAATCAGAGGCTCCGTTAGGCTTCCTCGGACTTGTCAGACATTTACTAGTGGTAGCCTGATCACTGTTCTGGTACAAGTGTATGCTAATCTAGCTTAACTCAACAAATATTCCCCACTATACAAGGAATGTCCTTTAATCTACAGCTATGTAAAATATTGTACCAGACACGAATGATAACCAACCCAAGGTTTCTGAAAAGTACACAGAAAGGTATATTAGTACACGTATTGGTATTTGGGAAACCTCGCCAGCTGTGTCCGGACTCTGATCACAGTGGTTAGCTAAAGGTGTCCTGGCCCAGCAAGGATTTCTACCCACCAATACAAACAATAGAAATACAATCATACAATAGAAAGCCTCACTAACTGCAACCCAAGCTATGTAAACTAGGATTAACAGTAGCAAGAGAAATAATAAACCAAAGTTCCTTACCAAGGTATAAATAAAAATATCAAAATAAATCAACTTTAAATATAAAAGTTCCCACCACCCGTCTACTGAAGTGAATCTGGAAAACAAAATCTTTTGATTAAAGCACAACCCCCCAACCAACACCAATCATATATAAAAATACAGAGCTTTCGCACTGCATTCCCATACATGACAGAAAACCATCTCCCACACAGTAATATCTATAGCCTACTTCCCAAGCAAACCGTTTCCCTATCCCCTCGCGGAAGGAATTTAATTACTATTCTAACTGCGAAAACGCGCCTTCCTAACAATACCAAAGCAATATATGATCCTATTTATAGCCGGAAAGACAATAGTTAGCTAATGAGTCACACGAAATTAAACCCTACATATTTTATACCTCCCTACTAGCTCTAAAAACAAAATTAACATTAACTATACAACCGATATAACTGTATCGCTTTAAAAGATCGCAAATATTAAACCGAATACTGCGTAGTTTAAATTTTACTGAAAGACTAGCACTGAATCAAAAATTTAACCGCGAACGCGTCGTACTCCTATTTCACTATAAAACCCGTAATTAACCGAAATTTACACAAAATATAACAAATAAGCGAGCGTAGCACGATATAAAACCCAAACGAAGTTAACGCGACAAGGTAACTACGAACCGTAAGTGAATTTTACGCAAGGCGCTCCCCAGTAAACGAGCCTATCCCCTTTGAATAAAGCCAAAATATAAACGTTCCGCGATGAATGCCCAGAAAATAATAATCATATTCCCTTTGAAATCTCTATAAATAAGTTCAACTGGCGGCCATCGCGCTCGAACCAGTCGAACCACTTGAACCACTCATGCCAGTCATGCCACTCATGCCACTCGAACCAGTCATGCAATTCCTTCAAAAATATCCCTTACTATAAATAACATAAGGTATACTTTCAATCCCCATTTCAGTCGCTTAAGTCATTTTAATCATTACAAACCTACATCACCTGATTTTTAATTAGAATCTACACTGATAATTGAAACTAATCCTTATGCTATTCAATACACAGTACATTTTTCCATTTTTCCCAGTACTACCGTTTTTAGTATCTACTTGAATCCGTATTCTGATGGCGTCTATCTCCGTCACTGTCGTATTCTACCAATTCGAACATGACAGACTCTGCCTGTCTGTACCACCAATAATCATAATAAGGCGCCACCTACTCGGTGATGTTCGTTTACGTAATCGGCTTGGCCCGATTCTAGCGAGACAACCTATATAGTTCCTTCCTTCTCTCTCTCGTGTTCATTACTCAAGAATTATAACATTCCCATTTCTTTTATATAACCATTGTTTATTGAAGAAATAAATAAGATTTACAATTCTAAAGTTTGTATTAAACAAATATTTAATTGATTAAGATTATAAAACTAACACATGACTTGATTTAAAGCTTACTAAAATGGTGAATGTCCTTCTAGTTTCTTATTGCATTACTCTTGTTTTGAAGTAATATTGCGGACTATTTTTAGCAGGCGCTTAAATTTGTTGCATTCGCATTTTGTCATTTATTATTGTTTTCATACATGAATACGTATAATATCTATTAATAATGATATTTTATTAAAAATAGATTTTGCATATTAATCAGCTCTCGCTAAAGCCTGAACTAACTCTATTTATATTTGTGAATTTGAACGGGCATATCTGGACCGTTACACCACCAATTAAAAAGTCCTTGACCAATTTTATTACTGATTACAATTTACTTAAGATCGCTGACTAAGGTTTAAACTGATGTGCAGTGAACTACTGTTAAATACGGACCTTATATTTTATCGGGATATAAAAACTTTAGTACTGAACTGCTGACGCGTCCATAACTTTGTATAAACGCCAAACATTTATTTTTTCAAATGCTTGTAAAATGAAATATTCGTTTTCTACAGTGATGAATTGTACATACATTTAAACCTTAGTTTATTAGTTAATGATAAGTGTAGGTACCTAAAGGTAAAATTGGTTAAGAACTTTTCGGTTGGTTGTCAAAATTGAAGTCATATTTGTAGGCAATTGGGAAAAAAGCAAGCATCCCTAATTATCTGACCACCAATGTATATATTTTGATTAAGTAGGTATATGCCAGGGGGCCGATTTTTGACTTTCGAGCGCTCGAAAGTCAAAAATCGGCCCCCAGTTTTATGTTCAAAACCTACGGTTAGATACTGCTCCGGAATTTTATTTTGATTTCATCAATGTATTGTGGGTGATCTAAATCATTTAATTCTTGAAATTTAAACCCTCTTTAAAATTACGCTTAGTGTCGCTGCTTCGCGCACTGACTTTAGGGGTTGCCAAAGCTCTAGTTTCCCTTTTTAGGGTTCCGTACCAAAATGGTACAAAAAAAATTGAAATTAATTTTATTAGTAATTGAAAAGGGGTCTAGAATGGGGGGTTCAAAAATGAAAGTGGTTCGATTATAGCAAATGGGGTGTCATATGAAAGATCTTAATCTGCACATTTCAAAACTATTTTTTTGAATTTTTTTTGTGATGTACTTTTTGATTCATAGCCAGAAATGTACAAAAAATGACCGTTCCCCCCCCCTTATTTCCGAAGTTTATTATTCAAAAATTCTGAAAAAAATCCTGACGTATAGATAATTACTTATATTTTCTGGGAAAAATAAAATAAAGTGTTCATTATTTACAGTTTTTGAGATATAACAAAAAACTAAGAAAATCTGTATTGAAATTTAGGCTTGTCAAAATCGACCTTATTGCCTGGAAAATAAAGCTTATAACAAAATGAGTATTTTCTTTTGCGGTTACCAAGCATATTATCTTCAATACGGAACCCTCGGTGCGCGAGTCCGACTCGCACTTGACCGGTTTTTTATGCTGGCCACGCACTAGGCCTCCGTGCCCGGCCCGTCCACGCGCTCGGCCCCCGCGCCACGCTCCAAGCCATCGCACCCGACCTGTCTCTGTCGTTACACCGCCGCTCTCAATACAGTCGCCGCACTCCACTACCCCAAACCGTTCATCAAAAGTGGCGGAGTTGCATAAGCGCAACAAGGACAGGCAGGAGACCGCGCGCCTGCAGCTGGCGGAGTTGCAGGAGCGCAATAAGGACAGGCAGGAGACCGCGCGCCAGCAGCTGGCGGAGTTGCAGGAGCGTAACAAAGACAGGCAGGAGACCGCGCGTCAGCAGCTGGCGGAATTGCAAGAGCGCAATAATGACAGGCGGGAGACCGAGCGCCTTCGCATTGAGGCTTGAGGCGCGTCGCGTGGAGGTGGACGCACTCTTCCATGAAGTATTGCACAATTTTAAAGTGTTTGACAGTGTGCCGGGTGTCGCTAAGCCTAATATTTAAGCCTAGAGGCCCTACTTTGAAAATCGAAGTTCTAAGTCACGTTATTTCCATCCCTTTCTCTCGATTTAGTCTCGAATAACGAGTATCAGAGATGGAACTAACGTAACTTTAAACTTCGATTTTCACAGTAGGGCCTCAGCAGGTCACCGAACATTTAAATAATTAAGATAATTATGAATAATTTAGATTTGAAATTATTTAACTAATGACTATAAAATATGTAATTTTTGAGTGTTGTTTTTGAATTATTTTATTATTTGTATTAAGGCTTATGCAGATTGACAAAGTAATCTGCTCTGGGAAAACATGGAAAAAATACTGCACTGTTTGATTTTGATTATTAAGAGAGTTAAGAAGAAGAAGAAAAACAATATATTCAAAAATAATGAACACACAGCGAAAGTAAGAAGGTTTTTACAGCAAAATTAAGTAATGTATTGTTCCTATTTTTCTGTTGATTTATGCACAAATTTAATAAAAGTCATATTTTGTAAAGACTGTTTCGATAACCCAACCTAATTATTTATAAAAGTAAACTGTTAATGGAAGGATCTCAAAAAGTAAGATCTCAAATATATATTTATTGTATAACAGTTATTTCATATTTAGGAAGTACAAGAATACTGTTTTTACATCCACTTTTGTAAAAATAAATCTTAAAAAGATTAGTAAAATAAATAAAAAAGGATGTATGATATCAATAATTCAATAATTACTACACTTATATTGTATTAAATTAATAACGTTGAGTACAACAACAACAACAACAACAACAACATAAACTCACGCCTTCATTCCCGAGTGGGGTAGGCAGAGCCACAGACTCACCAACAACTCCAAAAACTTGTTGATAATTCTGTGACCACATTTTGCACAACCAGGCTAAGGTGTTATCCAGTGTATTAGTGACAGGTTGCAAACCCATCGCCTAACAGCACTACACAGCCTTTAGTCCCTTAGTCGTCTCTTACGACATCCACGGGAAGACATGGAGTGGCAACATTCTAAACCCGGCACCACACACGTTGAGTAATGTTTAAAAAATATAAATGTGATCTACTATATCTTTTGTTAAATTTTAAAGAATTAGATGTTAAAACTATGCTAATTTTGCAGAACTAATTATAATAAAGAGATGACTTGCCATGATAAAAAAGCGTTTTGAATGTAAAGTTGTAACGGTCCAGATATGCCCGTTCAAATTCACAAATATAAATAGAGTTAGTTCAGGCTTTAGCGAGAGCTGATTAATATGCAAAATCTATTTTTAATAAAATATCATTATTAATAGATATTATACGTATTCATGTATGAAAACAATAATAAATGACAAAATGCGAATGCAACAAATTTAAGCGCCTGCTAAAAATAGTCCGCAATATTACTTCAAAACAAGAGTAATGCAATAAGAAACTAGAAGGACATTCACCATTTTAGTAAGCTTTAAATCAAGTCATGTGTTAGTTTTATAATCTTAATTAATTAAATATTTGTTTAATACAAACTTTAGAATTGTAAATCTTATTTATTTCTTCAATAAACAATGGTTAAATAAAAGAAATGGGAATGTTATAATTCTTGAGTAACACGAGGGAGAGAAGGAAGGAACTATATAGGTTGTCTCGCTAGAATCGGGCCAAGCCGATTACGTAAACGAACATCACCGAGTAGGTGGCGCCTTATTATGATTATTGGTGGTACAGACAGGCAGAGGCTGTCATGTTCGAATTGGTAGAATACGACAGTGACGGAGATAGACGCCATCAGAATACGGATTCAAGTAGTTATTAAAAACGGTAGTACTGGGAAAAATGGAAAAATGTACTGTGTATTGAATAGCATAAGGATTAGTTTCAATTATCAGTGCAGATTCTAATTACGAATCAGGTGATGTAGGTTTGTAATGATAAAAATGACTTAAGCGATTGAAATAGGGATTGAAAGTATACCTTATGTTATTTATAGTAAGGGATATTTTTGAAGGAATTGCATGACTGGTTCGAGTGGCATGAGTGGCATGACTGGCATGAGTGGTTCAAGTGGTTCGACTGGTTCGAGCGCGATGGCCGCCAGTTAAACTTATTTATAGAGATTTCAAAGGGAATATGATTATTATTTTCTGGGCATTCATCGCGGAACGTTTATATTTTGGCTTTATTCAAAGGGGATAGGCTCGTTTACTGGGGAGCGCCTTGCGTAAAATTCACTTACGGTTCGTAGTTACCTTGTCGCGTTAACTTCGTTTGGGTTTTATATCGTGCTACGCTCGCTTATTTGTTATATTTTGTGTAAATTTCGGTTAATTACGGGTTTTATAGTGAAATAGGAGTACGACGCGTTCGCGGTTAAATTTTTGATTCAGTGCTAGTCTTTCAGTAAAATTTAAACTTATTCGGTTCGTATTCGGTTTAATATTTGCGATCTTTTAAAGCGATACAGTTACATCGGTTGTATAGTTAACGTTAATTTTGTCTTTAGAGCTAGTAGGGAGGTATAAAATATGTAGGGTTTAATTTCGTGTGACTCATTAGCTAACTATTGTCTTTCCGGCTTTAAATAGGATCATATATTGCTTTGGTATTGTTAGGAAGGCGCGTTTTCGCAGTTAGAATAGTAATTAAATTCCTTCCGCGAGGGGATAGGGAAACGGTTTGCTTGGGAAGTAGGCTATAGATATTACTGTGTGGGAGATGGTTTTCTGTCATGTATGGGAATGCAGTGCGAAAGCTCTGTATTTTTATATATGATTGGTGTTGGTTGGGGGGTTGTGTTTTAATCAAAAGATTTTGTTTTCCAGATTCACTTCAGTAGACGGGTGGTGGGAACTTTTATATTTAAAGTTGATTTATTTTGATATTTTTATTTATACCTTGGTAAGGAACTTTGGTTTATTATTTCTCTTTCTACTGTTAATCCTAGTTTACATAGCTTGGGTTGCAGTTAGTGAGGCTTTCTAATGTATGATTGTATTTTTATTGTTTGTATTGGTGGGTAGAAATCCTTGCTGGGCCAGGACACCTTTAGCTAACCACTGTGATCAGAGTCCGGACACAGCTGGCGAGGTTTCCCAAATACCAATACGTGTACTAATATAGCTTTCTGTGTATTTTTCAGAAACCTTGGGTTGGTTATCATTCGTGTCTGGTACAATATTTTACATAGCTGTAGATTAAAGGACATTCCTTGTATAGTGGGGAATATTTGTTGAGTTAAGCTAGATTAGCATACACTTGTACCAGAACAGTGATCAGGCTACCACTAGTAAATGTCTGACAAGTCCGAGGAAGCCTAACGGAGCCTCTGATTTGGAACTATTAGAGTCTAAAAGAGCCTTGGGCAAGCCTGGATGTCTCTTTACCAACATAGACATCCGTAGAAGCGCCTACTTAGTCTCAATGTCAGCCTTTAAAGAACAAGTGAGGTCCACAATAGATGGCATGCCGGCGCGCGCTCACGGAAGCTTTATTGGAGTTGAGCCTGGGTCCCGATAAATATATTATTATGTATATATACTAAACCACACAATAGGGCGCCTTACTCTCACTATCCCTGAGAACTACGGTTCACCAAAAGTGAGGGGGGAGGTAAACACAACACGAGCGTTTAGGTTGCCTTCTCAGCCGACTCAGCTGAACTTTCCAGATTCCCTAGGGACCTAGCTAATTACCGGGTGAGGTAAGCCCATAGGTGTAGCAAGTAGAATAGGCCTTATCAGTAGGTTCAGGGTAGCTTCAATGTAGGGAAAATAGGGAACTAGGACATAAACCAATAGGAATTCAACTAGGCATGTAGGGTTAAATCTTGTTAATCAAAAATATACTTTTAACTTCATCCTAGTTTGGTCTTATACCATTATTATATAGGGAAAATATTAGGAAGTTTAAATTAAATATGTTATCCACCATAACTAAAGAATCAGTGGGAAATACTATTTATTCCCATATTTATTTGTTTTACCTTAAGGAGATTTCAGTTTATTGAACATAGACTTTTCCAATAATATTCATGCCAGTTTGTCAGGAAGTAAATATTTCTAGTCTTTAACTGACAAACAACGTTCTTAGTAAATTTCAAAGTCATATTTATGAGTTGGATTGTCTTCCCTCATTCAATCTTCAGAGGCAGATAGATTGCTGTACATACTGAGATAGGTACGTCTCTACCGTCACTGCTTACGAGCACCGGTTAGTCACTGTATGGTTAATTCAATCAGCCATTCCCACGGGAATTATGCATAAGAACATGCACTACAATGACCGAGGTCACTCCGTCTAGTAAATGTACTTAAAAGCATCAAATAGTATCAAGACTAGAAAGCTTTACTATATCTTCAAATCTATTTTACAAATGTTTAATTGAGAGTTAGTAAACTGTTTTCTCCTATAATTAATAAAATAACTATCTACTGCAAAACCGACGTCCGATAAGTTATAACTTCAATAAAACAGCTTATGCAAAGTAAGCTGCAACTTTTAAATAATGACAATGTAACAGATTGTACATTATGTTCATCAGTTCCAGTATTTCTTAAGCTTGAGCATAGTGAATATTTCTAGTTTATGGCAGATAGCCAAATATACCTTCAGCATTGAAAGAATCAATGAGATTAAATGATTTCTCTCAATTTATTTTGAATATTTTACATCAAGTGATTTCTCTGTTTACGCTATGGGTTACGTACCCTGCTTGGTTGTTCTCAAGGGAAAACCGGCCTTATAATTTGTGAGCAGTAAGAACCACTATTCTATTCCTGTGGGAATAAACTTCAGCTTTTATCTACAATTTATGATTGAAATCATTATCAGAACCAGCATTCATCATGACTAGAAAGTTTCACTATCATTCGAGAATATGTTATTAATATATATTATAAATAAACTCTACATAAAAGTTACAGTGCAATGTTACACTTCAATCTTCATTAACTTGGTCTTTTAAGACTATTAGGTAATTATTATATAACCTAACAAACTTGGTCTAATATATGACTGTTTACCACTATAATCTACATCTTGACAGTTTGACTTTGACTTTTAATAATTCAGCTCCTAGTAGATCTATTGAGACATACAAACAATACCAAATGTCTTTAGATTGTATTTCACTCTTGCATTGAGTATGAAGCGCTTGAAAATCCTCTTGTCTTTTGGTTGACTGACGACAGACTACTTCTGACCAATTTACTACTAACAACTGACAAAGACTGTAAAATCAATAAATCCCACCTGGAAAGAGAAAGAAAAGATTGGTAGGCACTGGAGGGATGCCCAGTCAGGTAGACGAGTCCCACAGTCATGAGCGGGGAGTCATGGGCTCTGACCTTAGGCGCAAAATAAAATGCCATAAGCATACTTTCCAGTTTCTATCTAATAACCTAACTAGTACCAAAGACTATGACTGACCTATACATATATTTCATAAGATCAAACAACAAGACTTTTATCTCTTAGTTATAATTTGTAATGAAATTACAATTAACTATTATATATTACATTAAACTAAATCTTATAGGGATAGGTTATATACCTATATTTGTACCAAACTTATATGCATGAAAAGTTCTTAGGTTACTATCTATAACGGTTCACAAAGTAGGTTCCTGGACACTAGATGATCATATGGCCATTTCAACAATATTAAACATTCTTACTCTATAGGTATATTTAAAGATAGGAAAGTTTATAGGTACTTTATAAGCATAATAATTTTTACATAAAAGCTTTACTTAGGTTAAACTTAATACAAATTTTCATAGCTTTCATTTCAGTGCTTCAGTATAGAGTGTTAGGATTTTCTATAGACTTAAAATGTAGGCTTTAATTTTCTTTAGGCTGTTAGTTATAGTGAGATGAAGGATAGTGTAGAGGATATTATTGGGGGGGGTTACAATTTAGCGTTCCGTGACCAGGATAATGAACTTGAGTTATTATGTTTCTCTTTTGTAAGTTAGTTTTAATAAGCACTTCAGAATAAAGAGTAAGAATGATATAGGTAGGGTACAAAGTCCCTTTCCATTGTTGATAAATGTTACTTGTTTTTTTCTACTCGCGTCAAAATGTTTTTTCTTTACCTTAAAGATTGCCTTACCGATGCCTTACCGGCATCCGCATAAAGATGCCTTACCGGCATCCGGCAAAATTGCCGGTCCGGCATAGTGGGAACCGGGCCATATATGTGGAAATATGAAGATCAAAAAATTACTCTTTTGTCATTCTTAATACTTTATTGAATGAATAAAGAGAATTCAATAAAAGAATAATTCTACTAATATTATAAATGTGAAAGTCTGTGTGTTAGTTTGTTACTCTTTCACGGTGCAACGGCTAGACGGATTTGGATGAAATTTAGGATGGAGATAGCTTATACCTTGGATTAACACATAGGCTACTTTACATCCCAGAAAACTTACATCTACACGGACGAAGTCGCGGGCTGAATCTAGTGTAGGTACAATAATAATAATAATAATAATAAGCCTTTATTATTCCTTAAACATTTTTGTTGTTAGTATTCATGATTTATATTAAGGACCCCTGTCGGGTATAGGCCTCCTCCATGTCTTTCTATTATCTCTCTATTTTTGGCGCTGTTAGTCCAGTTTTCCCGGCTATATTAGAGATATCGTCTGACCATCTTGCCTTGGGTCTTCCCATTTTTCTGATTGACATTGTGATTCGGTTGGTCCACCTCTTGTCTGACATCCTGGTTATGTGACCGGCCCATCTCCATTTCTGCTTTAGTATAAAATCGAATGCATCAGTGAGTTTCGTTTGGGATCTGATGTTTATGCTGTTGATCCTGTCTTTCTTTCAAATTTTTAGCATGCTCCTCTACATTGCTCTTAGACAGGTTCGTATTTTTAGGGTTCCGTACCAAAATGGTACAAAAGGAACCCTTATGGTGAGACTTCGTTGTCTGTCTGTCTGTCTGTCTGTATGTCACAGCAGGTTTTCTCAGCAACTACAAATGCTATCAACTTGAAATTTGGCATAGTTGTACAACTTGCATGCCCGCATCTATTTTTAGTAAAAAAAATATGAAATTAATTTTATTAATAATTGAAAAGGGGTCTAGAATGGGGGGTTCAAAAATGAAAGTGGTTCGATTATAACAAATGGGGTGTCATATAAAAGGTCTTAATCTGCACATTTCAAAACTATTTTTTTGAAAATTTTCTGTGATGTACTTTTTGATTTATAGCCAAAAATTTACAAAAAATGACCGTTCCCCCCCCCTTATCTCCGAAGGTTATTAATCAAATCTTGACGTATAGATAATTATTTATATTTTCTGGGAAAAATAAAATAAAGTGTTCATTATTTACAGTTTTTGAGAAATAACAAAAAAACTAAGAAAATCTGTATTAAAATTTAGGCTAGTCAAAATCGACCTTATTGCCTGGAAAATAAAGCTTATAACAAAATGAGTATTTTCTTTTGCGGTTACCAAGCATATTATCTTCAAAACGGAACCCTCGGTGCGCGAGTCCGACTCGCACGTTACCGTTTTTTTATAAGTTTATAGTTTATTATATAGTACAACTCATAAGAGACTAAATAATTGTACTTTATAAAGACTGATTATAACAATGATTACCTACTTAATAATTATGATACTGTGGACCTTTTGTACCGTAAGGGTATTTTTGTTAAAAAATATTAAACGTGTTTCAATTTTAAGAGGAACAAGATACTTTATAAGTTATTGTAGTTTATGAATACTTATTATAACAATAATAAATATTATGTTACATACACGAAATCTTTTTTTGTACATTTTGTAAGTAACACCTCTTTTAAGTAATCATTAATGGGGCTCGCACACCTATATGGGAATCAGTAGGTCTCATCACCTTCTTTCTTCAAGCCAAACATGCTTACATCCATGATTTCAATTATGAAACGTTATTTTACGATGAGACCTACTGGATCCTGTATAGGAATGCTAGCTCTATTTAGGCTACGTACGGGCTAGGCGGCCAGTGAGACCTAGCTGTTGTTCATACATTTTAAATATCGCACTCACCTAACGACATCAGGGGGTAACTATGACATACTAAAGCAGTTCAGTTAAACTAAGCTGAACTGCTTTAGTTCGTCATGGTAGCCGCTTGTCGTTAGGTGTGTGCGATATTTAAAATTTATGAACAACTGCTAGATCTAGACCTGGCTGCCTAGCCCGTACCTACAAAGATTTTGGTTGTAAGTAACTGAAAAGTTTTGCTATGTATGAACAAAGTAGTTTTGCCATAATATCCTATTCTTTTGGTTACTTGCGGACACAGCGCTTTGTTAAAGCTAATTAAACAATTTGGTTATAAGTAACTAAAAAGTTTTGCTTTAAATGAACTAAGTAATTTTGCCATTATATCCTACTCGTTTGGTTACTTGCAGTCAAAGCGCCTTGTTAAAGCTAATAAAACTATTAGGTTATAAGTAACTAAAAAGTTATGCTTTAAATGAACAAGGTTATTTTGCCATATATCCTATTCGTTTAGTTACTTGCAGACAAAGCACTTTATTAAAGATAATGAAACAATTCGGCTAAAACATGATTTTTAGTTGGTTACATGTAGCACAGAATAAGTAATAGTACAAGTACAGAAGCGACACTCTGTGACAGCAAACATGCTAATTTAAACCTACTCAGAACGCGTTAACATTAATAATATAAGTGCACGGCATGGAAGTGACCTTGGTTACATTTCTGCGATCGATAGTGGGGGCGCTCCTAACGAGGCAAAATGCACCTTAAATCTGCGCCGCGAGAGTCTGTATTATTTCGCCCGTCATGAGCTTTACTGACTCCGCCCACTTCGCAGGGCCGGCAGTTACTTTTGTTCTGTGGCAGTTGAGAGAAAAAAGAATGAATTTATTATTAATTGTAGTTTTCTTATGTAATTCGCTTAAGTTAAATGACGAGAAAAAATAGTAAATGCCAAATATTGTCCGCGACTTGTTTGTTGTTTGCTCGGATCTCCCTTTCTATCCAGTAGATGTAGACTAGTTTTATCGTAGTATTATTCTGTTTTAAACTTCAAAATATTTGTTAATTCTCTTTTTATATTTTCTTTGTCATTTTTCTGTAATGTGATATGGGCCTAGTTTTTAGTTTTATTAATCCCCGACTGTGCACACCTGTAATTGGTACTATCAGCCCAATGGAACCCTGACCCACCATAGAACTGTGTCACAGTGACGTAATGGTTCAATTCGTAAGAAGTGTCAAACTAATTGTTTTATAATGTCACTGTGACACCGTTCTATGGTGGGTCAGGATTCCATTGGGCTGATAGTACACAAACAGGACTTTTTTCTTTATATCTATCTTTCGTATTTGTATTTGTTTGTGCAACTGTTGGTCTGTCTAATTCAATCAGTTAGATTTCTCTTTCTTAGGTACTTTAGGTAGGTATGATGTCTTTAAGTAGTATCTACGATAGTTACAATATTTGTACCTTGATTAACATAGCCTTTAAGCAAACTGCGTATTCAAGCACTAAATTTTATGTTCACTGTCTGTATTTTTTTTTTTTAACTTTACTTGTTCTTGTGTGTACAAGACGCTTTTAAATGAGAACACACTGTGATGTTTCTCGCCGGACAGCTGTTTCACACAATATTACCTTTATGTTGGTTGTCCGGCAGCATGAGCATGACATGCTCGCTTAAAGGTCTTTGCTTACGGCGGCGTCGTTGATCGGGTCGCCACTTTCCCGAACACATGGTTGAGAGAGGCGATGGCTGAGATACGCGTCATACTCGTGAACGGGTGCTGTTTGTGGGGTCCGGTCGGTTCACGTTTGCAAGGACTTTTTGTTAAATTAAGCATTCTACCTAGTTATGGCTTTTGACGTAGAGACCTCGTCGTGTTGTTCTCATAGTCTTTATTATTAGTTTAAGGTTTATTGACCTTACATTTGTAATAATTTTATTTTTGCTAGTTTTAAGAATTTATTGTTTATTACTTTATTACCTTATTATTACTTAATGTAACTTACTTTTAAGTATTATTTTGTTATTATTATTGAAAAAATGACCTTCTGCTGGAGTTTCTTGCGGCGCTTCTTCTCCGCAATGATGGTCTTGTCCGAAGCGCTGGTAGATTCACTCATGTTACCGACGTGTAAAAGAGCCCTCATGTGGCCTATTTACTGAATAAATATTTTGAATTTTGAATTTTGAATTTTGGTACAGTCAAGTTCATAAATTATGCATACACTTTAGTACCTTGTCTGTTTAATGTCATGTTTAAACTGCCATACCTATATAAATTGTCACAATGATTAAAGTGACAAGGTACTAAAGTGTATACATATTTATGAACTCGACTGTACGTATGACAGACGTACTGAAATAATAAACTACCTATTTTAGGTAATAATTAACATTTTGCAAGATGTAATGTCGAGAAAAATTTTGAACATAACGTGAACGTCTTGGAAACTTAGCTAACTTATCTGCTAGGTATTTTCTGTTTAACATTTTTTGGCGTTTACAATACAAACATGCGACACGCGACGACATTAATACCTAATAAACGAGAGGCAAAGAGAAATGCTGCCATTTCGAGTAGCCATATCAACACAAAAACCGGAATTAGGTACTTTGGCAGCGTACGGCGGCGCGCGTCAAGACGAGCGCGCGCATGACACTCAACTGATTAGCATCCTGGAGGCGGCCGCAAATTTTGTAGGCACTAAGCGCGGAGTGTCACCCGCCTGCATGTAGTGAGAAAGTTATGTTAAACATTACAAAACGAATTGGTTTAGGTACAATAAATCATTTTATTAAAGTAAATTGAAAATACGGTAAGGTTTAGACAAACAATAAATCTGTTGTTAACATACGGTATGTTTACAATAACAAAATTGGTAGAAAAGTATAACTTAAATTAAACAAACTTTTTTACAAGATATAGCAAACATTGTGACCCAATATACAACATAATGAATTGGCAGAAAATTAACTCAACTGATTTTGGTAATATATTGCCGTAATTATGTTGTAATGGGGCGTTTTACGTCCCTTGTTAACATTAATCTCGTCCCCTGTATTAGTACTGAGGGACTGGAGATGTTTTATTCAGTTAGCTCAGGAGGATCAGGGTTTCTAGGTTTGAAATATAAACAACTTTATGCCTGTTTATTATAACTTAAACGGTATCCCTAGTGCTTAAACTTAAGATTGATTGATTGATAGACGTATAGAGCCTAGCAGGATGCCGCCCAGCGCGACGCGAGGGTAACCGCACCGCCCTGGATCAGCAAGGGATTGTTATAGGGTAGCTGTTGGTCACAGCACGATGCGAGGGTAACCGCACCGCCCTGGACCAGCAAGGGGTTGTTATGGGGTAGCTGCTGCTTCACAGCGTGACGCGAGGGTAACCGCACCGCCCTGGACCAGCAAGGGGTTGTTATGGGGTAGCTGCTGCTTCACAGCGCGACGCGAGGGTAACCGCACCGCCCTGGACCAGCAAGGGTCTTAGATGAGGATGCCGGGAGCTGTTTCAGCGCGACGCGAGGGGAACCGCACCGCCCTGTTACAGCAAGAGGAGGAGGAGCGGAGTCGGGTGAGCACCACTTGATGTGCTCCTAGCCTTGAGAGCGTTTATTGAACGTCTTGTTGGCTGTAGAGCACACCACGCAGTGCCTTTTGACTTCGTTGGTCGTCTCTATCCCGCCATCCATGAGGGGGATGAGGAACCGGTGACGGGCCTTTCGGCCCTCTTCCGGAGTGATCTTCGCCGACCGTTAAAACGGTCGGGTCCTAGGATAGCAGCCTGCGCCTCCGGATATGGGGGAGGTAAGGGATTTTGGGTAGGGGGGAAAGGGAGGCGTCATAATGTGGGTTACACTGCTCGCGAGATCGAGCCAGCCAGGTGAGACCCCGTTGGGGGAGGCCCGGCTAGCGACCTACGAGCTGAGCAGCGTCTTCGTGGATTCTGTGATTATGTCGACGTCGTCGCCGTGTCGAGGTCTCGGGGATAGGCCTTGCCGTCGGGGGGCCGCGCGTGCTGAGGCGCGATATCCCTCAGATGGGGGAATCGCGACGCGTCTGCTCGCGCGAACATTGACGTGGCAAGGCGTCCGACGAAGTCGTCCAGGCTCTCGACCTTAAGGTCCCTCTGGATCGTGGCGTTCTTCACGTGGCGGGGGGCATTCGTCACGGTCCGCATGCACGTTTTGCTGTGATGCCAGCTTCTTTTTGTGCGATGCGGCCAGGAGGGCGTACCACGCGGGTGCGGCATACGTGAGGCGGGGTCTAGTGCCGTTTGACCTCGTTGATCATCTCGATCCGGCCCTTTTTATACAAAAAGGGGGATGAGGAGCCGGTGCCGGGTCGTATGACCCCCGACCGGGGTAATCTGCGCCGGCCGTGAAAACGGCCGGGTCCTTGGAGCGCCCCCTCGCTGCGCGGTGGAGGGGGTAGGTGTTGGTACCTACGCAGACATGTAGGTGTTCAACCAATTGAGGGCTGCTGCGGGCATGGGCTCGCCGTCCAGTCTGGCCCTTACGGCCTCCTGGACCACGGCGAAGCCCTCCATCAGCGCCGCTCTTTGGGTGATGGCTTCGGGTGGTATGGTCGGGAGTGTACTCACCGGGGTGTCGGTTTGAGTTGTGGTGTTTTTGGTAGCAGCTTGCGCGGAGGGCTGCGGGCCACGGTTTCGGGCTCCGCGCCTCTTTCCGCGGCGGGTGGTGGGTGGCTGCTTGGGGTCGTTCCCGGGGGCCATCAGGGTGGCGCTGTGTTGCGCCGCCTCGACGGTTCGGGTAGTGGTGGTGGGCTCGGGGCCCTGCTTGATGGGCTTCGGAGGGTGTGGTGACTTCTTAGTCCTCCGGTTTTCCCTAAGCAGGACTGGGCATTTGGCGCTGTTGGCGGTGTGCTCACCGCTACAGTTCGCGCATGTTGGTGGCTCCTCTCGGGGCCGTGGGCAGTCGCTGGCAGCGTGGGGGCCTCCACAGCGCACGCAGGCTATGGGGCGGTGTGCCGTTTGAACGCCCTGGTGACGACCGCGGGGATTTGCGGGCGCGGGCGGAGTGGGCTCGGAGCGCGCGCCGCCACCGGTGCAGCGCGTATGGCCGTGACGTCACGCCGGACCGTTCGCCTGTTTGATGACCGGCCGGCGCTCGTTACAATGTAGTCACTTTTTTCAAGTTATAGGTAGATGAAAGTGCGGTTTCATTTAACAAACCTTTTCTTTCAGTGCGAATTTGAATTTCCCGCTAAATATTGCCGACTCAAATTCAAATCCGTGTTAAATTTCAATGTTGGTAGTAAATTGTTGATATTGGAAAATATCAAAATAAACGTTGTGCTTGATGATAACCTCAAATTCATGTCTTTTTCATCAGTCCGTTGGCGTCAGACCTTTGTCTGATATTGCGCCAGAAGACTGACGCGTTTTTCAGAGTACTGACATTTTGCATGTGTGTAAGCATTTTTTTACCTATTTCAGATTAAAAAAATATGCCGCCTCCAAAAAAAAAAGTCTAAGGATAGAGGAGAAATATAAAAAAAGAAAAGAGAAGCTGAAAAGGCTCGCTTAGCTAGAATTAAAAGCGACCCTATTAAATAAGCCGAATACAAAGAGAAACAAAGGTTGCAGTACCAAAAAAAAACCGGTCAAGTGCGAGTCGGACTCGCGCACCGAGGGTTCGTATTGAAGATAATATGCTTGGTAACCGCAAAAGAAAATACTTATTTTGTTATAAGCTTTATTTTCCAGGCAATAGGGTCGATTTTGACTAGTCTAAATTTTAATACAGATTTTCTTAGTTTTTTGTTATTTCTCAAAAACTGTAAATAATGAACACTTTATTTTATTTTTCCCAGAAAATATAAGTACCTAATTATCTATACGGCAGGATTTTTTTCAGAATTTTTGATTAATAAACTTCGGAGATAAGGAGGGGATGGTCATTTTTTGTACATTTTTGGCTATAAATCAAGAAGTACATCGCAGAAAATTTTCAAAAAAATTGTTTTGAAATGTGCAGATTAAGACCTTTCATATGACACCCCATTTGCTATAATCGAACCACTTTCATTTTTGAACCCCCCATTCTAGACCCCTTTTCAATTATTAATAAAATTATTTTCATATTTTTTTACTACAAATAGATGCGGGCAAGCAAGTTGTACAACTATGCCAAATTTCAAGTTGATAGCATTTGTAGTTGCTGAGAAAACCTGCTGTGACCTACAGACAGACAGACAGACAGACAGACAACGAAGTCTCACCATAAGGGTTCCTTTTGTACCATTTTGGTACGGAACCCTAAAAAGGAGAAGGGGCAACGAAAAAATGTTACGGAAATGACACCGCGCGAGCAACGATTGACTAGAAAAAAATGGAAGAAATATTTATCGAAGCACAGGCAAAAAAAACAACAATTGCCGACTCTAAAAAAACGTACTGCTGATAATTTTGCACGTCATAATACTCCTTCAACTACTGACGATGAAGCACAACCAATAGTTTGGGAAGAAATGAGACCTATTATTAACGAAGACCAAAGAGCAAAAGAGGCACAAAATAGAAGCGAAAGACAGAGAAATTCCAGAAATAAACAATTAAAAATGATGGAAAAAAATGGTTTCAAAACTGAGAACTAAACTGAATACTCAGCGTCAAAAGTATAAACGAGTTAAGAAGCAGTTGAAGAAAGTTGTAAAATCTGTTAAAAAAACTCCAAAAACCAAAATTGAAGAAATGAGTGAAGATATTACAAATAACCTAACTAACAAAATGTTGGAAAACCCCCGACATTGACATTTCAAAGTTCAATACTTCAAAAACGGCTGAACCGATTTCGATATAAAATGTCTAAGAACCACCGCTAGAAAACCTGCTTTCAAATTAAAAAAGCCGCATCCAAATCGGTTCATCCGTTTAAGAGCTACGGTGCCACAGACAGACACACACACACACACACACACACACACTTACACGTCAAACTTATAACACCCCTCTTTTTTGCGTCGGGGGTTAAAAATAAGGAATTAGTGAAGAAGACCCTTTTTGGAGAAGTTATTAAAATTCAATTAGGAAAAAATTACACTAAATTAAAGGGTAAAGAAGATTAAAAAAAGTTCAAACAAGCTATATTTAGAGTAGACAAATACAAATTATGGAGAATAAAAAACAATGCAGTGACTAATAAAAAACCGGAGATAACATACCTAACAAAAAATGATTAACGTCAAAATTAAAGTGCAAAACTTAGTTCAGCAATTTTTTACAAGACGACTCTAACAGCCGTCAAGCAGCAGGAAAGAAGGAATTTGTGACTCGTAAACAAATTAAAAAAGAAAAGATGTCTACTGGACAGTATGAAAAATCTACACGAGTTTTTGAAAACCAATCCATTTAAAATCGGTTATTCCCTATTCACCCGATTCCGACCATTTTGGGTGGTTCCCCCTACATTATCAAACCGTGATAGGTACTTGTGCTTGCACGGTCCACGAAAACATGGAACTTCAACTAGCTGCTCTAAAAAAGGCGAATATTCTCACAACAGTAAGTAATCATCAAAGTATGTTGAAAATGCTTTGTTGCGATCGATATTCTGAAAGATGTCTACAGGGTGATAGGAAATTCGCCGTATTCCTTGAAAGGGGTTATTCTACAGCTCATTTGTAATGATTTAAGTCCAGTCAACCAGGGGTCAAAACTAATTGGTTTTCGAGTTATTCACGTTTTTAGATTTTTCTTAAAAATACCCGGCTTTCGACCTAAAACTAGTAATTGTGTTAAAACTTCGTCATTTAGAAATAAAAAAAAGCCAAGTCAAGTCTTCTACCTGTTCTGCTATTATATATTAATTGTAATTTTATTAATTAAAATCAATCCTAAAATGTCATAAATTGTACCTTTTTAGAAAGCTTATGAATTGAGCAAACTATTCCTGTAATTTGTACGTGAAGTGTTGTACTATTTTTTTTAGTTATACTTTAAAATGTTAAAACATTTGGAAAATAATTACTCGAACTTCCGACTTCAAATCCTTTTATTTGCAAAACTTTGAATTTTTTTGGATTTTATTTTTATTTTTTGTAATCAGTAGTTCATTGGCTATTTGAAAAATGCTTTTTTTTATTTCTAAATGACGAAGTTTTTACACAATTACTAGTTTTAGGTCGAAAGCCGGGTATTTTTAAGAAAAATATAAAAACGTGAATAACTCGAAAACCAATGAGTTTTGACCCCTGGTTGACTGGACTTAAATCATTACAAATGAGCTGTAAAATAACCCCTTTCAAGGAATACGGCGAATTTCCTATCACCCTAGAGAACATGTGATGAGTGCTGTTTAAAAGCATTGACTTACGAAGAATTTGAATTCTCAAGACCGATGTTAATGAAACAGTGCGTGAGTAAAAAAGAGGCCATATATGACTTGAAAACAAAAAACCGGCCAAGTGGGAGTCGCACTGTGTGTCGCCTAGAACAAGCTAGCTGGACAAAATTATTTTTTCGAGTATTTAGCTTCTAACATGTCTTTATAATTGAAATAATAGTATTATTTATTTAAAAAATAAATGGAAGTCTAAACTATGGATAAATGGTAGAATAAAAGTGTTTTTATGAGAAAAAAATATTTTTAATGAGGAAAACTTAAGTTATATACAACAACAATAAAGTAATATAAATAACAACCTAAATAACTAATTGCGTACATAGTTATCTTTACGATCTGCCCATTAGTACCTACCTAACAATAAAAATTAATGCTATTGTACAGCTTACACCGTAATTGGATTCTAATGAGGACTACGTTTTGATTTATTCATCATCACAGTGTTCATTCTCAGAAGAATCCGTAATACAATAATCATCGGGACTTATACAAACGCTATTTAAAGTATTTTTATTAATTACTATATTCAGTCTTATCTAAGACAGCTTGAAGTTTGACTTCAACACGCGTTTCTGTTATTTCTAGGTTTTCCTCCAATGATAAGTAGGCTTTTTTGGCTTTTCAATCACTACAAAATGAATGGAAATACCTGATGTCCTGCGAGCATGCTCCACTTTCTTGTTTGTTTATAAGAATGAGACGTAGATTTTGAATCCACGTATTACGCCAAAGCTTCATCACCTGTCAGACACCTTTGCTGCTTTTGATTACTGCACTGTCGGTCACTTAACTTTTCAGTTTCACGTATTTCATTAATTAATTTGGCGACATTTCGTTTCCCAGATAGTCTAGATGATATTTCAGCAGCGACTAACAATTCTTCAGATGTTCGTGACGTGATCAAATCTTCAACACGTCTACGTTTCGTTTTGGAACTCGCATTATCGAAGGCTGTAGTCGTCGGTCTCCCAGGGCCCGGTTGATGTTCTTTCGTGCTACTATATGCTTCAACTTGATCACATAAAACATTGAATGTCAAAACACCTTGTAGCCACTCCATATTGTTCGCCGAGAAGAGTTCTCGATTTCTTCGAGAATTATCCCATTTTTTGCAAGTTTCGAGGAAAATCGGGAAATCACGGTTTTTTATCTTTGACAGACTGCTCCATTATGCCGCTTTAATTTTGCATTTTTAAAATATAAGCGAACAGAGCACCATTTCGCTCATTTTTTGAATGTTTGGTCCATTCTTTAAAATATTCCAATTTTGAAACTGTGAAAGTCTGTTCTGAAAATAAATTAATAAATATAAGTTGGGCAAAAAAGGAGCAAAAAATATAACATTTGTCAAAGTCTACAGGGATGTGGCTACTCCCTAAAAAAAATCAACTCGGGGAGAAGTGGGGGTTTTTAGTTACAGTCCAATGAAAGCAAAATTGTGGTCATACATATTTTCTTGAGTAAAAGCAGAAAGATATATAAATATAGTGATTTAAAATATAGTACTTACCTTTAGTAGTCTAATCCATCACAAAAATTAACCCAAACTTGTGAAATTTCGCAACGAGACCTAATCGCAAAAAAAGTTAAAATGCAACTAAATTAATGCACTGAACGTAGTTTATTTATATACTTACCCTCATTACTCGTGTTTAAAATGATCTACGCCAAAACAATGCCTGCCAATGTAATCACCAACTAATATAGTAATTACCCTCATTAAGGTTTCCTGGATAAGCTAATGTTGTTTTTGTCCAGCTAGCTTGGTCTGGGCGACACACAGTGAGTCGGTGTCGCGCACGAAGGGTTCCGTACCATTATCTATACAACATTAGCAAAAAACGGCAAAAAAATCACGTTGGTTGTATGGGGCCCCCCCTTAAATATTAACTTTATTCTGTTTTTAGTGTTTGTTGTTGTACCGGCGACAGAAATACATCTTCTGTGAAAATTTCAACTATCTAGCTATCATGGTTCATGAGATACAGCCTGGTGACAGACAGACAGACGGACAGCGGAGTCTTAGTAACAGGGTCCCGTTTTTACCCTTTGGCTACGGAACCCTAAAAAGACCGATTTGTAATGAAATGTAAAAAAGAAACACAGGAAGATCTTACTTGCAAATCTCATAAAAAAACTTGAAATAGATATGGATAATTTTTTCCGGCATTCTTTTAACATTGTACACCAGTATAATGTCCTTAAACAATAAAATTGAAAGACTCATTCTGAAGAAACAAAGCCGTGGTGCACATGGGTTTCTCAGAAAACTTTTGTACTAAATACAACCAGGAATTTTAAAGCTTTCATTTTGGCGATTCGCGCACCCAAATTTCATTACATACTGTAGTCGTTTATCTAAAAGACTACGGTTTCACACTGCTCTATGTCATCTAATTTGTCTCATAACGCTGGTGCAATTTGGGCCCATCTAAAAGTTGTGCTGACATCATTGCAATAAAACATTCAAAACATTCACGTTCTCAGCGATGGTCCTGTAACTCAATACAGGAACAAATCTATGTTTTATGAATTGGGCTGTAAACTGCAAGACATGTACCCTAATATTGTACAATATACCTGGAACTTTCATAAAGATGGGCACGGAAAGGAGGCCCTCGATGGTGTAGGGGCCACGTGTAAACGAACAGCAGATCAAGTGATTGCTACAGGAGGAGATATAACTAACTTGAAGGAGTTTGCTTCTATTATCCGCTAGAGATATCCAAGCATACAAGACATTGTGATTGAAGGATGTGAGATCGAACAGACGAACACCATGATTAACGATAAGTCGTCTCAAATGGTTGCCTTTAAGGGGACAATATTGGTACATCAGGTGACCGGCTCAGCTTACATTCCCAACCATCTTACCATGAAGTCACTAAGTTGTTTCTGCGACGCTGACGCATGTGATCATTTCAGGCTAGGATCTGTTCATTATCAGACAGAAATGCCGGCTGAACATGGTACACGTACAAATACTTCTACCGTATTCACAGACTCGTAAGAAACAATAATGACCACTCTAATTTGGATAGCAATCTATCAACACCAGGAGTTAGCGGTTATCCACTGGAGGTGCCTTTTGCTCCACCTTTGGATAAGGCTAGAATTAACCTTCGATATAATTAGGAACCTAGGAACGAGGTTATAGAAAAGTGGACTGTATTGGGTTTTAAAGGTTTTTATAATAATAGGGGAGAACGTTTAACACAAAAGACTAACAAATCACTTGCATCGGCTTATAGTTTGAATGGAAATAAATAAGGTCGATGAGAGAAAGAAGAAAGGATGTGAACATGCGCACTCACCTGAATTTCCTTGCTTGCCCTTGCCGGGCATCGAACCTCGGATCGCGTCAACGTCAGTTGCAGACGCAAGATCACTTCACTGCACCTGGTCTTGTTGTCCTTTGCTTAAAAGCTCTTCAATAATTGTCACAACCACGACACGAGTAATGTTAGATGCTCACAATATGGCGGCTTAACGAAGAGTGATTTGACATAAAAATGTCCGAATGCGACGGCAGTAGATAAGGATGGCCATAGCATTAGTGCACATGTTTGATAGGGATGGAAGGTGTGAAGGATTAAAGCCTTTGCAAGTGCATCAACTACCTTAATTTAAAAATATAAAAATATGAAATCCAACATCCTCCCGGCCTTGAAGGAACCCTTCAAAACAATGTGTCAATAAAGAGCAAAGCTGCTCTACGATAAGCGAAGCGTGTAAGATAATAACAAAACGATATATAAACCCAACTCTTATATATAGAGAGAGCACATCAATTGTGCAAGTAAACATAACTAGGTAAACTTACTTAACTAATGTGTCGTACTTCACATTGTCTATAAGAGATGAAGTCAGACGAACTAATAGCTAATTACTTATACAATAAAAAGGACTCTTACTGAGTCGGTAGCGGGCACAGCCGTAGGTACAACTGGACGTTTGTACGTGCCAATCTTTGTCTTTACTTCCGCAACGCGAATAAATCCGTCCTTACCAGGATATAAACGTGAAATAATACCTAACGGCCACTGTAAGGGTGGAGCGTTTTCTACGTTTAACAGCACTACGGTACCAACGGAAATTGGGTTTGATGAGGTATTCCATTTTTCGCGCAATTGCAAATTATGCAAATACTCGGTTTTGAATCGCTTCCAGTACGACTGTACAAGCGAATCCATTAATGAGAAACGAGACAGCATATTGGTTCGTTCGTCGGATAAATCCGTAGCGGGGAGGAACTCTAGCGTGGAAGTGGACAAGAAATGCGAAGGTGTAAGAGCTAGCGGCTCTGACGGATCAGAGCTTTAGACATATAGAGGACGGCTGTTAAGCACTGCCTCAATTTGGGTGAGTACAGTCGACATCTCCTCAAAGGTGAGTATTTGATTTCCGATTACTCGAAATAATAACGACTTAGTGCTTTTTATATTGGCTTCCCATATGCCGCCAAAGTGGCTAGCTGTGGGAGGGTTCATTCGCCACGTAATGCGGTTTTTCGCGAGCTCACTACTAAAAGTCTTATAATAATCGTCAGATAGCAAAAACTCGTAAAGTTCGTTAAAGTATGCTTTTGATGCAACAAAATTCGACCCGTTGTCGCTATACAGAAAGGTGCAAGGACCTCGTCGCGATATAAAGCGCTTAAAAGCGTCAATAAAATTAGCGGAAGTCAAATTTGAGACAAGTTCTATGTGAACTGCCTTTGTCACAAAACAAATAAAAAGGCATATATACGCTTTAACGCTTCAAACGCCGCGCCTGCGGTAAGGAGTAATGTAAAGCGGACCTGCGTAATCGACGCCCGTGTGTAAAAACGCCTTGCATTGCTCTAATCGACACTTAGGCAAGTCCGACATAAGCGGGAACGTAGCCTTAGGATTTAACGTAAAACAAGTATTACATTTGTTTATGCGATACCGAACAATACGGCGAGTCGAAATAATCCAGTACCTGGATTTTAAAATATCAATTAACAGTTGCGGTCCAGCGTGCAAATTATAAGTAAAAAGTAAATTATCACGGTGATACGAATCTATTAAGAGTTCTACAACGTGTCCCTGTCTGGGTAATAAAATTGGGTGCTTAGAAGAATAATCTAACGTGGAGTTCGATAAGCTACCTCCGACGCGCAAAATTCCATCCGAAAGAAATGGAAATAATTTTCTTAATTTTTGAGAACATACCTACTTGACCCTTTAAAATGCGGTCAATGTCTTTGGAAAAGTGTATGCGCTGTATAATAGGAATTATCCTTGATTCCGCAAAGTTTAAATCTTTAGCGGTTATTTCATCGGTTCGCGGAAGCATTTTTAATAATCGAAGCACATAAACAGTGGCACGAAGGAACTTGTTCCATGAGGAACACCGTGAAGCGAGCGTCAAAATAGGGTTTTCAATATTAGTGACTGTAGTAGTCACGTGAGTCACAGTCTTTTCCTCTGGCAACGACAATCGGTTCAGCACGATCCTTTGTATAGGCCAGTTGACTACAGACAAAGACAGCCACGCCGGTCCTCTGAACCAAAGCTCGTGTTGTACAAGTTGAGAAGGAGTAAGACCGCGGGATAAGCAGTCGGCGGGGTTTTGAGAGCCAGCTATATGATACAAGTCGTCAGGCGAAATATTTGCCTGAATTTGCGAGATGCGGTTAGCAACATAAGTGTCAAATCTGTGTGGCGAGGCAACGGACCAACACAGAGCTACCTCGGAGTCTGAGAATACGAACACTTTATCAATAGTGTGCCTTTTTGACACAGTGTCGTGGACTTCTTTAAGAAGCCGTGAGAGTAACAAAATTCCATTTAGCTCTAAACGAGCGAGAGTAATCTTAGGCTTAACGGATGCTACGCGCGACTTAGAACACAGGAGTGTAACAATCGGAGGCTGGTCGTCATTAACGACATGTATATAAATTACACAGCCGTAAGCGGATTCACTGGCGTCCGAAAACGCGACTAACGAAACTTTAGAGCCGATTTCTATACCCATGTGGCGGGAAAATTGAAGGCAGTATATCTGCGGTAGTTCACTTAAATATTGTTGCCATTAAATGGCCATAAATTAACAATGCGGAAAGGGGGCACTTCGTCCCAGTCAAGATCGAGAAGCCAAAGTTCTTTTTTTAATAATTTTGCGAATAAAATAACAGGTCCGACGAGTCCTAAGACATCGTACAAACGAGCGGTTGCGGAAAGAATGGCGTGTTTAGTACATGTAGGCGGTGGGCTGGATGTATCGAAAACGAAAGTGTCTTGTGCGGGTAACCAACGCAAACCTAAAATCTTAAATGTATTTCCTTCGGCAAAGGAAATAGACCCAGACTGTCGGTGCGACTTAGGTATGTGCTCGAGTAATTCGAGCGAATTTGATGACCACTTGAGCAGGTCAAACCCACCAGCCTTAAAAAGATGGATTAATTCGTTTGCTGTCTTGACTGCTTCCTCGAGAGAAGAAGCAGAAGAAGCGAGATCGTCCATATAAACATCTCTCTCTAACACGGTGGCCGCATTTGGCGAGTTGTGACGTTCGTCAGCAGCCAGCTGACGAAGAGTGCGGAGCGCCAAAAATGGAGAAGATCGGAGCCCAAACGTTACTCGCGTAAACTCAAATACTTCAAGCGGGTCATTTTCAGAAAAGCGTTATTCGCTGATATTTGCAATGCGGAGCATTTGTATAAATGCATAAGTACATTTGTTTTACGTCAGCAAAGTATGCGACTCTAAAAATTCGAACATTCAAAAGTATGTGAAATATATTTGCTTGTAAATTGCAGCCAGAATGCAAGACATCATTTAATGATAACCCAGTGTCGGTCTTAGCGCTGCCATCCAAGACGGGGCGAACCTTGGTGGTCACTTTATCGTTGCGAACCACGGGGTGGTGCGGTAAGAAAAACCCTGGAGAGAGGCACTCCACAGCCGCGGTGCGGGATAAAATACCTTGTTGTAGGTAATCACGAATAATTTCGTCATATTTAAACTTAAAGTTCGGGATCCTTAGCGAATTTTTTCTCTAGAAGCAGAAAGCGCTTTTTTGCGGTTATATAAGAATTGCCTAACTTATTTGGATCGTCTTTAAACGGTAGATCGACTGAATAGCTGCCGTAAATATCACGAACGGTGGTCTTAGCGTAAGTATCTTCGCATTGTTGATCGTCAGGACTTAAAAACGTGCGCGAGGGCAATTCCTCGACAGCCCAAAAGTTTTCGACAAGCGGGTTGCGGGGAAATAATAGGAGCGTCACCAATAATTAGGTAGCGTCGTCTCAAAGGCGGAGGGCATGTTAGCACTTGGGCTTTTAATTTTATCGAATAATAAAATTTCACAATAAACATTTACGCCTAAAAGCTTGTCTATAGCCCCAGGCTGCGAAAATTCGTCGTCAGCGAGCGGCAAGTTACGAATAAACTTAATAGCGGCGGCATCAACCCGCGAGCTGGGCAGCTGCGCCGTGATCTGCTCGACCACTAAAGGCTTGGCGGCGTATTCACACTGATTATTAAAACGAGACGTAAAATTAAGTGCCGTAATTCCAAGTATTTTTTGCGAGGCTCCTCCTATACCTTGAACTTCCGAGTAGCGGGTTTGTTTACAAATAGGAAGCGAAAGACGCTTACAACAAGTAGCGGAAATGTAATCACTCTGAAAGCCTGGATCCACTAAGCATCTCAAATAGTGAGTGCGGTTGAACGAATCAATAATTTTTATTTTTGCGGTTCCTAATAATCTAGTCGTTTGATAACTATTAACGCGATCACACGAAACTGTGCACACCGATGTATTTTTCTTATCAGAATAACGACGCGGTAAACTAATATCGACCTTAACTGCAGCAGTCGCAGGGTCTGTATTGGCGGGCGACTGAGTCATACTCGACTCAGCGTGGCTGCTCGACGCAGTGCGAACCAAGCCACGAGCGTAAGCGGGAGTAGATAAAACGTAAGCGGGTTCGATCTCGGACACCACTGCTCCAATGTTACAATGCGATTTGGTATTAGTATTAAAATGTAACAGAGAATGGTGTCTCGAAGAACAATGAGAACAGTTATGTTTAGAAGTACAAGATAATGTTTTATGTCTAAAACTTAAGCAATTGTTACAATAGGCGTAAGTTTTAATAAAATTATAACGTTCATGCGGTGTCAATTTCATAAAAGATGAACACGAATACAAATGCTCGTGTTGTTTACCAGAAGTACCAGAACACAGCGCGCAGTTACCGCTCGCGCTTGTGCCGGAGCCTGCGTCCGTGTTGACAAAAGTCTTGGTCGAAGGCGACGGCCGCGCAGGGTTGTGCGATTTATTATACGAATTATCAACCGGCCTATATGCATTAGCGGCTGGAGAATGAGACAAAACTTTGCTCTGTTCTTTAACAAACTCGATCAAACTTTTATAAGTAGGTATTTTCTCCTTGCGATACAAGGTTTCAAATGATTTGATCGTGTCTGCGTCTAATTTTTGGAGCGCTAAATGCAATAAAACAAAGTCGGTTAAATCACTGAGCAGCAGTTGCTTAAGTGCTTCTACCGAAGAATCAAAAGCATTAGTAAATGAATCAAGCCTGGCAGAACTTGTGTTTGAAAGCGGTTTAAATCGTAACAATTGATTAAGGTATGCGCTGGCGAGCGAGCGCGGGTCATCATACTTGTGCACGAGCGCGTCCCAGATGACGCGGTAGTTTTGCGCGGTCGGTGGCAGCCCTGCGCAGGCGCACAAAGCCTGCCCAGTTAATTTGCCAACTAAGTAAAACACCCGGTCACTATCAGTAAGCGAGGCGTTATCATGTATAATACTTTTAAATTGCTGATAAAACAATGGACAGTTCTTGACATCTCCATTGAATGACATCAAGTCAATGGGCGGAAGACGGGGTTTCGATTTAGAGAGACCTTGGTGATTTAGAGAGACCTCGGTTGCACTATTAGTATCATTTTCTAATAAAATGTTTTTAATGTAGCAGTACATTTCCTCAAACGACGTCCAAGAGTCATAGTCGACACTAGAATCGGGGTTCATTTGTAAGTGCAGCAAGTTATATGAATCCAAAACGTTTTGGTAATCAGTACGTATGGTATCAATATTTAATGCACTGGTACGAAACGCTCTAAACTGAGTGGGATCTGTTTCCGCTTTGTATGCGAGTTCTAAAATGTTTTCTACTCGCTTGTAGATAACATCGCGTTTAACCATTGATTTAAACAACTAGATAGGGTCTTCCGAACAAAAATGTCACATATGTTTGGCCAAGAAACAGTAGCGACATCTATCAAATTGCTTATAAACTACGTCAAACTACATAGAACTACCGTAACGTGGCCGGGTAACCAAACAACAGCTGTATTTACAATAATATTAAGAATGCTTGAAAAAATGGTTTAACTCGAGTAATACATTACTTAATATGCTTACCGGAAAAAAGAAACTCCATCCTTGGTTTTCGATACCTTTGAGGTATAATTATTGCACTTACTTATGACGCAACATGGCATTTTTGATTTTACTAGTACGTACGACTTGGTGCGAGGTTGAAACGTCACTGTCACGATTTGGTGCTAGATTCTTAGATTTAGCATCAATTTAATCACCCGTTTTTTTGTACTAGAGGCCAGTCCATACGAAGTAATATATTGACGCTGGAAAGGATAATTGACTAACGTCCATTTGACAAACTTTACAGTAGAGCGATTTAAAGTTTGTTTTTTCGGAAAAAAAATCATATCTTTTTTATTATTGTTAGTATCGAAATATCTTGTACTACAAACTTGTTCATAATTTTAATATCTACTGATTGGTTTTTATTGTAACACTTGAAAAGTGCTTGTTCACGAAATAAATGTCCCGTTAGATAATGCCTACTTTTGACCGGCGAGGAAAAACGGTATTACTCGTATGACTACAGCTAACAAACCTTCAATCGGTTTTGATGAATCCTATTCAAAGGTATAAAAAGGTCTAACGTGCCTTACAAGGTTTTTTGGGCCGTAGTAAAAACGGCTTACATACCTTTGGGTTAATAACTACAGACAGGAAAAATACCTAAATGTAAAAAAACTCATAGTAACGATGGATTAACGGACAATTTATGAAAAAACGTCGAAAATTTGGTCTGTAAGACCCTGCGTTTTACAGAAAACCTTCAAATTTATAACGGCTAACGTGCTAAAAAACTGCTCCGATCGCCCTGTAACCCGGTTCGTTAGACGTAAAAAAATTCGCTGATTCTAACGATATATATAAGTCAATATGCCCCAAAATGTCCCGTTAGTCACTTTACCTTTCCAGCGTCGATATTAAGTCTATGTTCTAAGCACTCGTTTCGAAACAAACACGGCACTGACGTCGCTTGTGCATAGTTTTGTGAGGGTAGTATCAAACAATAACAATCGTGACGATAAACGGCCTACCCCCTTCGTAGCTACAGAAACGAGAGACCATGATTTATAAAGAAGTGAGGATATTGTTTCGAAATTTTATGAAAAAAAAATTTTTTAATTATATTTTCTTTGAACTCAGAATCATGAATATAGTAACCCCTATCGTGGAAGTTGCTGACCAAAAAAACACCCTGTATAGACCAAGTGTTACAGACGAAGTACAGCTTATTTGAAGGCTATGTGCGCCTTAATAATAGGTTGCAAGTTATGTTACATGGACCAAGTGTGTCTTATTTGTACGCTATGTGAGCCTTAATATTCATAAAAAAATCTGCTTATTATAGACCATGTGTGCCTCATACCTATCAAGGTATGTACGCCTTAACCCTAGAATGCATCCAGTGAAATATTAACAAATTATGCTTATAGACCAAGTGCGTCTTATTTGAAGGTTATGCGCGCCTTAACATACATACATACATAAACTCACGCCTTCATTCCCATAGGGGTAGGCAGAGCCACAGACTCACCAACAACTCCAAAAACTTGTTGATAATTCTGTGACCACATTTTGCACAACCAGGCTAAGATGTTATCCAGTGTATTCCGCGCCTTAATAATTCAAAACAAATTATATGATCATAGACCAAGTGCGTCTTATTGTAAGGCTATGTATGTATGCCTTAGCAATTGACGCATTTATTATATATGAAAAAGGTTTATACCTACATAAACTTGATATTAAACCTAGTTTTATATGTATTACTGAATCCTGGCTACAAGACAATGAACATTTGTGTATATCGTTACCGGGGTATGAAGTTGTAGCAAACTACGCCAGAACGGAAAATAAAGGCGGTGGCTGCACAATTTTTGCGAAAAACAATATAATTGAAAGATGCACAGAGTGTCAAACTGAGCATTATTGTATAGAAAAAGTATTTGAAGTATGCAGTGTAAAAATACATCTACCAAGGACACATCACATTAGCTTAAGTACAGTATATAGGAGTCCTAGTAGTGATGTCAGAACTTTTTTTGAACAGTTAGAGTCATATCTAAACAATTTTAAGTCTAACAATAATATAATTTGCGGCGACTTTAACATTGATCTTAAAGTAAATAAGGGTATATCTAGAGAATTTCAGCAAATATTTCTCGAGCATAATTTAAAACCAACAATCGTTGATTATACCAGACTAACGGAAACTAGTCAAACTTTGTTGGACAACATAGTGTCAGACATGGATTTTTCAAGCACAGCAGTGGTACCATGCAGTTTTTCTGATCATGATGCCCAACTGGTGTATTTTGACGTGCCAATAACTATGCCTGCCAATAGTCTTTCAACGTTTCGAATAAAAAGAACGTACTCAAACCATGCCATTCGCAACTTTAATGAAGAATTAAAAGATGTTACTTGGGTCAATATGTATAAACAGGAAACAGCAAACAAAAAACTTGACTCATTCTACACAGTTATAAATCATCTTTTAAATAAACATTTTCCTTTAAAAAAGGTAAGAAGTAGAAATAATTATAAAACGTGGATCACAAAAGGAATTAAGATATCCTGCAGAAAAAAAAGGACTCTCCAATTTCAATCACGTAAATATAAACGGGACAAAAGTTTGAAAAGGTACTTTGATACCTACAATATAATTTTAAGACGGGTTTTAACTACAGCAAAAAATCTTCATGTGCGAAATGTAGTCAAAGAAGCTAAATTTGGTAGTAGTAAAGCTATTTGGAAAGTTGTAAATGAGAACACTGGCAAAAACCCAAATACTTCTAAATCTCCTAGCATAAAGTTAATACAGGATAATAATTGATAACTGATCATCAGCAAATAAGCAACATATTTAACAATTTTTTTGTCAATGTAGGGAATGTTTCAACGTTATTTTCAACTCAAAAGAGTGAGCATATGACATGCCTAAAAAAACACGCTATCGATAACTCAAACTCGTTATTCATAACTCCAGTAGATGAGGTTGAAATAATAAAAATTGTTAAGTCTATGAAAATTACGAATTCAAGTGGGGCTGACGAATTAAATTCTAAATTAATTAAAACTAATATTGAAATATTGTGTATTCCACTTTGTGACATATTTAATGCTAGCATTAAGGAAGCTATCTTCCCAGATCAGTTAAAGCGTGCTAAAGTTATACCCATTTACAAAAAAAAAAGTAAAACTGATAAAAACAATTATAGGCCCATATCTCTTCTCTCTGTCGTCGCTAAAATACTCGAAAAAGCAATTGCGACAAGAATAATTGATCACTTCAATAAAAACAATTTATTCTCACCTCACCAATTTGGTTTTAGACAGAATCGGAGTACTACTATGGCTTTAACAGATCTTGTTCTAGAAATCCTAAATGCTTTAAATAGAAAAAGGAAATGTGCAGGTGTTTTCTGTGACCTAAGTAAAGCTTTCGACTGTGTAAGTCATAGCATTCTTTTGAATAAACTAGAGTATTATGGAATCAGGGGTCACGCCTTAGAGTTACTACGGTCATATCTCACCAATAGAACACAATATGTCCAGGTAACTAAAAATAACGATTCTGGACACATTGAATATGTAAACTCAGATGATATGGACATCACGTGTGGTGTACCTCAAGGGTCGGTGCTTGGTCCAATTATGTTCATCATCTTTATTAACGATCTTCCATGCAATCTCTCACAAGGCACGGCGTACCTGTTCGCGGATGAAACCAGTGTAATATTCCAAAATAGTGACCTTAGATTGTTAGAAGCCAATGTAAGTAATACCTGGCTTGAACTAGAGAAGTGGTTTAAAAGTAATGGCCTTTGCATGAATCTGGATAAAACACATTATGTAACATTCCAAAGACATACTAATAGTTTATCTTACTCTCTACCTCTGCCAATATCTAAAGTGGAAAGCGTTCGATTTCTGGGCATTGAATTGGACACACAGCTCCGTTGGTCCAACCATATACAACAGACTCGAAAGAAACTTGCTGGTGCATGTTATGCCTTGAAAAGTTTGTCTAAATTACTAGATTCCTCAACATTAAAAATTGTTTACTTTGCCTATTTTGAAAGTATTGTAAGATATGGTCTGGAGGTCTGGGGAAGTAATGTACACATGAATAAAATATTACTAATGCAAAAAAAAGCCATACGCTACATTAGTAAATCAAAACCACTGGCCCACTGCCGACCATTATTTGTAAAACATGAAATATTAACAGTGATCTCTCTGTATATCTACCTAGTATGCACGTTTGTTTTTAGAAATAAGACTAGATTTAAGTTAAAAAGTGAACTAGAAACAAGAAGGCACGCTTTTAGAAATAATTTTGACATACAGTTACCAAAACACAATAATTATGTACATTATAGGAATAGTTTAGAATATAATGCAATTAAAATCTACAATTTATTAAATAATGATATTAAACAATGTAATAATTTAAATGAATTTTCGAAAAAGGTAAAAATATTTTTATTAAAGAGGCCTTTTTACAAATTAGAAGAATACTTTGGTAAAATGTTTGACCAGGCTTGTCATTACTAGTTATATAAAATGTATGTGCATATTTTTGATTCCTATTACTGTTGCAAGAGGTTTTCTTATCTATATGTTTATTTTCTATCTTGCTTTAAGTGGAATGTTATTTTGCATGCCAATCTTGGTTTTACATAATTGTTCCTTACCACCATGTAACATTATGTTTCTTAGCAAATAAATGATTGATTGATTGATTGATAACATAAGTTATTGAACATGCATTTTCAAAAATGCATCCTGCGTTTAATGATTTATACGATCAAGTGTATCTTCAAGTTGAACGGCTAAGTAAGCCTCTACAATAATTGATTTAAAAGAGAATACCTACCGACAGTAAATACATTTGTAGGAATCTCTTCAATAAAATAACTGTTACTGTAGATGCTCGTTTATTATCTCACACAAAATCCTTTCTCAACTCCATCAACTCTCTATATCCCAAAAAACCAACAACAAACAACCTTTTTTTTCTTAAGTTCCCCTTTCCCAAAGACAAAAACACTTTTTTCTTTTTTTTTCCTTCCGTTTTTCCCTGACATCCCGTGTTGCCAATGTTTTAAACAGACCAAAGTACATTTTGGTTATTGAAATGCCAAACATTAAAAATGTTTGCCTTTAAATAAATTGAACCTTACACTCGTCCATCCTGATAACGTGTATGACCTCATACACGCACCATGTGGAACCTTACACTCGGCCGTTCATATTGTTAAATGGGAATCATTTACCTACTTTGTATGCACCCTCACATGACTGAATCTACCAGCGCTTCCCAAGATGAGACCAATGTTGAGAAGAAACGCCGCAAGAAACTCAACGGTTTTTAGTCTTTTTTTTTATATATATATATATATGTATATCTTATTACAATAATATTACTTAGGATAGCGTTACAAAAACAATTATAATATGTGAAATAATATTATAAAAATAAGGTGGCAGTAATCATCACGTTAATCTCAGAATTAACAATAAAATTATACAAAACATTGCAAAACTAAGGTCAGTATAATCTGCACGTTAAGTGTACAGCTACTAAATTATTTCCAAATATCCGAAAACATAAACACAAGGACCTTACAAAACAAATACAGAAAATAATCCTATTACCTCAAACCAATCAGTTCTTAAGGAATTTCAACTAATATCTCAAAACTAATCACTTCTCGAAAAATATTTTAAATTAATACCTCAAACCAATCAGTTCTCGAGGATCACTTAAATTACTACCTCGAACCAATCACTTCTCGAGGATCACTTAAATTACTACCTCGAACCAATCACTTCTCGAGGGTGACTCTCAAAATTTACATCTACGTCTGTTCTAAATCATGTAAGTTAATCTAGCGAACGAATCGACTATCGCTAATCATCAAAGTGGTTAGGTGTAAACATATCAGTGTTTACCTATAAGGAAACAATTAAATACCTAACCAAACATACAAACTCTACGAAATCACACAGTTATGTTTTAGTCCGATATATTTCAATCCAATATAATTATTTCAGTCCGATATATCATTGCAATCTTCATCGTCAGCACTATCATCTCCATTTACTTCTAGCGCGGATAAATGAATCCACGGTCGCATCCTATCAGCTGCAACGGTAGTTTTACGTTTATTTTTCATACCTTCGAAGCCAGGGATTGGGCTTACCTTATACCGATCGTTTCCTAAAACTTTGACGACTTTATAGGGACCCTCAAAAACAGGCAGCAGTTTAGAGCTTTTTCCTTGATTTTGGAAAACAGTCTTTGTAATTTTGACCAACTCTCCGGCTACATACATACGTGCTGGTCGCCTACCTTTATCGTAACGACGCTTTTGGCCCTCTTGCTCCGCATCTATTCTCTGTTTGACTTCACTGCGTATAGAATTTAACTCGCTATTTGTACGTGTTACGTCAACTATCTCATTCAAAATAGGGTTAACCTCACTCGACATTAAAGTTCCAAACACAATCTCCGAAGGAGCCCTACCTGTCGTTTTCTGAACGGAGTTATTTAAACCCCATTGTATTTTTCCCAATTTGGTATCCCAGTCCCTCTCGTCGTAATTCAGATTGGATGCGGTCAGTGAATCTAAAATGGTGCGGTTGTAGCGTTCCACCTGGCCGTTTGCACGTGGACTCGCTACCGCATTAAGTACATGCCTAATACCTCTATCAAGACAAATCTTCCGAAACGTGTGAGAGGTAAAACTACTTCCGCGATCACTTATCAGCCGGTCCGGGGCCCTAAACGTGTCAAATATGCTGTCTAAAACTTTAATAACGTTTTGCGTGTTCGTTTTTCGAACAGACTTGATAAACACGAACTTCGTAAACGAGTCTACCGCAACTAAAATATGAGTATGACCCTGTTTAGATTTAACGAAGGGCCCAAGGTGGTCGATATGCAGTGTATAAAATGGTTTCTCGACTTTAGTAATTGGATGTAAGAGTCCCTCTCGATTATTAGTGTTTTTCTTTGCATACGCGCACTCAATGCAAGCCCCTACGTATTTTTTACGAAACGAGTCATTTTTGAGAACCAATAAGACTTCTTGATCCTATCCAAAGTTTTGCCATAACCAATATGCCCCATCTCGTCATGATTTAGCCTGCATAGCTGCCACCTTGCACCCTTCGGGACAACCCAGCGCAAGTTCTCTTTGTTACCATCAATACACCTGAATAGTCTATTGTTCTTGATTACATAATTATCCTTTATATACTCAAGACCTTTGATGTCAATGTCGCTCTTAAGGATGTCGCGGGTTCTATTAAGCTCAGTATCCCCTAACTGTAAGGTGAGCAGCCAGTCCTCGTCATTTATTTCCATGACTGCCGGATATGGGTCAATATGTTCGGTATCCCTATCAGTCACAGGGTTTCTTGATAACGCGTCTACGTGTAACATTTTAACTCCCGCCCTATAATCTACCGAGCAGTCAAACTCTTGTAGTGACAACCACCAGCGTGCTATGCGAGGTATGAAGTCACGCTTTTGGAATGTAGATCGTAGCGCACTACAATCGGTGACGATCCTGAAGTTTTTACCCAGCAGGTACACTCTTAACTTCTTTAAGAAACAGACGACTGCCAAAGTCTCCAATTCGTACGAGTGGAAGTTTTTCTCTTCAGGAGTCGTCTGCCGACTGTAGTAAGCTACCGGCCTAAACGTGTCACTAGACGTTTGACGCTGCAGCAAAATACCTCCGACGCCGATCTTGCTGGCATCAGTGTGAAGCTCTGTTTCAGCTTCAGGATCATATATGGCTAAAACAGGACGATCAACTAATCTCGATTTAAGTGTATTAAAGGCAGTAACCTGGTCTTGACCCCATTCCCACACAGAATCCTTTTTTAATAATTTGGTAAGAGGATGTGAAAGCTGAGCAAATCCGCAAATGAATTTCCTGAAGTAGCTAACCAGGCCAAGAATCTGACGTACGCCGTGTACGTTCACCGGGCTTGGAAATTCCACCACTGATAGAATTTTAGCCTGTCCTTATATACGATAATGTGGGGCTGTTCGGAGAATGATTGTCCAATCAGCAATGGTTTATCCAGTAAACAGTCCGCTACTACCGTACAAATTACAGTAGCACTTACCCCGTCAACTGTAATATGTAAAGTAACTGATCCTAAGGACTGCACTAACTCATTCCCAAATCCTTTCATAGCTGAAGGCTGACTGTCATGATTAAGTTGCAATTTGGATAACGCTGACTCTTTTACCAAGGACACTTCACTTCCAAAATCCACAAATGCTTCCATTAAAAGGCCATTAACTGTTACCTGCTTAAAGAATTTATCATTTGGATTCATATTAGAAATACACATCGTAGCTTTGGCTGTATCAGCGTTTGTGGATTTTCCCCGTGTAACAAAACAATTTTCAGCCACATGCCCTACCTTATTGCACCGATTGCATTTTAACAACGGTTTTGGACATTGAAGGTATGGGTGTCCTTTTTCTTTGCAATTAAAACAGTGCACACCCATGCTGGAATTAGGGGCAATTTTTAAAAATGGTATGGCTGCTCCTACTATTTTCAGCACCATCCGGAACACTTGCACCGCTTTTGTTTCTGTACGAAGAGTATTGTGCCGCATAAGAGTCCTTACTGCTTAATAAAAATTGCAATAATATATCGGGATCAGTACATCGTAACGCTAAAGCACTGGACTTGACAGTTTTGTCAGTAATGCTGTGAATAAGGCAGTCAACAGCCCGTTTACCCGAAATGTCACATTGATTTATAAGAGCCAGTTTTTCATAAAAATAGACTTCGATTGGTTCATTAAATCTACTTCGCCGCTTGAGCATATCCTCCAAGGTCTGACCATAATTCTGTTCGCAAGGGAATGCGCTGATTAACTTTTCTTGCCACTCGGGCCAAGTAAATAAGATCGAATTCAAACCCTCATACCACGTTTTGGCCAGTCCTCGGAGTTTCTGCATTGCAAAATGAACTATGGTTTTTTCGTCCCAGCTGTAAACAGAGGCACACTCGTTAACCTTCTTAATCCAAACATCTATACGTTGATTTTTAGCAGAAGGATCAAATTCCGGTATGATATTTTTGAAATCTAAGCTTTTCATGCTCATTTGTGTACCCTGATTTACTGGCTGTGACGAAAAACCACTCTTAATTGTTTTAATAATACTTAAAACATCTTTACTAGTAAAAACAGGGCTACATGTCCTTCGTGAGCGACGCTGGCCGCTGGTGTTTCTTTCGCGGTGATCGTAATCTGGCTCCCGCCGCGCCGGTCGCGCTGGCGGTCGCTGACCCGGCTGCGCCGGTCATCCTTTTCGGCGGACGCGCGACGGCTGCGCTGTTCCCTGCGCGGCTTTCGGTATTCATCCTCACGTTCTCGTTGCAGATCGCGCTCAAGTAAGCGCACCCGTTTGCGTTCCCGTTCCAATTCCTCTTCTAGCTCTCGTAAAGGCCGGCTAGAACTGCAACTGCGCCTGCCCAGCCGACTTCGACTGCGCGAGTAGCTGTGGCCTGCCACCCCACGCTCAGCCCGTGATGCAGTCAGTAGCCTGCGACCGTCGTTATCGCGGCCTCCGTCAGCCGAAACATCCATTGTCTCCAACTTGAACTTAGAAAAAAAAGAATGATGGGATTTTGTAATAATTACTTACAACCCCAATTGGGTTAGATTACAAAATTTATACCTACATATTGTATCGAGATATTGAAAAATGGCTGATTGATAAATAAAAACAAAACGGTACGTGAATTTTATAGTTATTTACGGTTTCATTATTATAATTATACCTACCTGCTACCAGCTACCAAGATGTCTACCATTTAAAGGGAGAAATTCGTAATGGAAAATAATTTCAAAATTAACCTATTGCTTAGCAATCCAATTACGTTACTGCTGTGTACTACAGCTAAAATCACTAAAATGAAACACATACCTACCTATCTGGAAATCTCAAAACGCACACAATTCCCGTTTTTCAAGTTAATTTAATGTACTCAATCGAAAATATACTATCTTACTACTTGGACAGTTATAGTTTTCGTATGAGAAATGAGCGTCAATAGAGGCGTGTACTTACGTAAATACGTTGGTTCTTCCGCTTCTGACTTGTAGGAATCTCTTCAATAAAATAACTGTTACTGTAGATGCTCGTTTATTATCTCACACAAAATCCTTTCTCAACTCCATCAACTCTCTATATCCCAAAAAACCAACAACAAACAACCTTTTTTTTCTTAAGTTCCCCTTTCCCAAAGACAAAAACACTTTTTTCTTTTTTTTTCCTTCCGTTTTTCCCTGACATCCCGTGTTGCGAATGTTTTAAACAGACCAAAGTACATTTTGGTTATTGAAATGCCAAACATTAAAAATGTTTGCCTTTAAATAAAGAAGGTTGCTAGTTGTGTCGAACTTAAGTTTTTAATGACTAAGAATTTATGAACAAAATACTAGATTACACTTTAGTGCTATGAATCATGGATGCAGCATATGGGTACTATTTTTATGTGTATCCGAGTAGGTATAATTATGGATATGGATCACATGTGTGCAAGTTTAATTTTAAAGTGCCTAGGTATGAAATGAATGTTGTTGGGCCTATGAATTCACCGCTACATTTTTTTTATATTATGAAAAAAAAAACAGAGATAACATTTTACACTTTATTATAATATTTATTAAGATATCTAATATGGAAAAATAGGATGTTTAATGAACATCGACCGTAATTTATAGTTTTCAGTCTGGTTTGATTTGTTGGATTAAAGGTAGTGATTTCCGTCTATCATCGTTACAGAGCCAACTAAGAATAACGATAATGGACGGGGGAAAAAGTAGAAAACAAACCAAAAAGGCTAGAAAAAGGATTAGGCAAATATCATCTTCATCGGAAGAAGAGACTACGCAACCTGAACTTAGAAGGACGAGGTAAGCTGAGCCAGACGACGTTATATTATCAGCCGACGTTGCTAAGCTTATTACTACTATAAGAGCAAGACTCTAATACAAATTCCTCGATGTTAGGTAGTAACCAATTGAACAATGTCATACCGGAATTTAATCCGGACAAAAGGGCACAGGATATAGACATGTGAATTAGGAAAGTTAACGAGTGTTCCTTAATATACGGGTGGGAAGAAAAGCAAACTATACACTTCTCTTTGCTTAAACTAGTAGGGTTAGCAAAAAAGTGGTACGAGAGTCTACCCTCAGTTGTTTACACTTGAAGCGAGTGGCAAAACCGCTTAAGGAAGGCGTTCCCGAGTGAGAAGAATTACGGACGACTTCTTCAGGAAATGTTGGCCCGTACTTCTCGCCCGAATGAAAACCACCGTGAATACTTCTACGATAAGATAGCCTTAATAAATAGGTGCGAAATAGTAGGCAGAAAAGCTGTGTTATCCACGGCATCTCCAACCGTACTACCCAAAATGGGGCACAAGCTTTAAATTGTCAAGACCCTGAGGATTTGCTTAGCTTTCTCAGTACTCAACGAACCTATGAACGCGAAAGGTTTACTGATTACAGGCAAAGAGACCGTAGTTACGCGAATAGGAGTAGCTACGATACTAAATCCGGATTGACAACTTCTACTTCGTCGACATGTTTTGAGAGCGGCGTGATTTGTTTCAATTGCCGAAGTAAAGGTCATTCCTTTGGTAGATGTCCAAAGCCTATAGTCCAATGCCGCAAATGTAATAGGGTTGGACACAAACCGGTCAAAATTCGGGATTCTAAAAAAAGCTCTTCCCATACTCACATATGCTCCTCGGGTCATATGTATGGCCACACCCCCTCACATAGTCATTAATGATATCGTTACTTGTACTCACACCCCTCTCACATAGTCGTTAGTAAGCTTATAAAAATAGACTCCTCTGATTGGTTGATTTTAAGTAAGTCACGCCCCCACACATGGTCATTAATGATGTCGTTAGTGAACATTAGTGATATCATTATAGTCTTATATACTTTTTTATATATACCTATGTGATACTAGCTCCTCCTATTGTCTTCTTATCAGTATATATAAATTACTTAGAGGGGTACCTACTGTTAATTACACTTACCTAGTACTTAATTTCTTTAACATGCCTAACTGTATTGGAAGTATGAATCATATTCTTTATTACTACTTGTTCTAGAAATCTATGAAACATAAAATCCCCCTATGGGTTGATACATATCAATACACAAATGAAAAGGTTTTTAAATGTAGGATATGGTTGTACGTATAAATTCTCAATACCTACCCAATCATGTGTTACGATTATCATGAGCTAAATTAAACGTTATCATTGCTTATTAAAAATAAGGTGTTTAGTAAAAAGAACTTTACTTCTATTAAAGTCTAATTTAGATGGTCTTGATATTGGGATCAAGTTTTTTTTTGTTTTGAGTCGACCTATTCCCGTTAGGAGGTGATAGGGGTGACTATTTGCGATAATTTTGACCCTTATATGCATTATGCAAAAGTGAACCATTTTTGAGTTATCGCGTTTTTTAGTTTTTTGTTAAATTAGTCAGAAATTCAACTTGAAAAATTTATTACAAAAAAAGAATCAATTTAAATCTTATTTTTTTTCTGATTTACAAAAACGATTAAACACTGGTTATTTCTCAATATTAAAACCATAATTATCGGTCCAAATTTAAAAAAGCGAGACGTAAAACGAAATTTTTTCAATATTTTTTTGCGATCGCTTTCCACTTAAATGCCTTAAAAACAAAAAAAACGTTATGAAACTTAACTTGCAGATTATTTTAAAAACTTAACTGTTTTCTTAGCTCTCCAAAAATGCATAACAACAAGGAACATATTTAAAAAAAACTGAAAAAAAATCATCACAAAGTTAGCCGGCGGAAACTAAAGTCAGAAATGCAACTTCAAAAATTTACTTAAACGAAAAAAAATACCAAATTTAAATCAACTTTTTTTATTTGCTTTTGTACAAGATGAAATTGTTGTTCTTATGCAATATTAAAAAAATATTATCTGTAAGTAAACGTTTGAGAATGCGAGGCCGAAAACTAAAAAATACATGTTTTTTTATCAAACTCCAACATAAATTACACGAAAACAGAAAAAATTACCAATACATTTGGCGTGCAGATTACACATAAAACATTGACGTTTTTCCAGCTTTCTAACGAGCTATTAAAACTAATATGAATTTTGTTAAAGATTGCTTAAAAAAATTGATCACAAAGGAAGCAACAAGGAAGTCACGTCCGAACACAACTTAAAATTGTGTTTAAAGAGCTTTATTTCTCATAAAGAATTACAGAATTCACTTACATGAGAAAGGTTACAGGTTAAAACTAAGACTAAGCATACAGTGTTTACAGATGTTATATAAAAAAAAAGTAACATGATATTAAAATCATAGTGGGTAGAAATTCATTACATTAATATTACTTTAAATGTAATCATGCGTCACCAACTGCACCTCAGATACAGCGATGTAGGAATAAGATAAGACGGTGCGCCATATCGCGCGGTTGGATGTGGCATATTTAGGTGTGCTCATATTAATAAGTTTGATTTATTTAGAATTTATTTATTAATTATGATATAATAAAATTAGTGTTTATAGTAAAATGAAAGTATTTTATATTTAATATATATGCGTTTTTTTTATTGCTTTTAAGGACATGGCGCTATATTCTTAGCAATGTAGAATTTCAGATATTTTTTAAAGCTAACCATAGACTTGGTATCTTTAATGTCTCTCGGCAATTTGTTGTATAATTTGGCACCTTCGAAACTAATGCACTTTTTACCGTAATTAGTTCTAGGGGTTCTCAAAACTAACTGATCTGCATTCCGTAGTGTAATTCTTTGAACGAGGGCTTTGGTTTTGAAATTCATATTCGTGTGGATGTCCTTATTCAGTATTTTTCGCACCAATATACATGTATTGTAGATATATGCTTGCGTAATGCTGAATATTTTTGTGTTTTTATATAGCGTCTTAGAAGGAGTTAAATAGTTGTAATTAAATAAAGTTTTTATTAATTTATTTTGTGCGATTTGTAATTTTTTTAGATGTATTTTTGGTGCAGTCCCCCATATCTCTATTAAGTAATCAATGTGGGGCTTAATTAACGAGTTATAAACTAAGTAGCGAACTTTAAGGGGAAGACACCGTGACACACCACGAAGAGCACCGGTTAATGACGATAGTTTGGACTTGATCTTCTGAACATGTGGTTCCCACGTGAGCTTACTGTCTAGTATAAGGCCAAGGTATTTTTCGGATAACTTCTTTTTAATGTATTTGTTGTTTAAGGTGGGATCTGTAAAAGCTTTTATGTTTTTCTTTTTCGCAGCGAAAACTATGTAATTTGTTTTTTCTACATTTATAGTTAGTAGATTACGCGAAAACCACGCGTTCAGTAACTGTAGGTCAGATTGTACATTACAGAGAATGACAGTTATAGAAGAGCCGTAATAAAAAAGGCTGGTATCATCAGCGTAGAGTGTCAGGTCTCCTCTCAGTCCAATTTCTTGTATGTTATTAATATATATTAAAAATAAAAGTGGCCGTAAAATAGATCCTTGGGGGACGCCGTAGATGATAGGTCTGGGACTACTTTGGTGATCTTTGATTTTTACAATTTGGAAACGGTTTGATAGGTAAGATTTAAGAACGTCATAAGCTTTGCCAGTCACTCCTATACTAGTCAATTTGTTCAGTAGTATTTTATGACTCACCGTGTCGAACGCTTTCTTTAAATCAATAAAAACGCCTAGTACAATATTCTTTTCATCAATATTGGTCTTTATTCGAGTGACGAGGTCAATTGTAGCTGAGGTGGTGTTTGACTTTTGCCTGAAGCCATATTGCTTTGGAGAGAGAATTTTATTTAAGTTTAGGAATTTTATTAGACGATTGTAAATTGCTTTTTCATAAATTTTTGATATAACTGGGAGAACAGAAATGGGCCGATAGTTACCTGGATCTAATTTACTGCCGGATTTATGTATTGGTGTAACTTTAGCGGTTTTTAAACTCTCCGGGAAAATAGCTTGGTCAAAGCAATTATTTATGCAAACTGTGAGTTCATCGGTTATTAATGATTAAATGGATTTTATTGATTTAGTAGTTATCCCATCTAGGCCAGAGCTACTATTTATTTTTAAGTTTTTAATTATTTTGTCCACTTCATCCTGGGTTACTGGGTCAAATATGCTAAGTTCATTTTTATTTGTAAGTTGAGGCAAAGTTGGTGTGTGATAAACTAAGGGTATCTTATCAGCTAAGTCTGACCCTATTGTGGAAAAATATACATTGAAATGTTCACAAATTTCTGCACTATCAACAGTAATTTTTGAATTGATTTCTAATCTCGTAGGTGATGTTTCGTTTTTTACTTTATTAATGGAGAGGCTATTTATTAAATTCCACATCTTAGTAGGTTTGTCTTTACATGCGTTAAAAGAAGTAAGATAGAACGCAGTTTTTGATCTTTGTATAATCCTATTTACAAGTTTCTTCTCCTCTTCTAGGCCTTCCTGTATGTTTTTGCAAGATGGGTTGGATTTTTTTAGCTGCCACCATTTATTTCTCTTATCTATTGCATGTATAACTTCTTTATTGATCCATTCTTGTCTCGGTGGGTTCAAAAACTTGTATTTTTCAGTTCTACTATCTAATAAACAGGTTAGTAGCTTTTTCTCAAAATTTTCATATGTGTGTTCTATGTTAGTTTCAGTTCTAGCTTTGTAAGTTGTGTACAGTTTCTTGTAGTCTACTGCATTATATTGTATTTGTCTCAATGCAGGTCTCAATGCAGGTGGCTGATATTTCTAGAAAGATCTGTTTATGGTCAGCCAGAGCCGAATCTATAATTGCTAGGTGGAAATCATTTTGCTTAAGGCTTGAGCATACATGATCCAATAAGGTCCTCGTTGTGTCTGTCTCCCGTGTACAGTTATCAGAATCAATTTTGTTCAGAATTCTTATGGCGTTATCTTTAAGAATTTGCTTATAATTTTGTGTCGTGGGGTTGGATTTCAGTAAATCGTAGTTAAAGTCTCCAAAAATTAAGACTCTCTTCCTTCTCTGAAGTTGGAGTCCATATGCCTCAAGGAAATCATTTGAATTTGTGCGTTCAGGTTTGTATATGACTCCCACATCCAAAGAAAACTTGTTTATGTGAACCCAAAGGAAATGGTTATCGCCAATAAAATGATCTTCTAAAATATGGTGAGACAGGGTCTCGTGGACGAAAATAGACACGCCGCCACCCCTAGATTTTTTTCTGAAATTGTAGTAGTGTGAATAACCGGGCAACTGAAGTCGGCTTGCTTCGTCCTCATCCTTTATCCACGTTTCGCATAGTGCGATTATATGAATTGTACATTTGAAAGATTGTAATATACACTTTAGCTCGTCAAATTTACCTGGCTTGACTATGCTGCGTACGTTAGCGTAGAAAAATTTGATTGAATTATTGGTGGTTTTAATTTCAGAGTATTTATCGGTAATTTGATATGAGACATTACAATCATCTGACGAGTTTACGATTCGGTCAACGTTGCTGCGGAGTTTTTTGACTGTGACTTTATTATCTTAGGTACCCCTTTTTCATATTTTATAAGTAAGTTACACTCTCCATTTTCGGTTCGCTCGTGTAATTCCTGCTGCAGATTCTTTAAGATTTCGCGCTGGTAGGGTGTCTGGTCAGAGTAGATCTTGATGTTGTTGAGCTTCACATTCCTTTTGTTACGGAGCAGTTGTTTTGCTACCTTTTCTGATGAATAACACACTTTAATGAGTCGAGTTTTCTTGGGCTGATATTTGCCCAGTCTGAATATTTGTTCAGAGTCCGGGCAGTCGTTAAAAATTGATTTTGTGGTTTTTAACACCTCCAGTCTGTCGTGCTCTAGCCGTTCTGTGGCGTTCTCAGCTGTTGATTCTAATATGCCAGCTATGACGATATTTTTACTTCGTATGTTTCTTTCTTGACATTCGTTGATCAGTTTATCGTAAGATTCGTAGGTGACCGATGTTTGTTCTCCAGGCACAGATGTCTTTAGTAGGTTCACGTCAGTTTCTAGGATTCGTACTCTTTCCTCCGTAATTTGTGTTGAGGTAACTAACTGGTGTACATTTTGTCGTAGTTTGTCTTGTTCTATACTCATAATAGCCATATCATTCTTGATGCTGTTCAATTGGTTCTTTATATCGGTGACATCCTGGTGGATCTTGGTTATGTTTTCTGTTTGTGTGCTACTGGTTATCTGCATAAATGACATCATATCTGCCATTTGTTTTTTTAGATCAGATAGATCATTGATGATCTGATCATTTTCTTTATGCAGCTTGCGTTTGCTTCGCAATGTTTTCTGAGAGTTGTCACTGTCCATGTCCAAAGGTAAGGTACTCAAGTTTGGTTGAGAGCCGCTAGCTCCGCTGGAGATGCCGCCTTCATACTGTGAGCGTTGTGCCTTACCGTACATTGTACATCCGTGTCCTTGTTTATCTGCTTGAGCGCAGCGATGCAGGTGCGCAGTTGAAAGGGAGTATGTGTTAAACACTCGTTACGTAAGACTGAGCGCACTGTTCACTAATATTATGGTTTAATTTAGTATGGCAAGATTAATTGATTTTTATAATACTTTAGAACACGTCTACACTGTACGCCTGCACGACGCGATTTCCTTGTTGCTTCCTTTGTGATCAATTTTTTTAAGCAATCTTTAACAAAATTCGTATTAGTTTTAATAGCTCGTTAGAAAGCTGGAAAAACGTCAATGTTTTATGTGTAATCTGCACGCCAAATGTATTGGTAATTTTTTCTGTTTTCGTGTAATTTATGTTGGAGTTTGATAAAAAAACATGTATTTTTTAGTTTTCGGCCTCGCATTCTCAAACGTTTACTTACAGATAATATTTTTTTAATATTGCATAAGAACAACAATTTCATCTTGTACAAAAGCAAATAAAAAAAGTTGATTTAAATTTGGTATTTTTTTTCGTTTAAGTAAATTTTTGAAGTTGCATTTCTGACTTTAGTTTCCGCCGGCTAACTTTGTGATGATTTTTTTTCAGTTTTTTTTAAATATGTTCCTTGTTGTTATGCATTTTTGGAGAGCTAAGAAAACAGTTGTTTCATAACGTTTTTTTTGTTTTTAAGGCATTTAAGTGGAAAGCGATCGCAAAAAAATATTGAAAAAATTTCGTTTTACGTCTCGCTTTTTTAAATTTGGACCGATAATTATGGTTTTAATATTGAGAAATAACCAGTGTTTAATCGTTTTTGTAAATCAGAAAAAAAATAAGATTTAAATTGATTCTTTTTTTGTAATAAATTTTTCAAGTTGAATTTCTGACTAATTTAACAAAAAACTAAAAAACGCGATAACTCAAAAATGGTTCACTTTTGCATAATGCATATAAGGGTCAAAATTATCGCAAATAGTCACCCCTATCACCTCCTAACGGGAATAGGTCGACTCAAAACAAAAAAAAACTTGATCCCAATATCAAGACCATCTAAATTAGACTTTAATAGAAGTAAAGTTCTTTTTACTAAACACCTTATTTTTAATAAGCAATGATAACGTTTAATTTAGCTCATGATAATCGTAACACATGATTGGGTAGGTATTGAGAATTTGTACGTACAACCATATCCTTCATTTAAAAACCTTTTCATTTGTGTATTGATATGTATCAACCCATAGGGGGATTTTATGCTTCATAGATTTCTAGAACAAGTAGTAATAAAGAATATGATTCATACTTCCAATGCAGTTAGGCATGTTAAAGAAATTAAGTACTAGGTAAGTATAATTAACAGTACCCCTCTAAGTAATTTATATATACTGATAAGAAGACAATAGGAGGAGCTAGTATCACATAGGTATATATAAAAAAAGTATATAAGACTATAATGATATCACTAATGTTCACTAACGACATCATTAATGACCATGTGTGGGGGCGTGGCTTACTTAAAATCAACCAATCAGAGGAGTCTATTTTTATAAGCTTACTAACGACTATGTGAGAGGGGTGTGAGTACAAGTAACGATATCATTAATGACTATGTGAGGGGGTGTGGCCACACATATGTCCCGAGGAGCATATGTGAGTATGGGAAGAGCTTTTTTTAGAATCCCTACTACTCACTATAGTGCCTTTAAATTTACGCGTGGAAAATAAGCCTCCCGGTTCTAGCTTAGGAAATGATAAGTTCTTCAAGCACGTCACGGTCAACGGCCAGAATATGGTTGCATATGTAGATTTCGGTAGTGAAGTCAGTTTGATTCGCAATAAGGAGGCCCAGCGCCTGGAGCTTGATAAGGATTGTCGCGCCTTGCCTGTCATCAAAGGATTCGGTAATTCTGTTATTACCCCGGCGTATAGAAGTAGTGTATATTTAAAGCTCGATGATATCGAAGCAGATTTAGAGGTGTTGGCCATAAGTGACGAGCTTATGCAGACATCCGTACTCGTCGGACAGGACTTTACTGCATTACCGTACATATCAGTCCTAAAAGATAATAATAGACTGACATTTTATGCCAGCCCTAGCCAATGTTATAGAAGGAAACGATGTTATAGAAGGAACTAGTGCTATTTCAGTGTGTACTGAGGACTCTTCCTATTCAGGAGATGTTTACGTGGAAGGATATAATGTAATAAGGTTGCGAAACTGGATGCAAAAGGATTTTTGGTAGTGACCAATTTGTCGCATACGCCTATTGAGTTACAAGCCAAAATGTTTATTGCTAGGTCGATATCATTCGTCGAAAAGGAAGTAAAGCATGTTAGAAGAATCTGCAGTGACGTGGCACATCAAGAGCCCCTGAATAAAGCAGACATTAAAGTTGGCCAAGCCATCGATGATGAAAGTTTAGATAAACTTTATCAACTTTTACAGTCGTACCGCGACTGTTTCGCATCTACTCGTAATTTGAGTGAAATAGGATGTGTATCTGGATTTGAGCTACAAATTAAACTGACCGATGACAAACAAGTCGTATATCGTCCCTACCGACTGTCTTACTCCGAACGAGAACAAGTTAGAGAGATAGTTGACGACCTATTACGAAATAATGTCAAACAGGAATCGACCTCTAATTTTTCTAGTCCTATTTTAATGGCTAGGAAGAAAAGCGGTGAACAAAGACTCTGCGTTGATTACAGAGCCCTTAACCAGAAAACAGTGAAGGACAAATTTTCACTCCCGCTAATAGAAGACCAGCTGACAAACCTGAGTGGGAATTCACTCATTACAACCCTAGACTTAGCCTCAGGCTACTATCAGGTTCCTGTTGCTGGGGAGAGTCGTCATCTTGCCGGATTTATTACACCCGACGGGCATTACGAGTTCAAACGAATGCCTTTTGGACTCGCTAATGCCCCGGCAGTCTTCCAAAGAATGATTAACAGGATGTTAGGCGCTAGCAGATTTAGTTCAGCATTAGCTTATCAGGATGATTTGCTGATTCCCTCAAGAACAATAGAGGAAGGGTTTTCCCGTTTAGAAGACAAACTGAAACTACTGAGACAGTTTGGTCTAACACTGAAATTATCAAAATGCAGCTTCTTTGACACGAGTATTAATTACTTAGGACACGAAATCTCATCAGACGGCATTAAACCAAGTGAGACAAAAACGTTAGCGGTACTACAATTTCCTCAGCTAAGCAATATCGATGGGGTACGTCGATTTTTAGGGCTGACGGGTTATTTCAGGAAATTCATAAAAAGTTTCGGAGAGATTGCTAAACCACTCACAAATCTACTTAGGAAAAATGTACCCTGGAAGTGGACCGATGAAGAAACCCAAGCGTTTACAATGTTAAAAGAGAAATTGACGGATCAGCCTATTTTAGCGTTGTACGATCCTAATCTTGAGACTGAACTGCATGCAGACGCCAGGTCCCATCGAAATGGGGGTATCCTATTACAATGGCATGACAATCCTCGGGCACTTAAACCAGTCGCATACTTCAGCCGACAAACAACACCAGAGGAGAAACACCTACACTCATATGAAATAGAAACCGTGGCGGTTGTTTGTTCGCTTAAAAAGTTCCGTACCTTCCCTTAATTTTAAAGTAGTTACAGATTGTGGGGCATTAAGGACCACACTTACAAAGCGCGACTTAGTCCCACGAATTGCCAGGTGGTGGCTGCAAATTCGCGACTTTACTTTTGAAATAGAGCACCGACTAGGTGTTCGCATGGCTCATGTGGACGCCTTGAGCCGCAACACCACGCAGGTATCAGGTGATGTTGACAATTCGATTATGACGGTTTACGGCATAACAAAAGAAAATTGGTTATTAACACTACAGATGGGAGATCCAGAAGTATCACGCATCTACAATAACTTGAAACCAGAATGTAATGACGAGATCAAAAGTCCAAGGCGGCGGCGGCGTCCAAGTGTTGGAATGATCTCCCCCCTCCTATCCAAGGAGCGCCTAGCAAGTACACATTTAAGCGTAAGCTTAAAGGTTATTTGTTGACGCTCCAAAAATCCTAATTTCCCAACCAGCACTTTGCAAATTAGAGTTTAGTTTTCTTTTGTTTTTGTTAATTGTGCCAAATTGTCGATGCTGTATACTGGCTAAGTACGTACTCGTATTTCTACTTTAAATATGCTTATGTAAGGTTTGGCATGTAGTTTTTGTATTTATTTCGCCACTAACTATAAATGTTTGTTCAATAGTACCTATATATTTATTTATTTTAAATGACACTTTATTCGTTTAGCGTACCGTCCATCTGTCACACTCTGAGCTGGCTGAAAATCAGCGCTGCAGGTGTTTAACACCTCAGCATTATGCTGAGCTAGTGTCCGATTCACTGCTGCGAAGACACACCCGCTACTTGTTTATTGCTGTTTTTTGTTTTCACAATTTTTCTAGTGAATAAATGTATTTTCTTTTTTTTTCTTTTTAAAAGTGTTAAAGAAAGTTATGCGGTGAAGAATCATCATCATTCATCATTAAATTTAAGAGCTAGGCTCTTGTCGGTGAAGTAATTGCCACTTTTCTCTACTCTGTGCTAGCTTTTTCACCTCCTGATACGACACGACATTGGCCTTCTGTCTTATTTGGTTGAAGTAAGTAAGCCTAGGTCTTCCTCTTCCTCTTTTTCCTTCGACTTTACCCTCTAAAATGTTCAAAAAGAAACTATCATGCCGTATCAAGTGTCCTATCATCTTTCCTCTTCTACATTCTATAGTTTTTAAAATATGTCTTTCTTCGTTCACCATCTTCAAAACCTCTTCGTTGGTTTTCTTTTCCGTCCAGCTAATTCTTTCCATCCTTCGCCAACACCACATCTCAAACGCTTCCAACCTTTCTCTATCTCTCTGTGTCAGTGTCCAAGTCTCGCTACCGTGCAACGCGATGCTCCAAATGTAGGTTTTAATTAATCTTTTTTTAATCTTTTTTTAGTGTTATAATTAAGAAGAATCATGCGGTGTACAAAAAGGTTGATGACGGATTGCGTTTAGTAGTCCCGTGCAGCGCCAGGTGGCAAATATGCCGTTCAAACCACGAAGACGTAGGTCATTTGGGATTCACTAAGCCTGTTGATAAAATAAAAAGTCAATTTTGGTTTCCAAAATTAAGACAGTTTGTAAAAAAGTATGTGGAGGCTTGTATAGAATGTAACGTGCCTATAACAAAGATAACGCGCCAAAAAAGATAAGTGGACTCCTTTATCCCATCGAAAAGGTTAATGTCCCTTTTCACACGATACATATCGACCATCTCGAACCCTTCGTTAAGAGTCGAAATAGTTATTTGTGCAACAAGAGAGCAAAGTTGGTTTTTGCTGCGAGTGTTGTTTTTGAATCCCGAGTAAGCGAAGGATTCTATAAATAGAATCACGAGCGTAGCGAGTGATTCTAGGTTAGAATCCTGAGCGTAGCGAGGGATTCAAAGACACGAGATGTAAATAACTTTGGTCTCGTGTGACACATACAACTTTTCACCTCAGCAGCGAGAACATAATCAAATGGTTAGTGTGCACAGACATATATTTTTATACTTATGACGGATAAATACACGTTTGTAGCGAGAAAATTGTAGTCCGGAGCTTCATAATAGTATTTTTCACAATCGTGTTATAATAGAGAGCTTTTTAGTCGAGTACCGTGTTTAGGCCACGAAGCTTGCTGAGTGGCCTAAGTAAGGTACGAGATTAAAAAGCTTGATTATAACACTATTGTGAACAATACTTTTTGTACGAGTTCATTAAAATTAATAATTTAAGTCATTAATAACAGTATATGTATAAGAAAACTAAATATCGTAAGAACTATCACACCACCGGCGTCCGTAATGTTGCAGTACTGTGCTGTGATTGGCTAAATACTGCCCAATCACAAAGCGTAGTTTATTTATTTATTTTTATGCCCTGGATACAGCAGCAAGTTTAAGTAGATTTTTGATAGATGACGCGACGCTGCTACGTTCCGAAACGCCATAGATTGGCAATTTTGTATCGGATCGAATCTCCTTAAACAAGGACACATTATCTCTGTTGAGTGTGAAGGTAATATGGTTAGACTTTTGAGCACTGGTCTTAATTTAATTTAATTTAAGCGATGTGGACGTAACTCAAAACTTTGTTCCGAACGTTTATGCTACACGGCCGCTACCCCGAAGTGGCCGTATTGCAGGTAAGGGATAGTCGATTTTTGGAAATTTGCATAAAGCCACAAGTGCATTAAGAGGCTTTAGAGGATAGTTTTCCTTATTTTTTTGAGTTAAGGTGGTAAATTAAACCCGTCTGACCACGAATCTGCAATAATATCAAAAATGAAAAATTTTGAGATGAGGCCGTATAGCAGGCACTAGGCGTTTATGAAATACGAAGTTCCATTTTCAAAATTTTTTCGGTTGTCTAGAGCGTGTCGAAAAAGTCTTTGCAAGTGTACATTGCTTAAAAATATCATACGCTTTTAGATATTTTTTGCGAGACTTTTCAGGCAGGAAACTTAATTCTGCATTTTTTACACGCTCTGCTTTAATGGTTCCGGTGTTAAATAGCAGACTTCGTCACTGGACTCACTCATATTTATTTATTATTAAGTACTTTTATAATATTCAACGTGTATCGAAAGTAGATAGCGTAACAGAACTATAAACAAAAGCAACAAAAGTAATCCCGCTATTTTTTAAAGATGCGTTCTGATACTGCACCCGCGGTTTATGTAACAAAATTAAAGATTGTTAAAACGATAGATCATGTAGATGGGTACATGATTAACTGCGTATTTTTTTATGAAATATTCTGTTTATTTTATTATAAAAAATATAATTCGATTATAAAAATATAATTCAAATTCAAAAAATTCAAATTCAAAATTATTTAATTCAGACAAAGTCCATAGTGTTAGTAACAACAATAGTTTAATATTACGACTATGTTAGTACTGCATTGAAATAAAAAGAAAATAAAATACAATATAATTATTAGACATGTCAAGACCCTAAACAAATATAAAATCAGTACAATAAAATTCTAAAAAATGCCGTAGACTGTGCCTCGAAAACCCATGTGCAACGAGTTCCAATGTCTCCAGGTAGCGCAAGCAGGATTTTCCCAAATCAGTCCCAGAAGGCTGTTGGGAGTGTCACGAACGCGGCGCATCAGGGAAGCAGTAGGTACGCTTGCGAATTATAGCACTAAAGCTGTCGGTATGCGCTTCCGCGAACATTCCCGATGCACTGCAGAAACGTGGCAGTCCCATCAGCACTCTAAAGCTGTTATTATATTGGACCCGCACTAATAATCACATTTAAAACTTTTAAGTTTTTAACAGATTTTTACAATTTTACGGTTATAAGTGTATCTGAACGTTTTATTGTTTGTTTCTTTTAGGGCCTACTAGGTATGGAATTTGAAAATCGAACTTATAATCAACTTGTTTCTATCTCTCGCTTTTTTCGTATCGAAGTGAAAGTGACAGAACAAAGTGAAGTTCAATTCTATCGAATGTTGTGAGTAGACCCAGCACTGCTCACGGCATTTTTTTTTTAAATTAAAAAGCTACTTTGCCTCTCGCTCGTATCAAAATTGAATTTTGCTCACTGTTTTTAAGCAGCAAAACCTGCTTGTTTGAGCTGCTGAGGTGAAAAAGCAATTCTTACATCCTCACAGTAGTGGATGGTTTTTCCAAATACGTCTTTGTCAAGGCGGTGAAAGACACAAAAACTAATAGCTCTCTTAAAGTCCTAGAAAATATATTTCAGGATTTTGGATTGCCTGTTAGGATCATTTCTGACCAAGGAAGTTTGTTTACGTCTGCAACCTTTGCAGAATTTTGTAGACAACATGGTAGCAAACATATACTTAATGCAGTCACTTGTCCCAGAGCGAATGGTCAAGCGGAGAGATTTAATCAAACAATATTAAATTGTCTGTCTGCCCAGAATTCTCATAATGACGAACGTGACTGGGACAAGTGCTTGCACAAGGTACAGTGGGGCATTAATAACACTGTGAATGCTGTCACACAAAGTACTGTGACGGAGGCTTTGTTTGGCAGTAGGATGCGTGACGACATGTCTAATAAACTCGAATTACACGCAAACCTTCAAAATCCTAACATAGATGTCGTACGTAAAAAAAATGGGAAAAATGTAAAAAAATGTCAAGACAAACAAAAACAAAGGCATGACTCTCATCATGTATGCGCTCGTAAATACAATATTGGGGAATTAGTTAAAGTAGTCCGCAACAATTTCAATAATGATGGACGCAGCACAAAGCTAATGACAAAATTTATTGGGCCTTATAAAATAATCGATGTTTCGGGTAATGAAAGGTATAAGGTTGCTGATATCCCTGGTTTTGCGGTTAAGAATAAAAGAAAGTACGAAACTGTAATTGCGGCTGATCGTTTAAGACCGTGGATCAATATTAAAACTTGTACTGACCCCCCTCCCAAAATTACTTTTATATTTAAATATTTATATTAACTTGACCTCTTTTATTTAACTTATAACTTACTTTAACTAACTTGGCCTCATGATCGTGTAATGTACTAGGAACCCTACTTTGTGAACCGAATAGTAAACCAAAGAACTTTAATGAGCGAGAGATTATTATTACTTAGTCTATTATGAAATACCAAATTACTCCTTTCTACTGTTTACTATTAGAGAATACCATTAAATTGTCCGGCTAACATCTATATATTGTTTAATCAAATTTAAATACACTAATTATTCGGTAAGGAATTGTATTAATAAAATTCCTAATCGAAATGAGGTTCAAATTATTATAATAGTCTACGGGAAAGGATTAATTAACCTAACATTCTATTATTAACCAAGAACAGAGTTATAGCTAGCATGAATATAGAAATCCTAGCATAACACATAATCATTCTACTGTTGAAACAAAATATCTATAAGAAACTTAGAATATTACTTGGAGTTTCAGACATAAACTGCATAACTAAGAACAAACTCTAGGTTAAATTCAAATATCTTACTAGATCTACTTTTATAAAATAGCAACAATATATTAGCGGTAAAGGAATAGGCCCCATCTCACGCCGTTCCGCTGCTCTTCAACCATAGCCTCAGAGCCCGCCCACTAATATATCTTTTATTATTTAACACATTATTCTATTAGTGTTAAATTTAGTAGACTAATTCTAGTCAATTATGTAAACTTGATTCTACTAGTCTCTCCAAGAAGATCCTTACTGAAGAGAGATCGAGACAAACTCAAAGGATTAAACTCTTTAATTCAATTATTCACTTTACTTTTCAACAGAAAATAATATATTAGGACAATATAATATCAATGCTTAACTTTAGGCTTTATTCTTATTTCTTAGTCTGTTGCTTTTTACCTAAGGAATTAAATTCAATTTTCCTATGACAAACTTTGTGTGTCTTTCTCTATAATTGATAGTCATAACTACCAAACTATTTAGTAGTATACCTACTGTATTTATCATGTAACCCTACTAAGCGGGTTCTACAACCTTTTATACTCTGGATTGTAGTATGAATTATTGAATCACTCAGATTACCATAATTCAATTTCAGTACTCCAGTACATTCATAACTTAGTCTGAGGTACTATAGTGTAAATTTTACATATACCATTTACTTCATTGAAGTTACCAACACAAAATTATATCTAAAATGAATTAAGTAAATTTTGGTGGATGAGTAATTAGCCCTATAATTGATTTAGTGCGCTTTCAGATATCCTGTTTCAACATTTAATTTAACTACATTAGTAGCCCTTTGGTTTTATCGCTAAATAGCTTCCTTTATTACCTTAATATTCTCACAAAGGTGGTGTGTTCTTGAACAACATAGTGTATACTCAACACTAGGATTCCTTCAGACAACAAATAGGCATATGTGTAAGTACAGTGACCACTGATTGTCCTTGGACAGAAACAGTAAGCCGTAGCTAGGTATGTACCGCACATCTATAGCTGTTAAAGGTGTATTGAAAGGACGGACCAACTCGTAAGTATCACTTTGAATTCTACCTATACAAAAAGACTACGTTAACCTAGATTTATTTGCTTTACCTGATGTTTAAAGATAATGTATAGCTTATAACGATGACGATTTAATTCTTATAACTAGAACCTCTTCGGAAGAATATTTAAATAAGAGAAGCTTAGCTTTTGTTTTCTCAGTTTCGAACCGTACTTATTTACTAGGGACTAGTAATAGTCTCGTTATGTGCTTAAATGACTTCAATGACAACAACCTTGCGTAAATACACATATCAACTAATTACTTTTATTCGTTTGGGACAATTTTAACGTGAACTCTTTATCCGCACAATCAGATAAACCATGTTTGTGGGCATCTCCCTAGTTAGCCGCCTAGGTTTATCACTTTAAAGGTTAGACGCGACTGCTTCTTAAACTTAGATCGCTACGTATCTGCTAATTATAACCACTACACTTTGATTATTTACTCTCTAGATAGAGTGTGGCCCTGTAATCACTACGACAGAAACAGGCCAGTTTTTGTATGCTTGTGTGCGTGACTGCTTTGTCTGACACTCGCAAAACGTCATTCTATTTATCTCTGTGGGCGTACATAGGGATGCCAGCTAAAGACATATTTCCCATTTTACTGGAAAAACTGATCATGTTAAGGTTTAGTTGTTGTGAGGTGTTTGAAAAACTAAAAAGATATCAATTCAAATTGGAATGGTTGCCTTTAATGTTTTCGATTGACAAAATAAACTCACCGGCAAAATTTGCTTAGCAAAATAAAAGTAAGACATTTTGAAAAAGTTATTTTTTTGCCCGAATAAAATGTTTTAAGTAATTTGTTTTTTTATAAAAAAAATAACAGATAAGACGTCATTAATTAAGTGTAAAAAAAAATACATACATACATTAATTCGTGCCTGTTTCCCAGAGGGGTAGGCACCACTTCTTCCGACATGCTACGATCCTGACAAATCTATTTCACTTCTTCCACATTCACACATCGAGTCATGCATGCACGTCGGTTTCGGGTACTTAAGATTCGGCCCTTATCCAGTATTTAAAAAAAAAGTTGTATTTGTGAAACAAAACTATTACGTTCTAAATTAATGTTTTGCTAAATATGCCGTGCGATTGCGAGTGCGTTAGGCAATAGGCCAGCTGACCCCATGTCATTCCAGTTTGTAAGTCAAAATATGTTTTTATCAATTTCCACTATTCACGACTTTCACTTGGCACTTTTCTATTATTAAGTGAACATATCCAAACTTAACTTCCATACTTCGATACTCACACCCCTAGGGAATTTCGTATTTCAAAACTGGCAATACCAACAATAATGCCAAGAGGGAATCGTAATAATTAGACATATTTAACTGATTGATTTTTGAAAGAAATACTATGAATTCTGAATTATTTATGGGTGGTAGGTGACTTTGCTGGTTGATTTAATACGTCCTTTGTAATTTCGACACACTTTAATAACGCAACTCGTCATTTTAGTGCTTTGTTAGCGAAATAAATTCTAACATGTAACACGACCGTATCCCTTGACAACACAATTGACACTAAGGAGCGGAAAGCTACTTATAGGCTAACAGTTAGCTGATAAAAAATTCGACGCATTCATGTCATCAAAGTTCTATCTAGAGAGTAAATAATCAAAGCCACTACAATACCTTTCATGTTAAACGAACTCCCTAATCATACCAACACGGGTTTAACAGGCAACATACATACTCCGCAGCCTAGCGCTTTATTTATTTTCTAACTGAACGGACGCGGACGGTTTTAGGATTTGACGTTTCTCTCAGGTATAGATAGATCTAACCACAGACTATCAAGATTACATTCAATAAGTAAATTTCGATACCCTAGATTGAATGTATGTCTAAAATGAATTTAATTTAAGAGGGTACTTTTCTAACATGAATTAATTATTATTAGTTCCTAATTTTCCTATTGGTTTTAAAGGCTAATTTAAGTCTTCTAGGTTCAATAATTATAATTCTTACGTCGACAGAGATGGCGTAGTAGAAAAAACTTTGTCTACATATACCTAGCTAGTCACATTACGTGTTTATAAGCTTCCCACGGTGCAATGGGAAAGCTACTGACCACCTAAGACCTCTAAACACCTATTAATCTATTGTTTTAGGGCAATTAAAAGTCCAAAATGACTTTTACAGTTACGTTAAACGTGTGAGTAGTGTTAAAGGAATTCCGGTGTAAGAAAACCTTTACTAGACCAACTAAGACCTAACAAAACCTCGATTTCGGAAGTAAAACTTCCTGTGTGTAGTCCTAACTTAGGACTCCTAAGACCCTTCAACCGGCTATTTCTAGCCTTTAGTTGGTTTCCAGGTGGGAAAAATACCTACGGTGGTATATAGTTGAGTTTCTTGCGGCGTTTCTTCTCAGCAGTGGTCTCTTGCGAAGCGCTGGTAGATTATTGACGTGTAAAAGTGCCCGTGCGGCCTACTTACTGAATAAACATCTTTTTTATCTTTTATAAATACATATATAAATAAGGGGATCAACGCCAAGGGTAATTTATATGTCCACACAACAATCGCAAACTGATTTCGGATCCACTTCTACGGGCCCTGGAGAGGAGACATGATAAGTTACCAACGGCGGAGCCTGACATACCGAATAAAGGTGTCAGGAAACCTTGTACGCGTACCTTGCAAACTCACTCAGTTAATGAGTTAAAACCGTCCATTTCCTGATTGTGGAAATCTTCAGGTCTCAACTCACAACCAAAATGTGAGTGTAGGTATTCATTTTCGTAAACTACGACTGCCTGGAGCTCTGCGTATCCGACTACCATTTGTGGCGTCGTTACAGAGTTCTGGAAAACAAAACAAGGTTAATAAACATGTTAACACAATCCCGGAACACACAAACACCAGTTTTTAAAACATTCTCACAATCCTAGCAAATAAGAAAGTCGACTACAACATTCCTGTGTAGCGATAATCGTTAACTTGTAGCGTTACTCGAACGCAACGTGAAGCGACACACAAAATAATATCACCTATAATATACGAGTACAACAAAAATAAATAAAAACCAACAAGGTAAAAATGGACGATACGTCATGACACCTCTCAGCAAAATATCAACTCACCCCTTCGACGACCGGAATAAAAAAGCCCCGCTCCGATCCTAGCCAGTCTTTATATCGAAAAACCTGAGCATGCGTAGAAACCCATAATTTTCTGGCCCGCTGTATGAAACCTGCGTATAAGATCGCTTGGATGCGTAAAACTTTTCCCGCAAAAGTAATTTCAATTATCAAACTTTAGTGTCTATTTCGTCATGTCATGTAACAAATAAAGCTCACTTTCGCTTGAACTGATCTCTCCTCATATTAGCGTCTCCCAAGCGTACCCTGCGTATCTCGTAGCTGGGATGTGTAGAATTTTTCCCGCAATAATGCATTTACTTTTCTAACGACAATGATTATTCTAACTTTACATGTAACAAACAAAGTTCATTGTCCTTTGAATTTGTCCCCTACTCATTTTAGCATCATAGCGGTCATAGTTCTTCTTTTTAGGGTTCCGTACCAAAATAGTACAAAAGGAACCCTTATGGTGAGACTTCGTTGTCTGTCTGTCTGTCTGTCTGTCTGTATGTCACAGCAGGTTTTCTCAGCAACTACAAATGCTATCAACTTGAAATTTGGCATAGTTGTACAACTTGCTTGCCCGCATCTATTTGTAGCAAGAAAAATATAAAATTAATTTTATTAATAATTGAAAAGGGGTCTAGAATGGGGGGTTCAAAAATGAAAGTGGTTTGATTATAGCAAATGTGGTGTCATATGAAAGGTCTTAATCTGCACATTTCAAAAATATTTTTTTTTAAATTTTCTGTGATGTACTTTTTGATTTATAGTCAAAAATGTACAAAAAAATGACCGTTTCCCCACCTTATCTCCGAAGATTATTAATCAAAAAAACTGAAAAAAATCTTGACGTATAGATAATTACGTATATTTTCTGCGAAAAATAAAATAAAGTGTTCATTATTTACAGTTATTGAGAAATAACAAAAAAAACTAAGAAAATCTGTATTAAAATTTAGGCTAGTCGAAATCGAACTTATTGCCTGGAAAATAAAGCTTATAACAAAATGAGTATTTTCTTTTGCGGTTACTAAGCATATTATCTTCAATACGGAACCCTCGGTGCGCGAGTCCGACTCGCACTTGACCGGTTTTTTATTTATTTATTCAACTTCCAGCCTATTCGATCCTTAATTATTAGGTTTTACAACTATAATGTTACCTCATTACAATAGTTATTTGTGCAACAAGAGAGCAAAGTTGGTTTTTGCTGCGAGTGTTGTTTTTGAATCCCGAGTAAGCGAAGGATTCAAAGACACGAGATGTAAATAACTTTGGTCTCGTGTGACACATACAACTTTTCACCTCAGCAGCGAGAACAACACAGCGTGAAGCTGGTAGGGCCAACACAGGTCTTCCGTTGTGACCATTTGGTGAATAGACGACTAAATAACGACACGATCGCATATGCATCAATCACAAGCAGTTTTGCAAAATACTAATAAAATAAAAAGTGGAAAAAATAAACATGAAACAGATAAAACCTGTCACTCAACTTGATAATGCCGTAGTGCAAACACAACTTTATAAAGCTTTATGTAGTCTGTGGCTTTAAAAAAAACCCAACTAGGCCTTGTCTATGGCTATTGGCTATGGCGGACAAATTAACAAAAATTACATCGTCATTTACATTACATTACATTTTTTTTTGGGCCTACTATGTGTGGAATTTGAAAATCGAACTTCGAATCAAGTTGTTTCTATCTCTCGCTTTTTTCGTATCGAAGTGAAAGTGACAGAACAAAGTGAAGTTCAATTTTTTCGAATGTTGTGAGTAGCCCCAGCACGCTCACGGCATTTAAAAATAATAATCAAAAAGCTACTTTTCCTCTCGCTCGCAGCAAAATTGAATTTTGCTGACTGTTTTTAAGCAGCAAAACCTGCTTGTTTGAGCTGCTGAGGTGAAAAATAATTTCGACACTATCTACGAATACTACGCTAACTCGATTTTGGGTGAATTTCACTTTTTGATGCCCATGATCTTAGAAGTTCATTCTTTACATAATCCTATTCTTATTTTTCAATTTTCGATAAAAATAACAAAGTTACGAAACGTAAACAGCGCTAAGTTTATGACAAATCTGAAATCGAACGACGTACGCCCCGCCAACTGTGATAGCCGCTCGTACGGGGGGAGCGCAAGGGGCGCTAGTTTGTTTGTTGCCGTCTAAGTGTGACTTAGGCGCTTGTTAGCGGGACGCGCGTTTTTTACATTGTTTTTTATTTAAAATGGGATAAAGTTATGTTGTTGCAATTTTACTAACTTTATAACTTATTTTAAACTGCTAAGTTATTTTTTCAAAGGTTCGACTAAGCCAACACGCTAAGTCTGAGTTAGCGTAATATACGGTCAAGGTACTCAAAAGAGTTGAGACTTGTAGTTGGTGGATGAGCTGCTTAGTCAGCGTCCAGGTTTCGGCTCCATAGACCATCACGGAGAGAACGCACTGTTCAAACGTGTGGCGTTTGAGGTTTAAAGGCAATCTAATGTCCTTGAATACGTCGGAGAGCTTGCCGAAGGCCCCCCATCCCAGCCGGATACGTCGCTGAATTTCGCGTTCTTGTCTCCTTCTCTCGAGACTTAGTATAACTTGGCCCAAGTAGACGTATTCGCCAACACTATTGATTTGTTAACCTTGCACAGTTATATAAATAGTCAACATCGGCATTGCAACATATCAGTTTTGTTTTTAAGCTGTTCATTCTTAGACTAACGTTGAGTGAAGCGGAATACAGCTCTTCCAACATAGCCTGCAAGTTCTCGGTGTTTTCGGCAAACAAGACAATATCATCTGCGAAGCGCAAGTGTGACAAGTATTCTCCGTTGATATTTATGCCTCTATTGGACCAGTCGAGGAGCTTTAATATGTTCTCCAAACATGCTGTGACCAATTTTGGTGATATTGGGTCTCTCTGTCTCACCTTCCGTCCCTTCTAACGGGAACCGGCTTTGTAAGATCGTGCAGCTTTACTTGCAGTGTGGCTGCATGCTACACATCTTTAATCGCCTGCACATACTTAATAGTCGATCTGACATCTCTCAAGAGAGTGAATGACAGCCCAGTTTTACTGCATTCGATACAGTGTTAGATCTATGAAGGCTAATGCTACGGGCTGGTTGTACTCATTAAACTTTTCCACAAGTTGTCGAACCGTGTGAATGTGGTCAACCATTGAGAAGCCGCTCTTAAAGCCTGCTTGCTCATTTGGTTGCCCTGAGTCAAGGCTGTTGGAGAGCCGCAATGTTATAACCTTGGTTAATAACTTGTACACATGACTGAGTAGCAAAATGGGTCAGTAGTTTGAAAGATTAATGATGTCTCCTTTCTGGTGCAGTAGAATTACCACCGCATTTTTACACGTTCCTGGAGTTACTCCCTCAAATAGAGGCCTTGTTGAACAGGAACTGGAGCTGCTTTAACACTGGTTTCCCACCGAGTTGCAGATGTTCATATGTAACCTTGTCATCTCTTAGCGTTTTCCCTTTCTTCATTGCTTTCAAGGAGTTCTTAGTCTCATATAAGCACAACTCTTAGGTTTTTTGCCTTGCCAATTTATGTAGCTCGTGGATCTTTTCCTAACTTAGTAGGAGATGGTTCAATCTTTTGGGAGCTGTATAAGTCGGCGTAGAATTTCTCTACGACTTCTAGTATTTCCTTGCGGTCTGATGTTAGTTTGGATCCGTCAGCGGTGAGTTTGTGTAAGTATTTGGTGGTTTCCACGCTTGAGTTGCCTTCTAAACACCCGGTGTTTTTCTATCATGTCAAGTTAGTTTGTCCTTCTTTGGCCTCTGCTCCTTCCTAATAGCGTACCTTATTTTTTTTATTAAGGATCTTGATTTACCCCGGGGATTCTTGCCGTAGTCAGGACCAGCAGGACCACAGGAACTTGGGCCTTGTTTTGGTGTACTTTTTCATGGAAGGTACTAGGCCTTGAAACGCCACGCTGGCCACTGCGGGTTGGCGAGTCTACTCGTTCTGAGGTGTTTTAATCCTCACGGCTTGTAGTAGCCGTCTTGGAATCCAGAAGGGCTGACACTCGGCGTTTTTGTTCGTTTGGCAGCACCCGGGAGACACGTTAAGGGTATCAAGGGTAAGACCTACGGACGCGAACAATATTCCATGTATTATATAAGTGTAATTAAATTTTACTGATTAAACTAACTTTTTAGCTATTTGTGGTGCATAAAATCACCTACTTAACTAAATTTTTCATAGTTTCATATTGTGAATAAAAAGCTAAGTAACAGTATCGACAATCGTATAACCAGCTAAGTGCTCAATAGCGTAGTTTAGAATGGAACGATAAAAACATCTATCAGGTGTATATTACGCTAAGTCATAGATTTCACTAAATTGCCATTGCTTTATTATGTTTGTACTTAATTCTGACTGTTTATAGCTAAGCTCACTTCCTACAAGTAGAAAGCATAGATTTTTGGACAATAAAATGAATATTTTCATCATAAACCGTAGCGAAATATATTAGTGTTACTTGGCGTATTATTCATTGCAGTTTTTAATGGTAAAATTGAAGTATAGAACGCTAAGTCGTCATAAATCCAAAACGAACAAGATTTTAGTGGGTCAATATATACCAATTAATAAAGTAACTATTAAGCTATTTCTATTCAGAATTTCAAAGGCAAATGTCAAAAATCAAGGGAGTTATTAAACTGTCAATTTTTAATGTCTAATCGTTTCAATAGTTAGTGTAGACCTAAACGATGAGGTTTATCAAATTCCCTCAGCTTTTAAAGATCGCATATCGTCATATAGGATAATTGCCACTGATGAGTTTGAAACTTGTTTACCTGACGTATTTTTGAACTCTTTGAAAAGCAAATTTTTATTTTTTTTACAAAATGCGCTTCAAAAATAAGTGATCCTTAAAGTTAATTTCGAATACTTTTTCAATTTTCTTTTATTCAAAGATGACAGGCAAGAAATTAAGTCTTGTGCAACAAAAACTTTTCTGTGCATCAAAATTATAATTTGGAGAAGCTCTTTCAAACATTCTTTGTAAATATTAAAAAAAAGATAGAGTAATTTGAAGACCGCGATTCTAGTTGGTCATTTTTATCAAATTTGTATTTAGAAATAAATGTCAATAAATTTGATCCATTAAAAGCGTCATCTTACGTGGATTTGCCTAAATTAATAAAAAGTAAAAAGGCTTGCATAAATATTCGCAATAACGATAATTATTGTTTTCTCTGGTGCGTTGTTGCTGCCATTTACCCGTCCTCACATCATAGTGAGCGTACATCATCGTATCCCTATTTTAAGACTGTTTTAAAAACTGATAATATGAGTTTCCCTGTCACCTTTGCTGATATTAAGACATTTGAATCCAATAATATTGATATCAGTATTAATGTGTGTTCTTTAAAAAACAATCGAACTGTTGTAGGACCTCTTTACAGGTCCGAGTACAAAAGGAAACATAGGATCAATTTACTTTTAATCGAGCGCGGTAATAACTCGCATTATGTTTTGATTCATAACTTGTTGCAGCTTGTACGTTCTCAAATTACTAAGCATCATGGTAAACTTTATTTTTGCGAAGACTGTCTTATATTTTTTGTATCGGAATACAAAAATGATATCCATGTTTGTAGTGGAATTGCTACTTAACGAGCTGTTTGCCCGTGGATGTATGTTATTGAAGGATGTAGATTGTTCTTGAATGTTAAAGACGTTTGAATTGCTTGAGTGATTTATTAGCTCTAAAAATTATACCTATTCACATAATATGTGTACAATGTAAACAACTTAATTATTACACAAATGCGCTATGTTAGCATTAATAGAATTAGGTACGTTACATTATGTGCAACTTGCTTGTACATGTTGCCGACTTAAGAGAAGAATAAAGATTGAAATTACAAACTAAAATGTACTTCAAAGTCCACGTATTTCTCGGGGCATTGTGGGAGAAGTAGTTGCATCAACTGTAGTCTTTCGCAGAGTGGGGTTTGCTGAAGGTGCCTCGCCCGGCGACTCAACAGCTATGTGCAAATCACAGTTGTGTCCGGTCATCTGAGAGTTACTCGGGGTTTGTGTACGGACTGGTCGAAAACATTTTCCTCTGAACTTGCGAATCCCCTTGTAGGCAAGATATATCATAGCCATAGAAGTAAAAATGAAGATCAAGGTATATTGATGAATGTCATGGGATGATATAATTTCATCATTGGCGACGTCTTCTTGCTGTTCGTTCATGATATCTATTTTCTGTTTCAACTGTTTCAAAATCTCGCCGTGATTTTCTGGCTCTATAAAGCGGGTTATTGATCCATTGCTTATAAATTTATTAATCTCAGGAGGTTGCGGGATGACGATCTTCATTTGATTGTCATCTGATTTTATCAATGTGCTTTGTAAACTGAGGTGGGCCGGGATTGTAAATGTATCATGCTTAAGTAAGCATCCTTGACCTAGGGCAATAAGCCCGGTAGCTTGTAAGCGCTTCGACGTCACGCCAGCTGTGCAGAAAATGCGAACTGCGCATTCCTGGCAACACGAGTATAGCCACGCGCCGCCGTGTTGTAACTGGATCCACTTGTCGCTACACATTGATGTCTTGAGCATGCATCGAGTTATGTTTTCATTGTTTATAATTTGAGCTTCGCAGGTGGTCTCGGTACCTTTTAAGTTATAAATGTCGTAAAGGACATAGTGAATGTTCCTCGTCGACGGCAATACATGTATTCAGTTGTTCTGAGTGCATTGTTATGAACACGTCCTTTTGTAGGTTGATAGCGACATAATCACTTGTTGGAATTACGGAGACACTATCGAAACTCCTCTTCTGTGGTACGGGTATAATCCTGTGTAATTCATACTGGTCAATATTGAGCAGCGGCACTTTAACTTCAAATGCTAAATTTCTTCAGATATCCTTGAGTGAACTCGTAGCGTCTTATATATGTTCCTGATGTTCTGATCAGTACTGAAGTTAGGTAGCGACATATCACTAGGTAGTTGACTAGCAATTATGCGCAGTTGTTTGAGCAGCTCCTCTGGTTTCAATAAATGTATGTCTACTCTTCCGTTTCGCAGATCTGTTATCATGTCTATGAGGGAGTCTTGGATTCGATGTAGGTTGGAAACAATAACTGTAGCTGCTAAGGTTCCAGATGTAAGATAAATGGTATTTTGTTGATTTATTGCCAGCTTCACTTCTTCATTTTGTAGGTTTCTTAAATGATCGTTTATACATAGATACTGTTTGTTCATGACTTGCTCGTTTCGTTTTAGCAAGTTGTATTCTCATTCAATGATGGACGTTTGTTCTTGGTATAACTTCTTTAGATGATTTTCGTTGTTTTGTAGTTGGCGAATATCATGCTTGTATCTATCCGCAAATCGCTCATCTAGTACACCAAATAACGAATTTGCGAGATATCCGACACCGTTGACTTTTCATTCTCGTACCATGTTCTGACTGAAGTAAGTTATCATTATGCTTCAGTTCCTTTATTCCATGCTGTAGTTGGTATGCAATGGTAAGAAAGGCTGTGTCGGATGTGCATTTGTCATTAAGATGAGTGACATAATTTTCAATGTTGTTTAGGCTTTGTCGATATGTTGTCAAATTGTAATAAACTATTATCTTCCATTCATCTTGAATTATTTGTATGTTTGTAATTTTGTCGAAATACACCGCTTTTCCTGCGTCTAGAGTTGTTATGTTATATAGTTGCTGTGTCGATGGCGAAATTAAAGTGGCCATCACTAATAATGTTCTGAAGAGGTTGTGTACGAGAGATGTTCTTTTGTTGTTTTGTTTTTGATTTTTTAACCCCCGACGCAAAAAAGAGGGGTGTTATAAGTTTGACGTGTAAGTGTGTGTGTGTGTGTGTGTGTGTGTGTGTGTGTGTGTGTGTGTGTCTGTCTGTGGCACTGTAGCTCTTAAACGGATGAACCGATTTGGATGCGGTTTTTTTTATTTGAAAGCAGGTCTTCTAGCGGTGGTTCTTAGACATGTTTTATCAAAATCGGTTCAGCCTTTTTTGAGATATTGAACTTTTAGGGGATTAAAACACCCAAATATCACGGCGAGCTTCCTTCTTTCAGAGCTGATATCTTTTAAACGGCTCAACCAATTTTCATGAAACTTAGCTAAGAACCATCCCAATGAATGTAGCTTTATTTTAAAAAAATGCGTTCAAATCCGTTCATCCTTTTGGGAGCTACGATGCCACAAATAGACACTCAGATACATAGACATAGAGTCACGCGTTATCTATATTAATAATTTCGTACCGGTCTACGGTAGACTCGAACGAAATGCACATGAAATTGAAGAGCGTAAAAAATTTGTCGATTCGAGTCGACAACTTATAGGCGGAAAATTCGGATTATCGAGTATTTTCAATATAAAAATGAATAAATTTCTATACTATAATGGCGTTGCTAAGTAAACATGTCAATGTCATCAATGTGGCGTTGGTGTCACGTCATCACATGTCACAGGTGTCTTGTGAGACAGAGACTTGGGTAAGTAAACAAGATTTAAGACTCCGGCACACCAATCGCGTCTCGTGAGCGTCGCGTTCGGAATGACATATTGCGCGGCGCGCGCGCGAGCGGGGCGGCAGCAAGCGTCAGAGGCACTACTTTGAAATCCGTAATTCAGACTTCGTCTATTGCTATCTCTTTTACTCTCGACGCGTCACTGATTCGCAAGAAAGTGACGGGGTGATCCGAAGTTCGAATAACTGATTTCAAAGTAGAGCCCCAGGATGTCGAACAACACGGACTCCAATAAATAATTTTTATTTTAGTAGTTTATTTAGGTCTTAGAGCGGTTGCGCACTACGCCGATCCAAATCCGATCCGAACCCGTGAAAATTCGAATCTAGACCGGATTCATAATAAAATCGGATGACGGAAGCCGGATCTAATGCGTAAACTACCATAGAAATAGTTCTACGACTACTCCGGACCGTATTTTCACGGGTTCGGATCGGATATATATGAATACCGGACGGGAACAGTATGGGGAATATCGTCGTCTGTATAAGACTGATTGATTTTGACATTTTTGATTGTGGAATATTACTTATTATGAGTCTACATTTTACCCGAGCGAAGCCGTTTTTACATCTAGTAAACTTTTAACACCCCTCTCTTTGTACTATGGGTACCAGACAACGATAAACATACTTACTATAGAGAAATAAATACTTATACTCATAGAGAACACCCAAGACTCAGGAACAAATGCTCGCGCTCACCACAGGAGTTTGCCCTGACCGGGAATCGAACCCGGGACCGCTAGCTTCGTAGGCCGAGTTACTAGTCACTACCAACTAGGCTAACGCGTCGTTAATGAAAATTATGACTATGAAAAATTATGACTTGAGGCACTGGAAAGTTAAACTCTGTGGCCGTATTGGAACTCATCCATTTTCATCTTTAAAAGCTTCTACCAATCGACTCATCATCAAACACGATAAATATAAGTTTCTGGAGTTCCACCTCTTCCAAAATTATTCATGTCTTTAAAGAGACGTTGCTAGCTGTAGTCGTATTGTTAATTTGGAGAAGATTAAAAAGCGTGAAAAAAAATGAAATAAAAAATTTAAAGAACCCCCGACTCCACGTCGACACGTCGGGGAACCGCTAAGTAAATGAAATAATATAAAATACCCCAGCTTCTACTTAGCGGTCCCCCGACGCACAGTGGGAGACGGTGTATGGGCGCGCGGAAAAAAGTCCTTACGGTTGTTTATTACTGTTAATAATTAGTGTTATGATAAAATTATGATAGGACTAAGTGATTATAATAAGATTTAACATCATTAATATTTATCAGTCAGTGAAGGGATTAAATAAATGGGTTTTCTATGGTAGTTAAGGCTTAAAATAAGAAAAAATGCATTTATAATTAGTAAATATATATTTTATTAAAAATGTAAGTTCTACGAATTGAAAACATATAAAGTTTATATTTTAAACATAAATTATATACATACTTAATTAATTAAACACTTGACGTTCAGGCGTCACTGAGTAGTTTTTTGGCATCCTCGTCTAAGGGTAAATGTTTTTTTTTTGGTTCCTTTCTTAAATTGTATATGAAAGGATCAGATGAAGTCAACAGCATGTTGATAACATCAGTATTGGTACTCTCCCGAGAGCACTTTCTGGCATGATGCAACCTGTAATGGCGATAGTCCTTATTCCGTGCTTCTTGCGCCTCTTCAGTTAATTTTCCAATCGGCAACACTGCAGCAGATATAATTTTACTGCCATGTATTAGTACTTTATGTACGGTGTTTGGCATGTAGTACCAACTGTACAAGCTCAAATAGTGCAAGGCTGTATCCTCGCAGTATTCCCCAAAATTTTCCGCGTCAACTTGGGCTCCGGAGTTGATGACTTCCAAGATGATAGAAAATCGATGGATCAAATCGAAATCAACTCCAGTGATTTCTGATGTTTCTTTAGCATTCGCGAAAAATCGACGAGCCATGTTTCCATCATTACTAGTACCTGATCCTTGTTTGACACAATCAATCTTAAGGCCAATTTTTGAAAAGAGACCTTGAATCCTCTTCTTTTCTTCGTCGCGTTTAGATGATGTGTTTTTATTAACTCTCCACATTTGAAATGATTTATTATACGCAATGTGTAGAATGCACTCCATGAATTTAATTCGTGCGTGAAGAGGAGACAAACCAACTTTCAAAGCATCTTCGTTCAGCACTTTTGCCTGCACTCGACTTAAATCGTTCATTTCCGTTGGCTTTGCTTTACAAATGAAGCACACAGCATTCGATGACGTATCAGTCACTGTTTGAGCTACTTTTCCATCAATCATAGTGAACAATAAAGTGTGCTTGACTGTGTATGTTTTGCCGTTTATGTTCACAATCGTTTCGTTGAGATTCAGTATCTCCGACTCCATTCTGGATATCTCATTCTTTATGATGTCACGAGTCTCTTTTGTAAACTGGAACTGTACTGGCCGACAAAGTCTTGTAGAAGATGGGCTCTTATTATGCCAATGTACGTTGGTATCATTTTCGGCATCCATGAGCCGTAACGGTACCAATGACGTTAAAAATAAGTTTTCGTCTGAAACACCTTCTTCGTCGAACGGTTGCTTATATTCACTGTGGCCAGAGGAGCCATCACATCCCCACTTTGAAACTAATGTACAGCTGTCATTAATTTCCGCCAACTCTTCATTAGTTTTGGTCATAAAAATCCGTTTTGTAGTGTGATCCAGTAAACTTTGTAACTCTACACAGGCGTAGGATTCGGTGCAATCTATCTCTTCAATTAAACATGCTCTTTTTGCGTTTGCAACTAAGTCGTAGCAAGGAAAAATGTCGCACCCCAAATCCTTCGTCGCTTTTTTTAAAATCTCGTATTGATGCTTCGATAAAGAGGCATCCAAGAACAATGCCAATGCTTGCTCTGGCGAAAACTTGGTGGAGTCTAATTTTTCTTCTTCCAGATTGCTAGCAGCCTTCATAATCATCTCTTGAGGGTAATTGTCGCATAAAGTCCTCACTTTGTAGCGCTTTGTGCGGTCGCAGCATTCCTGAAAGGATTTTTCTGGACGTCCCATTCGTGACCGCTTCGAAGGTCCAGGCTCGCCTTCTTCTTCTTCTGGACTCTTTGCTGTTACCGAAGATGCCGGCAAAGTAAATGCCAGCTGCAACCAGGCTTCATTTTTTTTGTAAAACTTAGCCTTACTTCTGGCCGATTGCTTCCACTTCATTGAAAACGCAGGTATGAAATGCCGGCTTAGGTGACGATAAACTTGCTCCAAATCATCATCAACAAGAGCAGAGTACTTGGTCTTGATATTTTCGAGACACTTGTGCACTTCCCGACCGCTTAAAAGCAAAATGTCAACTAATTCCTTATTGGAAATGCTGAAAGTAGACATGGTTAAATTCGATGTTACTTTCTTGATGTGACACCCGAAAATGAGTATAAATATATTATTCTACCCTATTTAAATGTTTTTCATTGATATATTAGTTAATTACCGTCATTAAAGAGGTTTAAGCAAATACGCATTTTAACAGGAGTTATTAGGTTAATTCGTTGTAATTAAGATATCTCTTAAAGTCGCACTTAGAAGCAGCTAATACTAATAGATAATGATAGCCAAGACTTCAAAGAATGTTTTGATACACAATTCACTGGAAGGCAGTGGATGGCAAGACAGTTACAAGCGTTTATTTTTCAAAAACCTGATGAAAATCGATAACCACATAAAAAATTCAACAATAAAAAAACACGTGGCCTTTCACGATCGCAAGTATACTTTTCCAATAGTACAAAACATGGTTTGTTATTGTTATTATTTTTATTTTATTAATATCGCATTATTACTAGTGATTTCACATTTCAAAATAACCATAAAATTTCGTATAAAATGCAACGCGCTCAGTCTAGTCCAGTTAGACAGCTGATTAACGTTCTTATAAGTAACCTGTGAGATAAATACTTTGGAATTAACTTAGTCAAGGGGTCTATTTCACATTTATTATGGCCGGAATGCAGTTTTAAAACCTAGCGAAATGGGACTTTTTTCCTCCGATCTCCCACTGTGCGACGTGTCGACGTGGAGTCGGGGGTTCTTTAAATTTTTTATCTCCTGATGTGTTAGCTCGCTGGGCGTCGTGTGTTGGTGTGGAATTTGCGTTCACGTATAATGGTACTAGTTTACCGATGGGGCGCTTCGTAGTGCCGTTTTTCGTCTTCAATGTCACAACGCGCACCAGTCCATCAGTTCCATGGTGTAATTCCTGAACCTTGCCCAGTAGCCACTTCGCCGGCGATGCGTTGTTCTCCTTTATCACCATTATGTCGCCAATATTTTTCTTCTTTGGTGTTCCACTTGTTGCGAGTTTGTAGCGTCTGTAGGTACTCTGATGACCATTGTTTCCAAAAATCCCTGTGCATTTTCTCTATCAGTGACCACCTGGTACGTATGTCAGTCACCTCGGTACCTGATTGTGTTGACAGGATGGGGCCCCCGACTAAAAAATGTCCTGGCGTTAAATAATCCCGGTCTTCAGAATCTTCTTTCAGTGTTGTTAGTGGTCTTGAGTTAAGACAAGCTTCTATGCCAGTCAGTAGAGTTGTGAACTCTTCAAGTAAGTTTTTGATCACCAGTAACTCTCTTTAGGTGGTGTTTCATGGTCCGAACCGCAGCCTCCCAGAGACCTCCAGCACTCGGCCATACGGGAGCGTTGAAGTGCCATTCAACGCCTACTGTAACGATGTGTTCCATGAATGTGTTCCAATTTAGGCCGTTGTCACTATACATGTGTTTCGGGGCACCCCTTCTGGCACACATGCGCTTAAATGCTGCTATAAATGTATTCGCACTGAGATCTGAGACCAACTCGAGATGTATAGCTTTTGTTGATAAGCATACAAATACCGCAATGTAGCTAGCTGTAGTCTTGATGCCTCTTCCTTTGTTTGCCTTGACTTCTATCTGGCCTGTGAAATCCACCCCGCAATGTGTGAATGGACGGGAGGGCACTACACGGGGTTCTGGTAGATCTGCCATCAGCTGGTTGTTATTATTGGACTTGAAGCGGATACACTTGACACAACGTTGTATATGATTTTTGACTCGCCCGTAGTCTCCCAGGATCCAATACTTGTTGCGTAAGTGACCCAGAGTTAGCTTGGCTCCAGCGTGCAAGGTCATCTCGTGAGCTTGATTGATCAAAAGTTCAGTCACCCTGTGTTTCTTAGGTAGTATGATCGGGTGCTTCGACGTCTCTTGAAGATTGGATTTTGTAAGACGTCCACCAACGCGTAGTAGACTGTTAGCGTCTAAGACGGGATTAAGTTTAAGTAAATTACTTTTGTTATTCACTGCGCCATGTTTACGCAATCGCGTAATGTCCTCAATAAAGTCCATTTACACTGTCTTCATTATTGCTGTGTGTGCTTGTTGAAGTTCATTTGCAGTTAGGTAGTTATTTTTATTGCGCGCTGCTTTACTTTTAGTACGCGTGTTATGAATGAAACGTGATATCCAACATGTGACTCGCATAAGTTTAGTAATGGAGCTATACTTTATATGAGTTTTTGTAGTAGGTTTGATTCCTGTTCAACTTGTGTTACATATGTATGTTGGGTTTTAGCTTCTAGTATCGGTACTTCTACTGTTTGCTGTTGCGGAAATACATTCTCTCTTAGCCATGTAGGAGCCGCCCACCATAGCTTGTGATTGAGCAGCTGTGTTGGATTTAAACCACGGCTCGCGCAGTCTGCTGGGTTTTGTTCTGATGCTACGTGTGTAGTGTAACATAGTGTAGGCATGACATTCGTTATTTTTGTTACCCTGTTGGCTACGAATGTCTTCCACTGGGTAGCGTCACGTTGTAGCCAGCCTAGGACTATCATCGAGTCTGTCCATCCATGAATTGTTATGTCTTGTCTATTTAAAGCTTCAGTAACTTTCTTCATTAATCTTGATAGTAGCAATGCACCACTGAGTTCTAATCTTGGAATTGTGACTACCTTTTTTAGAGGCGCGAGTTTTGTTTTTGCGGTTACGAGTCTTATGTCGATTTCTCCGGTTTCTGTAGTTGTTTTGCTGTAAATTACACACGAGTAGGCTTTCTCAGATGCGTCACAGAAACCGTGAAGCTCTGTTTTTTGATTTGTATCGCCAATCCAGCGTGGTATTATGACTTTTTCTATGTTTGGCATGTCATTTCTAAACAATAGCCATTCTGTTCGGATTTTTTCAGGTAGTAAGTCATCCCAGTTGACACCTGATTCCCATACGCCTTGAAAGATCAATTTGGCTTTGATTGTGACTGGTGATAACCACCCCAGAGGGTCATATAGCGTCGAAATATCGGACAGCAATGATCTTTTAGTGATGTCAGAGATGTTATCTTCTCCTCCTCGATAAACTTTCCTTTGGAATGTAAAGTAATCAGTCTGTGGGTTCCACCTTAATCCCAATGTCTTGTTGGACTGTGTATGTTTGAAGTCTAACATGCTCACACTGACTTGTTGTTCGGACAAGTTTTCAAGTAATCTTGGATCGTTGCTTGCCCATTTACGCAAATTGAATCCGCCTCCTTTTAGGATCTGAATGAGTTGTTGCTGTGTTTGTTTAGCTTCGTGAATGTCATCTTGTCCGCCCAGCAGATCATCAACGTAAAGTCTGTTGTTCAGTGTGTCGCACGCTAGAGGGTATTTATAGCCGTCGTCCATGACTAGTTGCTTTATTGTGCGCATAGATAGAAATGGTGCAACCTTAGTCCCATATGTCCCTGTGGTCAGCTGGTAATCTTGAAGGGGCTCGCTTGTAGAGTTTCTTTAAACTATTTTTTGTAATGGATGGTCATCTTCATGAATGATGATTTGTCTGTAAAACTTTTCTATATCTGCTGTGTAGACGAACTTATATTTTCTCAAATCATAAATCATAATCATCATAATCATAAATCATTTATTGTGAGATTGTGGTGTTAACAAAAGGTCTTATACAATAGTGGAAGCGCAGCACAATCAGCCGTTTCAGGCGTACAATGTTATAAATCATATTTACACACTATAAACTTTACGTTCCTAATTAATAATAACTAAATACTTTGTCAGGCTTTATACATTATTTACGTCACGTGCGGGTCTTATTTTATTATACATGTCAGAATCACCTATTTAGAATTAAATTAAATCATTTTTATTAGATTCCATTTTGAAAAAAAAATCATTAAGAGTATAAAAACATTGGTCAAGTAAAAATTTATTTAAAATATTATATAATTTGTTATTGGGGAGTTCTGTCCACGAACTAGGTAGCATGTTGTATATTTTAATTCTCTCCAGCGCATTATCATTGCCTGCAGATCTTGTTGTAGGTTCGGTCCACACAGCATCAATTCATTGAGGCTGTGACCCGAATGTGTTTTGCAGGATCCGTTGAACACGACCCGCAGTTTTGTGGTCGTAGAGTCAAGTCTCATTACTCCATGATAGTAACTAGGTAGTAATTTGGTTTTTTAGTGTGATTGCTTAGTTTCATGTGTCCAAGAGTCAAATATTCTTTGATAAAGTTCGAATATTGTGAACCAAATGATTGGTCTCGTAACATTCTCTTCTCTAGTTGAAGAAATTGAGCCACAGCTGGTGATTTTGAAGTTCCCAAATGTTGTTCGTAATCTTGTTTCATTGGTATTCGTACTTGGTATCTCCCATCTTGTAGACGTGTTGTAGTGTTTTTGTACAGGGACTCACAATATTCTTCTTCAGTACATAACGTGGTAGAGTTATCCATGATTTCTTCCATTTCCCAGAAGCGTGACAACTCTTCAATGTTGTTTATTGTTACGTGACAGTTGAACGTTTTGACATTTCCAAATAATATCCATCCAATCTTCGTCCGTTGTGCGAGTGGAGCTTGTAAAGGACCCCGGAGTATGCCATCCATGATAATGTCGGAGTACACGCTTGCATCTAGTAGAATGTCTACAGGCCGTGAAATATTGTAATCAGGATCTGCCAACTGTATTCCTTGTAAGTGTTCCCAATGCTGCCTTTGGAAGGTGTTGTTAGGGAGGTCATTAAGCATAGTTGTCATTACTATTGCTTCTGTTGTGAATTTGTAGTCGTTGTATAATGACTCGCAGGATAGTTGTACCATTCCCTTGCTTCTGTCGTCATGAGCTGCCGAATCCGGACACGGTCCCGCTGTGGTGATGTCTTTGTAAACCTAATCTCTGCGCTGCATTTTCACTTATTAAATTGACCTGAGATCCTTGGTCAATTAAAGCTCTCATCAGCGTGTAGGTCCCATCTCTTGATTTTATTTTCAATAGTACTGTTGATAATAAAACTGAGAGTTGCCCATCAACCGTTCCCGGAGCTACACGTGTTTGGGTCGGTCGGTCAGTTCGCAACGATCAAGCGCGTAAATAACGCGTTAACTAGGTTCCGCCGAGCACTACGAGTATAGTTTAAACAAAGGTGTGATCGACGGAGTGAGTGAAGGTGTGAGTGAAAGTGTGAGTAAATGTGTGTGTGTGTGTGTCTGCGTCTTCCTGACCTCTTCGCAACAAGCGCACGCATGTGTGTATGGGCCCTCCTTGCACGACCACATCAAGCTTGAGGGTGTGTGAGGGAGAATGCAGACGTCCTCCTCACATCACCACCATAGGAGCGGTGCAGCTGCCCTAAAACGGGCCTATCGAGCGACCATCCCGGTGAGACCGTTTCAATTATTATAAGTGCCTAAAAGGTACCGCGAGTAGATTTTAGAAATTCTGTTATTCGCATCATACTGGCCTTCATACGAGGAGTGCTTTTAAGACTCAGTGTCAGTCGATATCATTTATCATTACTCTCTTAATAGTAGAATATTAAAAGTCTAAGTGCATGCGTAGGAGTTAAACAAACCGTCTTCAACCTTTAGTCATACATCCACCTCGTGTTCTTTTAGTCCTCGGGGCTCAAATAGTGTATTTTTAGAGGGTGTAACGCGATAGTATATCGTATTCAAAGTGACCTTAGTCATTATCCCCGACAAGCTTTATCTGGTAGTGTGCGCGGAAATAACTTTGTTGATTTTACACTTCCTAGGTATTCGCGTACTTTTTAGTTAAGCAGAGGGCAAAAAGAATATCAGATTTGCCTCATGAACAGCAACAAGCCCAAAAAATTCCCGGCCATACGAAGTTTATAAAAAAAAGGGTAAATTCTTCGTTTTCAAGTGTCCGTAGGTAGTACGGCTAGTTGCTACATCTGGCAATCATTAAATACCCAAGCGACGCGGCACAACATTCCGGAGAACAATCGACTCAAAGGGAGACATTAAAAAAAAATGGACTAACTGCTACCTGACGTCAAGACGGAGCGCAAGCTACGCTAAATAATCATGGAAATTATTCCTATTCCCAGGGACCCATAGCGCATCAAATCCAACTAGTGTTAGATATGGACTTGGACCATCGATCCATTAGAAAGGAGCTCTCGAATCACCTTTTTGTCACATACGAACGACAACCAAATCGAACTGGCAAAGCATGGCAGTATCCTGGATCTCACGGCTACTAGTACGCTACAATATTCGCAACAAGTAGAGAGTTACATCTAAAATCAGGCATAGCCTAAGGTAGAAGAACCTGAACCAGGTTCATGTTCGGTGAGGAAGGAGGGTGAGGAAGTTATCGTAGCGGCATCTCAATATTTTACAATATACATCTACGTTCACATGAACCACGAGCGTTACACTATAAAGCCCCAATAGCGGAATATTCGATGATGAAAAATATCTATCTATTTTACAAAGATAGCCACTAAATACACGTTCCCGGAGGCGGAGAATACTTTTGTTCGAAATTCCCGTAGCGAAAATGACGCCACTAAGAGCAAAAGAAAGATAGAACAAATAACATATCACCGCATGGGCGACACCGCGGACGCGTAAGCACCCAGCCAATCCCCGCCTATTGATAGCCTGCCAACCCCGGAAGTTAATAGTTCAATAGAGAGCGTACGCTTCGTCGATACAACCGCGCAACGAGTACGGAGGGCCCCGTGCCTCCCACAGCTCGCGTTGCCGAAACCGTGCGACTTAGTCACGGTAGCCATATGGAACGTTAGAGGTTGTGCCTTAGCAAAAGACAGGGTCCGCATAGACCAGGAACTAGCGGACCAACGCGTGATCATAGCGGTACTACAAGAAACTCACCTTTCAAGAGGAGAGCTTACATCAAATAACTAACACTGGATTTTGAATGGTGAAAAAAAACACACAGGAGAAATGAAGAGTGGCCATTCTTATTAACAAACACATAGAGCACGAACTGATTAGAACATACCGCAAGAACACTAACATCGTAGCGATTCATCTTAAGGTAATGCTAGCCAGCTCCAACATTTCTGTTGAATTTCTAATAATCAATGTGCACATGCCTGCCGGAGCATCTACCTGTCTAGCACATATTGGGACGCTCCTTCGTCATTCCCCAAAAAAGGCATACCCCATTGTCTTAGGCGATTTCAATGCGCACGTAGGTTTACGAGAAGCGAAAAAAGCCGACCCGTATGTTTCTAAATGGAATCTGTTTCACCAGGAATCTAATATCAACGGAAGCCTACTTACTAGTTTCTTGTTAGAACATAACTTAAAATTAAGTAGCTCTTGGGGACGCCCATCCTGTAAAGTAAGCTCGACTTCGGAAAACAAGCGCTCACAAATTGACGACATCCTGACAAGCCGAGACAGACCCATTGACGAACAAATCACTTTGTACAAAGTACATTGCACACAGGAAAGATTTGAATCCCACTTGGAAAGCTCTGAATGAGATTCTTATACAAGCTGCAAGAAAGCTCCCAACATAAGCGATCCCACGGTCTCGAGCAGGCTGACTTTGCCCTAGCTAATCTCCAGAAAGCATTATTTTTCACAAATAAGTATCCCGGAAGTAGTTCGCATATCAACAACGTAAAGCACGCACGCAAGATTTGGCGCAAAGTCCAGAAGAAGATATGAACACTGAATGCGAGCAGTTTTTCAACAACCTGAGCAGCGCACACAGAGCTGTATGAATGCATATTACCTACTAGTACTTACGTAGCTTTAAAAACAAACCTGCGAAGAGCACCAGCACGATTTATTAAAATGTCCAACTGGATCTCCGAACTCAAGCAAAACTAAGGAGAACTAATTAGCGGTCTCCTCCGCGGTACCGGAAGACAGCGGCCCAGACTTTGTCCCCCAGATTATTTACGGTGTTAATGGATGATGTCTTGCGAACCCTAGAGGAAGAAGAGGACACGGTAAGACTAGGAAACGCTACCCGAAATGCAAAAATCCTCATTAAATTTGTTAAAGACTACAATGGAAGATTGCCCGACTTATATAAAAAATGGTAATTGCTCCTTCGATGACTTACGGCCTAAACATCTTGGCTCATACCAAGGCTAATAGATCCCGCCTAAGGAAATACAAAGAAAAGCAAAAAATGAATCAACTACTGGAAGAAAAAACCATTACCAAAACTATCAAAGTACGCAGTATATACAGGGTGTTTTTTTGGTCGACAACTTCCAAAACAGGAGAGATAGTTTAATTAATGCTGAATCCGAATATCACATTAAAAAATTAAAAAGCCTTAGTAGGTCAGAGAAATCGCATTTTCAATTTTTCCCATTATTTCACTTAATTGTGGTTACCATGCGACGTGTTTACCAAAGACTAATGACGTAATCACCGTGCACAATGTTATGATTCATCTTTCCCTTCATACTTGTTACAGGCTTAGGACCGTCAAACATTACAAAATGTAGATTATTGTTGTAAAAATCGTTCTGAAATAGCATTTAACTACAGAATAACGGTATGGATTACAAAACCGCAAGTTGTCTATGGCGTATTTAAAAAGGGGAATCAGCTTTGCACAACAATTGTTAAAAATTTATAAAATTTATTTTTTTACATTAGGTCACTTTTAATAAATGTTCGAAGTGACAGCCGCTTTCCAAGATGCACATTAATGCACAATGTAGCTCGTCGTCGCAAATTAGTATTTAAACTGCTTAAGACTAAGAGAGTACTCGCCCGTGGATGTTCTTCGAAGTAATCGAGAATAGCCTGCTGCTGCAAGCCCACTTTGGCCTCTTCCTTGAGCATGGCGTGGCGTTTCAAAAGTGCCCCACACGTAAAGGTTGCTAGCGATAGACCATACAGTGTAACACGTAATGGCATGCCGATTAGGAAATCGTTCAGTCCAAATTCTAACGGTGTCAGCAATGTTTTGACCACTCACAAAGTAAATGTTTACAACATCAAACATGTCCCGATTTTCAAGAAGTAAATTTTCTTGCCGAGACATTTTTTGTATCAATTAAGTGATTTAACACTTCACTTAACAAGCACTCGCTTCAAAACAAAAACGGTACTGACGTCGCTTGCGCAAAGTTTTGTGAGGGTAGTATCAAACAATAACAATCGTGACGATAAGCGGCCTACCCCCTTCGTAGCTACAGAAACGAGAGACCATGATTTACAAAGTAGCGAGGATATTCTTTCGACAATTCATGAAAAAAAAAAATTTTTTTTTTATATTTTTTTTGAGCTCAGAATCATGAATATAGTAACCCCTATTGTGGAAGTTGCTGACCAAAAAAACACCCTGTATACTACAGATATATACTGAGACGCCAAAACCACACCTACTGCATGCCGCGCTGGATCTGAGAGAGGTAAGGAAGAAAATTGACGATCTATATTTACCTGAGAGGACTCCTGTCACACGACATTCATAATTATACCGACAAGACCCTGGCCTATTGGATATCTACGGCCCCGAATAGGAGCGTAAGGAAAAGAACGCCAAGAAAATATACAAGAGTCCCGAAATGGATACGGAAAGCGAACCGGACAAAAACGAGGCATAGCACGCCAGTGAAGACACTTTCAAGACGCAGCCATAACTCCTACCTTTTCTTTAATACTCACCAAGTATAATATCTATCTTATCCTTCATACGGGCAACGATGCTGGTATTCGGGTTTGTTCAATCCTTCCCACACCTATCCCTAGCTGCAAACGCCCCTACACTCCCTGCCTGTAACTCCCGGCTCCCCGGTGTCTCGGGCAGGTCTCAGCTGACCGCGCATCTAGCGGCATACGACGGCGAGGAGCACGAGGGGGTGCGGGTGGTCGCGGTGTCTCGACACGGGCAGCTCCCTGGCCGGATGATGTTAAGGTTCCTAAACACTTCCGTCCGACTACTCGTGTGGTGCCAGTGCGCCCTTCTGTACCAACTCGCTGAGCCTCTTTGTCCCTCCCTCTCAGGTGTCGGACAGCGTTTCCGCGTCCTTGCAGCAGAACTGCTGGCTGGGTGTAGTCATCGGAACGGAACGGAAGGGAACGGAACGGATAGTACTGTTGATAATAAAACTTCATTATCTGGATTTGACACGTGGTGTGATGATGACGTCGAGGTCGTTGGACGCGCCGTGGTTTGTCGTGCCGACGCAGCCGGATTCGTTTCATGTTGAAATAAATCGTGTAGAATGGTGTTATGTTGATTGTTGCAAACCTTGCACCTTTTTCTTGAGTTGCACGGCTTGTTGTTATGACAGTACAAACAATTAGAACAAATATGTAATTGCTCAATTGTTTTTAGTTTCGTATCCGGTGTCATGCCCTGGAATGTCTTGTAGTGGAAAAGTATGTGGTCTATTTTACATAAAGGGCACTGTCTATTCTCGGCCACAGGATACGAGTTGTAGTGGTTTTTATCCTTAAAATTGTTGTTCAGCGCAGGCTTGTATGTTGATTCCTGTTTGCTCCCGAAGGGTTTAGGCGTGTTTGCTGTGATCTGAGCCGTAGATTTCTTTATTTTGTTATTCATTGGCTCCAGGGCCGCAAACTTCCCCTCAATGAATGTCATGAGCTCGTCAAATGTTGGTAAATCCCGGGGCGTTTTTCTGGCTTCCATGTAAGACGAGTTTGTATCGCCGTCGAGTTTTTCACATATGATGTGCACCAGAATAGGGTCCCACGTTGTAGTATCAATGCCGAGGTTCTGTATGGCATGTACAGCTTCCATACTTGTGTCGTACAGACGTTTTAGCTCATAAGATGTTTGTTTGTGCACTGATTGTTGATTCATTAATAACTGAATATGTTTAGTGAATAGCAGTTGCACGTTCTTATAACGATACGACAGTAATTCCCAGCACGTATCGTAGTTGTCGGCGGTAATGTAGAGATGTTGCACTAAACGTTCAGCTTCACCCTTTAGCTTTCCTTTTAGGTGTTGCATCTTCTGTACCTTGGAGAGCGTAGGGTTATTATGTATAGCTTCTGTGTAAAGATCCAAAAATGTAGGCCATTGTGTGTAGTTTCCCGAAAATGTGGGTGTGTCAACCTTCGATGTGGATTGTTGCTGATGGGCTGTAGAGCTTAATTTTTTGTTAAGAGCCTTCTTCGTAGACTCATATGTACCTTCATGTGCTGTGTAATCTTGTTCGTAAGACATGTCGGTTCCCATGAGTAAGTTATCAATCTTCCAGTGTAAGTCGTCAATCGTCTTCCAACGCTGCTGTAACATCTGTAATTTATCTTCTAGTTCCCATTTTTCTTGAAGATCTTCAATGTTGATCCCGTTGATCACTTGCATTAAGGCTCGAAAGTTCGTCCCTTGCTGACCTTTTAACTTATCTGCTTTTGAAGTAGTGGCCTTGTCTTCTGTGGGGTTGGCTGAATTGAAGATTAACAGTGTTTGACGAAAGCTGTCGTAATGTTCCTTGGCCTTATTGTAGAGGTCAAGGTAGTTGAACTCCTTTGGGTTTACACTTGCTGTTGCTAGTTTCATGTGATTCCAAACGAGTTTATTCCATAAGTCGTCAAGATCTTTAAGTCTTTTCTGTATGTTTTCAGCAGAATCTTTCCCGAAATTAATCACCATTCTTTGGATCATCTCCGCTAGAGACTTCTGGCGATTGATTAAGACCTCCATTTTTGTAACTAATGGCAACTGATTGTAAGACTGTAGGAGTTACCAACACGGTTAATAGGGGTCGTTGATGTGGTTGTAGGTAGCTGAGTTGCTGTATAGTACAACTCAACTCAGATGTTGCTGTTGTCCCAGTCCTCTTCACGGCCCTGATGTGCTAAGCACCTTCTCAATCCACTAGTGGAACCCGCTTGTGGGAAGCCAGTGAACCGATTGCCAACACACTAGGCACGTACAAAGGACCAGGATCCGGTTCGAAGGACCAAAATGAACGAGCTGTTTGCCCGTGGATGTATGTTATTGAAGGATATAGATTGTTCTTGAATGTTAAAGACGTTTGAATTGCTTGAGTGATTTATTAGCACTAAAAATTATACCTATTCACATAATATCGAGGGTTCACGGGCTATTTGTATTAAGCGACATACTGGCCGATATTGAGTTATATACATATTTGGAATCGCCAGATTTTTCGGTTTCGTGGCGATCCGAGCACTTTTTTGTAGCTTGAAACATGAGTAAATTAAGGTCTAGTTTAAGTCTGATGTGATTGATGCGACACAAATTTTATGCAATTATAGAATAGATGGACTTCATACCGACAAGATATTTCGTGATTTTGACTTAAGCGGTTTTTCCCGACATACACTACGTATTATAGGGCGTTGAAATCGTTATGCCTGCATCCTGAAATCCGTCCTTGATGTCGCTTCAAACATTTAGCCTGCACCTGAAATCCATCCTTGATGTCGCTTCAAACATTTAGCCTGCACCTGAAATCGATACTTGATGTCGCTTCAAACATTTATCCATCCACCCATATTAATACGCATAGGCAAAAAAAAACCTGCAAAATAATTTTGTTCTAGCCGCCAATCTTTATTATACACACAGTTTTACTGTCACTTCAAACAGTTTACCTACTTTTAGTGTAAAGTGCTACGTAAATCATTATTATCTGCATCTACTTTATTATACTTCAGGTGCTTAAGCGGACTATCCTGATTCTATTTTAATATCGCGATGGTTGTTAATACATTTAGCTTTACACAAGCACAACACCCTAGTATCGCTTAAATCCTTTTTCCTGAACCTAAAATGTTCAGTTTATGGCGCTTCAATCAATTAGCCTGTTTCTAAATAAAAGTGATTCGAGTTCATTTTGTATCAAGCAACCTTTATTTTTGGTAAAAACAACTTTAAAAAAATGACAACTAGGCTAAATTGCGCGGATTTAGATAAGGAAAATAACCTAGGCCACTTTTTTGTAAAAATATTGATACCTTTTTTGTTATGTTTTTTTTTTCGAAAAATGAAACTTTGATATGCTCTCCTGTAAAGTTCCAAAAATGTCGCTTAATACAAATAGCCCGTGACCCCTCGATATGTGTACAATGTAAACAACTTAATTAGTACACAAATGCGCTATGTTAGCATTAATAGAATTAGGTACGTTCGTTACATTATGTGCAACTTGCTTGTACAGCTACTGTACTACCAGGGGCCCGTTTCACGAAGCTACAAGTTACAAATTACAAGCGGAAGTCTCTTTCTAATTCGTACAGCTAGAAAGAGGGTTTCGCTTGTAATTTGTAACTTGTAGCTTCGTGAAACGGGCCACAGATAAAGGTACATATCTGCAATTTAAAAATTTCGATCGTAAACAAGACGTACCATTCGTAGTGTACGCTGACTTTGAAACTATTCTTAAACCTTACCAGGGTTGCGACCAAGCACCATAGATTAGCTTCACCTCAAATAAACAAATTCATAAGCCTGCAGCTTTTGCGTATACATAGTTTGTTCTTATGACAGAAGTCTGAATCGTTTTTAGAGTACTTGTACAGACATGTAAATGAAATACATGAGATCTTAAATAAAGAGGTTCCTATGATTTTCGAGGATGAAGATGCTTTAGCATACAAAAATGCAAAAATTTGTCACATTTGCAAAACCCCTTTGTTTGGTGATAAAGTTAGAGATCACTGTCATTTAACAGGGTTTTATCGCGGAGCGGCCCATCAATACTGTAACTTACGTTGTCGAGTGCCGAAACTTATTCCTGTATTTTTCCACAATTTGCCTGGGTACGACTGTCATTTATTTATCAAAGAACTGGGTAAATGTTCTGGACCTACAAACGTAATACCTAAAAATAAAGAAAACTGTATTTCATTTACAAAGTTTTTAAGGTTATCTAATGATCAGAGGCTCTACTTTGAAATCCGTAATTTGAACTTCGTCTATTGCTATCCCCTTTGCTCTCGAGGCGTCACTAATTCGCAAGAATGTGACGACGGGGCGATCCGAAGTTCGAATTACTGATTTCAAAGTAGAGCCCCAGTATGTGCAAATACGGTTTGTAGACTCATTTCATTTCCTAGGTTCTAGTTTAGAAGAGTTAGCTAAGGGTTTATGTAGATCAGATTTTTCCACTAAAGTAAATTTTATCCTCGATTAGAAGAATTTTATTTATTATTACGCCAAGGAGTATATCCTTACAATTATATGACCGGCTGGGATAAATTAACAGAAATTGAGCTACCTGAAAAGAGTTCGTTTTATAACTCGCTTTCTGCGGAACAAATTACAGACTCTGACTATGAGCACACTCAACGTGTATGGGATACATATCAAATAAGTAACATGGGTGAATATACAGATCTCTATATTAAAACTGACGTTTTGCTTTTGTCAGACATATTTGAAAATTTGTAAGATTCATTATGAATTAGATCCCGCATTCTATTTAACCGTGCCGAGTTTGTCATCTGACGCGATGTTATTGAAAACTGGTGTAAAGTAAGAGTTGATATCTGATTTAGAAATCATTCGTCCTATTCAAAAAGGCATTCGAGGCGGAATTTGCATGTGCTCTACCAGACATGCTCTTGCTAATAATAAATACCTATATGAAAACTTATGATGACAGTAAACCCGACTCGTTCCTCGTATACATTGATTGTAACAACTTATATGGATATAGTATGAGTCATTCATTGCCCATATCTGATTTCCGCTTTCTAGATTCTGATGAAATAGAGCAATTAGACTTTATGTCCAGACGATGCAGAATTTGGATTTATTCTTGAGGTCGACTTACTTTACCCTAAAGAGTTACACCATTTGCATAACGATTATCCCTTCTGTGCACAAAAATTTGTACCTCCAGTAGGGAAAAATTCGAAATTAATCCCAAATTTGTATGATAAATATGAGTACGTTATTCATTATGTACATTTAAAAACATACTTGCGGAATGGTTTGATTCTTAATAAAATTCATCGGGTAATCACCTTCCGACAAAGTCCCTTTTTGAAAAAATATATAGATTTACACAGACTAAGAAAAAATGCAAAAACTCCATTTCAACAGATTTTTTTTAAATTAAAAAATAACGCTGTGTTTGGCAAGACTCTCGAGGATAGTAAACGACGTGTAGACGTTAAGTTAGTAAATCAGTGGTGCGATGAGAGAAACTCTACAAAGAGTTTGTAACAGCAAGTAAATTAATAGCACGACCAAATTTTTATAGCGCCACGGTATTTTCAGATAATTTAGTCGCTGTTCAAATGAAACCGGAGAGAGTGGTCTTAGATAAACCGATATACATAGGATTCGCGATACTCGAACTTTCTACGAGCGAACATGTATCAATTCCACTACTCTGTAAGAAAACCTTACTATAATGAAAGTGTTTCTCTTTGTTATACAGATACTGACAGTTTCATTTATAATATCAAAACTACTGACTTTTACGACGATTTGAAAAATTATTTGATACATTATTTTGATAAAAGTAATTATAACAAATCAAATGAGTTTCAGATACCCTCGATAAATAAAAAGGTTCCGGAATTATTTAAAAACGAGTTAGGGGGCGAGTTTATCACTGAGTTTGTAGGGCTACGTTCCAAGATGTATTGTATCACGATTATTAGGAAAAGAAATATATTATTTAAATTTATTAAACATTCAATCTTTACGCAAACTGTTAAAAAAATTGCGTTATCCAGTAAAGACGATAAGCAACTTATATTAACAGACAAAAAACAGAAAATTTCAACTAAAGCATGGGGTCATAGATCGATATTGTAGTTTTTATAAATTATAAGCAAGTAAATATTGTTATTATATTTAAAGTGTATTAAGTTTGTAATTTGAATATTGTAGCAACACTGGCTTGTTATAATCTGTCAGCGGGATGTTCTGTTTCGAGTATCTGTGGAGTATGGAATAAATATGATTACGTGTAATGTGGATATATGGTGTATTAATTAATTACGTCCTATAAATATAACAATCTGGCGACGAGCGGACGAACAAACGCGTTAATAATAAGATTTAGAGTGATCGTACGTTAAAATTATTCTGGAAGTGAAATCAAACTTGTGGTACCAAAAGTGAGGTTATGCTGAGAACAAAAGACAGCAAGACATGGACGATCTGATAAAATCAGGGAAAAAGGCCTGGATACAAACAACAAAGAAAGAAAAACTAATTATAATTGCGAATAATTTTGTGAGCGACTCGGAGTCACAGTTTACCGATAAAAACTCGATTGAGGAGATTCGACAATTTCTTTGTGTTTACATTGATACACTAGAGGACGATCGTCGTCGCACTGCAGACGCACAAAGACAAACAAATTTTAAGATGAGTTCGATTTCAAACCTGGAATTTTTTGCCGGAGGCAACTGGAATGCATACAAGCAACAACTGGAGTGTTTCTTCGTGTTAAACGATATTGAGGACAGTAAGAAAGTACCACTCCTAATCACAAAGCTCGGAGCGAGTGTTTACGAACTCCTAACAACCATATGCGCACCAGAATCACCAGTGACTATGACATATGAGGAGGTATGTGAAACATTACAAAAACATTATCATCCAGTCAAAAACTTTGCTCTGGAACAGGCAGAATTCAGAAAAAGAAGTCAGAAGAAAGATGAAAATATAGATCAGTACATACTGGAACTTGAAAAAAATTCAAAAAATTGCAATTTCAAAAACTTAAATGAATAAATTAAGGAACGATTGTTAAATGGCACTCTGCATGATGCAGTGAGATTCGAAATGCTTAAGCATGCCGACTTGTCATTAGAAAAATTAGTGGAAACTGGAAAAACTGTTGAGGCAGCATATAACTTAACATAGATAAAGGAAGAAAAAGAGACTCAACCTCAAATGCTTAAAGTAGACAGGAACAGAGAGTACGGTTCAAGACCTGGAATCAGCAAACCGCAGACAGGCAGAAGTGCTGGAATTTGTTTCTGCTGTGGAAAACAGGGGCACATGAAAGCCCAGTGCAACCTGCGGGGGAAAATTTGCAGTGAATGTGGCACAAAAGGGCACATCTATAAAATGTGTAACAAAAACACTGGTAATTGGAGAATGAAAACCTTAAGCGCTGCAATACAATCACAGAAGAAGAATGAATGTGAACAAGAAAATGATATTCAGGGACCAGAACTGTATGATATGTTTTGTTTCAGTGAAAAAGACAGGATTCCATCAGAAAAATTAAGTGTACAAGTAACTGGACAGTTGTTGGATTTTGAGGTACACTGGAGCCGATGTGAGTACCATGACTTTTTCAGATAAAAAGAAATATTTTCCAAATTTAGAAGTAAAGCAACGAAATGTACTTTTTACAAATTTTGACCAATCAACTTCAACACCATTGGGTGTTCTAGAAAACCTAAACTTGTCATATGGAAATGTTAGTGTGGACAAACAAGTGTTGTTAATTGTAAAAGACGGGTTGCCCAGAATCATAGGTAAGAATTGGCTCTCTGCCCTTAAATTGTGGCCGCCTAGGTTTAACCAAGAAAAATTAAGTGAATCAAGTGAATTCGAGTCAGCTATCCAGTCTGAATTTTATACTGTTTTTGAACCGGGAATGGGGGATTACAAGGGAGAGCCAATTCATTTGGAAATGGAGCCCGGGGCCCTACCAATTTTTATGCCAGTGCGAACTGTGCCATTTGCTCTTAAAGTGAAAGTCAAAGATGAGATTGCTCGATTAATTAAAAATAAACGGATTGTACCTGTTGAGTATGCAGATTGGGGTACACCCATTGTACCTGTTTTAAAGTCAGATGGCTCGGTTCGCTTATGTGGTGATTTTCGCATAACAATAAACAAACATTTGAAAATAGATCACTACCCATTACCAACAATTGACAAAATTTTAATGAAATTACAAGGTAACAACTTTTTCTGTGAGTTGGACTTAACGGAAGCTTATCTTCAAGCTCCATTAGATGAGGAATCGCAAAAATTGGTATAAATTGTCACAGAGGAAGGTATTTTCAAATATTTGTTTTTACCTTTTGGCGTCAGCACAGGACCCGGTTCATTCCAAAGACTGATGTCACAAAAATTAAGTGGATTAGAGGCAATTGTATACATAGACAATATTTTTGTATATGGTAAAAAAATAATAGAGACATATGAAAATCTAAAATTGGTATTACAAAAATTGAAAGAGCTAGACGAAGACTAAAAATAAAATTAGAAAAATGTAAATTTTTCAAAGAAAAGTTGGATGTATTTGGATTTGAAATTGACAGGAATGGTGTTAAGGTGATAAAAAGTAAAATCCAGCCGTTACTGTCATTACCACCGCCAGAAAATGTTAAAATGCTGAGATCTTTCCTTGGAAAAGTAAATTACTACAATAGATTTTTACAAAACATGGCTACTATATTGAAGCCGTTATATGATTGCCTAAAAAAAGACAAGTTCGAGTGGACACCTGAATGTGACACATCATTCAAAAATATTAAAACTGCCTTAGCTAATACATGCTCTCTGTCACATCTGGGGACGAACTCACAAATTATTTTAACTTGTGATTCAAGTGATAGCGGTGTGGCTGCAATACTGTCAGTTAGAGACAGTAATAATGTCATTAAGCCAGTGGCATTTGCTAGCAGAAAACTAAATGACACTCAAGTAAAATACCCGATTTTAGAAAAAGAGGGTTATGCGATTATATTTGGAGTAATAATTCATCTTACAAAAAGATAATGAAGCATTAGCTACAATATTAGGCCCTAAATATGGCATTCCTAAAATGGCAGCAAAACGACTACAATATTGGTAATTTTTTTTAAGTGGATTTAATTACCAAATTGAACATATAAAATCCAAAAACAATCCGGCAGACTACTTGTCCCGAGTGGTTTCAGAAAATGATGCAGACTACGGTAAAAACGCCGAATTACTTGAAAAATCTTTTGATATGAATACAATCAACTAAATAAATAACTCCAAGTTAGGAACACTAAATTGGGAAACAATTCAAAAAGAAACAAAACATGATAATATTTTGTGTAACAATATTCGGTTCTGTAAAGATGGATGGCCAAGTAGTAATAATTTTGGAATTGAATATGATTGTTATTTTGCCAGAAAAAATGAAATCACTATAGACAGAGACTGTGTGTTATGCGGTTATAGGGTAATTATACCTTGTTCACTAACTAATTAAAGAATGTTAGAATTGCATGCCTCCCATCTTGGTATAACACGAATGAAAGAGATAGCACGTTCCTATTGTTGGTGACCAGATTTAGATAGGGACATAGGTGACATTACAAAGAACTGTAAAATTTGTTTACAAAACCACAAATTACCCGAAAAAAATAAATTAACACCATGGCCCCAGCCACCAACTGTTTGGCATAGACTTCATGCAGACTTTTTAGGTCCTTTATATGGAAAAATGTATCTCATTGTAATAGATGCCTACTCTAAGTGGCCAGAAGAAGCATTTGTAATGACAAATATAACAGCCCGCAAAACAATTGAAGTATTTAAAAGTATTTATGTACGTTTTGGGTACCCATTGCATTTGGTGACTGATAATGGTCCAACATGGACTAGTGAAGAGTTCAATTTTTTTTGTAAAGTCACAGGCGTAAAACAGAGCTTCAGTCCACCATATTACCTACCAACCAATGGGTTAGCCGAGCGTTTTGTTGAATCTTTTAAGTCAATGTGATCAAAATTGTTGAAAGTGGTCATACACCTGAATATGCTTGTAATTTATTTCTGTTTGACTACCGTAATTCATTACATAAAGTGACTGGCCAAAGTCCGGCCAAAATCATGTTTGGCAGGGATCTGAGGTGCCGTTTCTCACAGCTTAGGCCCCATCCTGTAGCTTCTTTAATTGATAAAGAGCAGATGAAACAGTCTTTAAACAATGGTCATGCTAGGGAAATATTTTTTCTGGGGAGAAGGTCATGGCGAGGGACTATCGTAAAAAGAAAAAGAAATGGTCCCTTGGGGTAATAACACAGGTGATTGTGCCGGGGGTGACTTATGAAGTGGAAGTGGAGGGTCAACGGTGGAAACGGCATTGCAATCAGCTGCTGAAATGTAGTCAGCTTTTAGATTAATTTTCTTTTAAAACTTGTTAAATTATTAGTTATACAAAGTGTTTCATACTATTGTCATAAATTAAGGAAAAAAAGTTATTTATTTATTTATTTATTTATTTATTTACATACACACAACTATCCTTACAGGCTAACCTAAATCGACAGTGTGGACTTAACAAAAATTACTACTTACTACTAATCTTCATCATGGTAGCATAAAATATACAAGGTTATCTTTGTGAATTCATTCAGAGAACAACAGAATAGGTCCACCCCGACCGTTACACGGTTTAATGTGCGCAGCGCCCTCGCTATAGGAGCCCGGCGCAGCAGCTGCGTGCGCGCGCGCGGCTCGGCCAGCAGGCGCGGCCGCCGCCGGCGCCCCGCGTACCGCTCTGGCACGTTGAAGCCCACCTCTGCCAGAACTCCCGGGTTAAACAGCTTGCCTCTTAATATCTTAAAAATGTACAAAGCCAATGCTAGCTCCCTTCTAACCTCCAGTTTATTGTATCCCACCATTCCTATCATAAAACAATGTAGGATACATTAACGGGTAAAAAGGGTAGACCCTATATAATTTCCAATACAGAAACCGGATAAATTTGTTTTGGATACGCTCCAGCATCAATCTATATTTAGACTCATGTGGGCTCCAGATGACTGCGTTAAATTCCAGGTGACTTCTAACTATCGCTTCATAAAGAACTCGTATGGCGTTAATGCACATGAGTAAAGAAACGGAACAGAGACTAAGCTTCTAAAGAGCGCGCAAAATTTATACCTAATATGGTAGGGTTGGCACTGGTGGACAAAAATAAATAAAATGATATCGATCAGTTTTTTATTTATTTATTGATTACAAATTACTTACGCTAAAGATTTTGTTTTTATAACTTTTGTTTTTTTTATAATTTATTATATCTTTTAATTGAATGATAAATCCTTAATCTAATGAACAGTTTTGAAAACCTTCTCCAGAATGTAACAAACACTTTTCTGAAAACTGCATGTTAAAATGCAAACGCGAGATAATCGCGGACAAACATGCAAACATAGCATCTACTTTTTTTAAGTCGGTTAGAAAAAACATGAGCCTACGTATTTGCATGCATAAAAATAATAGGTAGGTGTAAATCCACTACCGAAAGGTTTTCTGAACGAGATCACTTTTTAGCGAGAATACCGCGTTCTATTTACTGGTGAATTCAATGTTTTTATTCTGAAGTTTCTCAAGCAGTATCATTTTGGTAAGCAAAATTAGAAGTAAGTAGGTACTTATGTAGATAATAAAGATTTTACTTGCCTAACAGAGTCCTTAGGATAGCCAAAATATGAGATGTTATTATTTTTCCTTCTATTGTTCATACACACAGTACAAACCACCATATTTTCACGTGCACAACAAATACATTGAAATCGAACTCGACGCGGTGCGCGCCCTGCGCTTGTGACCAAACTGAACTAGTATAAACCAGTTTCTGCGTGTATATACGTGACGAGGAGTTTGGTCACACGCACACACGCGCATCGCGCTTGTAGTAGTGTACCTATCGCAGCGCGGTTGTATGAAGCTTAGTCTCTGTTCCGTTTCTTTACTCATGTGGTTAATGTTCGTAAATGATTGTGATTGCCGCATTACGAACCCTAAAAGCTTTTCGCATTCTTACAGACTTGGGTGATATGGTCTCGAAATGTTAGATCAGCTTTCAGAAGCACTCCTAAGACTTTAACCTCACTGACGCGCTGCATCGGAGCCTCATCCAACGTATATTCGTAGTGAAGTCGATTTCTTGCTCTACTGAACGAAATGATTGAGCATTTCGAAACATTGAACTGTAACTTATTCGATCGACTCCATTGAACTACCTTATTTATGTCCTCCTGTAATTTCAGACAGTCCAAATTGTTACTAATCGTCCGAACAAGTTTTAAGTCATCCGCAAAGAGTAGACAAACAGAGTCCCTGACAACATCAGGAAGGTCATTTATCATCAAAATAAATTCTAACGGCCCCAAGTTGCTGCCCTGACTTACACCAGACCACGTAAAATACGGTTCAGATAGTGACCAGCCCAGTCCACATACTGGCGCCTGTCTCGCATATAGCTGGCAAAGAAATTAAGGGTATGTGGAGTGCATCCTGCGGTCGCCAATTTTAGTAACAGGACATCATTATCGACGGTGTCAAACGCCTTCCGAAAATCGAAGTAAGCCACATCGACTTGATCTCCTGCGTCCACTGCTGGTATTACGTTAACCATAAAATGCAATAGGTTTCCAGCGGTACTGCGCGCATTCCGAAACCCGTACTGCGCATCGGACAGAAGGCTACTTACCTGTGCCTTCACCGAGTTGTAGACCGCCGATTTGAATACCTTTGCTGGCGTGCATAGCACAGCTACCGGTCGATAGTCACTGGTTTGCGGTCCACCCCGTCCTTTCGGCACTGGTACTACCCTCGTTAACTTCCACCTGTCAGGAAAAACTGCTGATCACACTGACACACGTTGAAAATGTGACACAAAGGCTCTGCTAACACAGCGCGACAGTCTTTAATAATATAAGGCGGAATCCGGTCCGGGCCCGCGGAGCGCTTCGGCTTGAGGCCGGCTAGTGCCCGCTGTACTTCCGTTAGTGCCAGACTCGCGACGTGCACCCGCACGCTACTCGCCGCCGACGATGCATCGGCCGCTTCCACGTCCAACAAAGCCGGTGTTGAGTTGTAAACCGATTGCAAGAAAATAGCAAACTCCTTAGCGCATTCCTGCTCTGTAAGTACTCGTCCGTCAACTACTAACTTACGTTTAGTTACGTTCTGTCTCTTACTCCTTATGAAATCCCAAAACGCTTTAGGCTCTTTTACTAGGTGGCTTTGAATACGGCTTACATAATTTTCTTATGCTGCCGCAATTGCGCACTTCACCGCCGCTCTACTATCAGAAAATGCCTCATAGTCGCTTCCTGATTGGGTAACTTTATACTGTTTATGCAGTTTATGTTTAAGTTGGATGTCGCGAATTAGTTCAGCCGTGTACCACTCAGGGTAAGAATACCTAGAGTTTACACGCTTTCGCTTTTTATTTGGAACACCATATCCATAATTTTATTAAAAATATCATAAAAATAATTAACAACCTTATCTGGGTCCTCAATACTATATATGTCATTCCAGTCTACAGTCGCTAATGAGTGATATAACATATTAAGATTAGCCTTGTAAAAATTCCACCTTTAACTAGGCAAGTCTGGGTTAGTGTTACCTTCTCGCACAAATGTAGACGCGCCAGGAGCGAAACTGGGTGCGTCCACAGTCACTGCTAACGGCGGGTGGTACGGATCCACGGGCTGCATGCCGTCGTCGGCGGCGGCCGCGCGCACACGCACGGAGCCGCGTACGCCCGCGCCCGCGAGCACGAGATCAAGTAACCTATCGTTGCAATTAACAGTTTGGTTGTTCTGAATGAACTCACAAAAGGCCATAAAATATTCATAATACGATAGTACATTGCTGCTACTGGAACACAAGTTAAAATCACCGAGCACAATAAGATTACCTTTATATTTTACACACATACTTTCAATGAAACTGTAACGAGCGCCGGCCGGTCATCGAACAGGCGAACGGTCCGGCGTGACGTCACGGCCATACGCGCTGCACCGGTGGCGGCGCGCGCTCCGAGCCCACTCCGCCCGCGCCCGCAAATCCCCGCGGTCGTCACCGGGGCCTTTATATACCGCGGCCGCGGCATTCAAACCAGCACGAGGATAGGCCGCAGTGGCTAGTGGGACGTGTTGTTTTTGCGGACACGAAAAAACAAATCAATTCAAACAAATCAAGTCAACAACATCTGGCTTGCCCACGTCACAGCGTGACGCGCTCGGATCGGAGTCAACAAGGGAAATTTCCACGCCCACGACCTAAAAACTTTCCGCCCAGTACCTAGTCCCGGTCACTCGCTTGCGGGTGGAACCTTGGGGCGGGGGAAGTGGAAAAGGCCGCGGCGCGACCGGTCGCGTGAGTCACTGCTCGCCCGAAAACTTTCCTTAAAGGAAATCTCCGCGGCAAGTTTTTGTGTGTGGGGGATTAAATAGTCCGCGTTTATTTCCCCCCCCCAAAACTTGTTTGTGTCCCCCGCCTTTTGCGAGTCCGCAAAGGTGGGGGTGTTTTACAAAAGCCCTTTTTAGGGCTCTTTCACCTCTTCGACCACCACCGCCAAAATGCCGCCGCCGAACAAACGGCACGACCAAACCTCGCGCAGGCGCACCCGCACCAGGATGTTTGCGAACACCCAGAGGAGGGACGCCGCCATCACCGAAGAGGCTCGAAACCAGGTGCTCCGCTTCATTGCGGGGATCCGGGCAGGACAGGCGCAGTCACTGACACCGTCGCCCTCTGCCACCCCGACCGAAGAAGGAGCCGGTGAGGAACTCTTCCGCCCCCTTGGCCATCCGGAAAATTTTCCGGACAGCGCCATTATTGGGAACCCACTGCGGGATGCCCCCGGCCCCAGCCGAAATACTGCACACGCGTCCAGGACCCCCGTCGCCCAGGAGTTCGCAAACTCCCCGGGATCGATGGTAGCCCTCAGCGAGCGGCTCGCGCAAGGGAATACATCTGCCCTGCGCGCAGCAACTAAACCACGCTCCGCAATCCTAATTGCCCTGCAACCCCGCGAGCAGCGCCCAACTAAGGCGCGCCCGGCCGTGGGACCGCCGCCCGCCAGGCTTGACACCCCAGCGCCCCGCAAGGCGCCCGCGCCCGCGTCCGCGCCACCCCGCGCACCCACGCGTGTCGCGAATGGGGCCGACAACCCCCAAACACCTACCGCGCCCGCGAGCGCGTCCGTGACCGCGATCGCGACCGCTCCCCTCCCCGTGCATTGCCGCGTACATCACCCGCTCAAGGCCGCCTACAGCGCCTCCGCGTATGAGCGCCCCACCACCCGCTGCACAGCCGGGATCCGCGGTGCGATTCTCGCCGCCGCCCTTCAGCTCCCCCCAGCAAAAACGGGCTGCTGGGTCTCCGCCGCAAGCGTCGCAGCCTCCACACTCCCTGCCTCGGCTGAATTTGTCCCCGATGGACTCCGCAGGGCCATCATCATCGCCACCTCCTGCCCCCCGCAAACCGCAGCAACCACCACAGCTGCACACGCCTCCGCCTCCGGCAACGCTACGGCTGTCTTTCGATCGTGGTCGAGCGGATTCCAAATTGGGGCACCCATTTCCGGGCGCTTAAGGCCCTCCTAGGACACGCCCCAAATGCCCGCCCCTTCGGTAACGGAGTGCGATTTTCACCAGCGGGTGAAAAAGAATTCAGGGAGGTGCAGCAGTACCTCACCGACCTGGAGAAGGAGGTCCCCGGTGTCGAGTGGCACTGCTACTCCCTGCCCAGCGAGCGCAGCCTGAAGGTGGCCATCAGAGGCCTCCCTGTAGACACCCAACCCGATGAGATCCTGGAGGACCTGACGACCCAGTGGTTCGATGTGGAATATGTCAGACCCATCAGGGCCCGTCAAGGCAGACCTGGGTGTATTTTTTACGCCCAGGTAAAAAAAGACCTAAACACTGCCGCCAGACTCTACAGGGTCACTGAAGTCCTCTGCATGCCGGGGGTAATCATTGAGCCCTGGAGGGGTAAGCGTGGCCTGGCACAGTGCCACCGCTGCCAGAAGTTCGCCCACTCCTCCCACAACTGCCACCGCCCCATAGCCTGTGTGCGTTGTGGCGGTCCACATGCCGCCGGCGAATGCGACCGGCCCAGGGAGGAGCCACCAACGTGCGCGAACTGCAAGGGTTCGCACACAGCAAACAATACTTCTTGCCCGGTTCTCCTGAAGGAGAATTGTAAGGCAAAGAAGTCTGTTCACCCCCCGAAGCCCAGGCAGGGCTCCGACATAACTCAGGTGCGGACCGTCGAGGCAGCGCAGGAGAGCGCTAACCTCATGGCCTCTGCAAACGACCCCACAAAGCCTCCATCCCGCCGCGGGAAGAGGCGCGGCGGTAGAAAACGGGGACCGAGACCCCCCCAGGAGGGCGAGGCCATGACTGCTGCAGCCGCCAACATCACTTCTGAAACCACCACCCCCGCAACCACCACCAAGCGGGACAAACCAGCCCCGGTTCCTGCGGCCACCATAGCCGCCACCGTAGCAACAACTCAGGCCGCTATTGCCCCCTACCCAGGGACCAGACCCGAGGTCAGCTGCGCAAGGTGTTAGGACCGAGAGGGACAAGGTGGCCTTACAAATCCTGCTCGAAGTCTGGATGGCTGTGCAGGATGGCGAGGACGTATTCGCCACAATTACCAGAGGATTTGTTCGACTGCTCCAGCAATGGACACTCTGAGGATCGTGCACTGGAACGCCGCGGGACTGAAGCAAAAAATCCCGCTCCTAGCTGCAGTTCTCCGAGAGCAGAAGATGCATATAGCCCTGATCTCGGAGACCATGCTGACACCATCCATCAAGCTAAAGGTGCCGCATTATGACATCTATCGTCAGGACGACGAACAAGGAGGCAGGGCCTTGCGAGGACTGGCCATACTCGTCAGAAGAGGAGTCGTCCACCAACCGCTGCCGCAGATCCACCTGGGCTCTTTACAAGCCCTAGGTGTGGAGATCCATGTTGCCGCCGCTCCCATGCGAGTCTATGCCATATACAAGCCCCCAAGATCCCGGCTTGACTTCGCTGAGGTCAGGACCTTGCTAGACTCGCCGCTGCCTACCATAGCGGCTGGCGACTGGAACTATAAGGATCCGGCATGGAATTCAAACATCTCCAACACAAACGGTCACCGACTCCTCAATGACGCCGAGATCCACGGATATCACGTGAACGGCCCGGAGACGCCCACGCACTACCCCAGAAATGTTGCGTACACTCCGGACGTCCTGGACATCGCCGTACACCGTGGACTCCAAGGCCAGCTCACCCAAGAGACCCTGGACGATGACGTCCAGTCCGACCACCAGCCGGTGCTCCTCGTCCTGACCGCGGCACCCACAGTTTTCACTCCGAGGGCTCCCAGACCCGCCACTGACTGGAAGGAGTTCTCAAGGATCATGGATGTCCCCGTTCCTCAGCAGACGCTCTCCGACGCCGCGGACATCGACAGATTCTCGGTGGACCTAACCAGTCGCATCCGAGAGGCTCTGTCCGCGGCGTCAACACCTAGACGACACACCTACAAGCTGCCTCCACTGCCAACGCACATCGCCAAGATGATAGGAGACAAAAGGCGCCTCCGAAAGCGTTGGCAAGAAACCCGTTGCCCGAGGCTGAAGACCAAGCTAAACGCCCTGACAACGAGGGTTAAGGCAGCTCTGGAGGACCACAGAACAGCGTCGTGGGAAGAAACGATAGCTGACGCGGCGGACGATTGGACCTCCATTCATCGCCTGTGCCGCCGGCTTAGCGGAGCTCCCACACCTGTTCGCCCACTACGACACGCCGATGCCCCTAGGTACCGGGCCGAGGATCGCGCCGAAATATTCGCAGAGTGCCTGGAGCGACAGTTCCAGCCGAACCCATCCGACGAGGCAGACCACATCGCGGCAGTTGAAGAGCACCTTCGTACTTACTTCACCTCCCCGATAGCTCCCAATGAAGATCCCATCTTCTTCTCCCCGGGCAGAGTAAAGCGCATGATCGCAAAAACAAAGCCCAGAAAGGCCCCCGGTGCGGATGGTATCACCAACGCCACCCTTCGCCACTTACCGCCGCGCGCACACGCACCTTTTTAATGGCGTCCTCCACACCGGCAACTTCCCACTCAACTGGAAGGCCGGCAATGTGATCATGTTGCCCAAACCGGGGAAGAACATACTGAAGCCTGAGAGCTATCGGCCAATCACCCTTTTACCGTGCATCTCGAAGGTGTTCGAAAAGCTGTTGCTCACCAAACTGGTCCCACACATCACGCCTCGCCAAGAACAATTCGGGTTCCGCGCTGAACACAGTACCACGCTCCAGCTGTCCAGAGTCCTGCATCACATGGCGGTCACCGCGAACAAACGCAAGCACACGGCCGCAGTTCTCCTGGACATGGAGAAGGCCTTCGACCGGGTCTGGCACTCAGGCCTGGTCTACAAGATGTCCCAATCCTCGGCCCCACGCAGACTGACGAAGGTGGTCCAGTCGTTTTTGACGGATCGCACCTTCAGAGTGGTGGTAGAAGATGCCACTTCCGAAAGTCGCCAATAGCAGCCGGAGTCCCTCAAGGCAGCTGCCTATCACCGGTATGTTACGACCTTTACACCGATGACATACCGGTCGTTGATGGTTCCCACCTGGCTCTGTATGCTGACGATGCGGCATTCTACGCTTCCTCTTACAAGCCAGAATTCGCCGCCGTCAAGTTGCAGCGACAAATTGACGCCTTACCAGACTGGCTCGCCAGGTGGAGGCTGACCGTAAACGTCACCAAGACCCAGGCGATTTTCGTAAGTAAATGCATACGCCGTATCCCACCACTCACCCTCCACGGACAAGACATCTCGTGGTCCCCGGTTGTGAAATACTTGGGGATCACGATCGATAGACGCCTAACCATGGGCCCTCACGTAAAGACCGTCGTCGCATCAGCAAGAATAGCACGAGTCCTGCTGCGTCCAGTGCTCGGATCTAGCCTCCCTCTGCACGTGAAGGTCGGGGTCTACAAGACCTACATTAGACCCCGCCTCACGTATGCCGCACCCTCGTGGTACGCTCTCTTGGCCGCAACGCACAGGAAGAAGCTGGAGTCCCAGCAAAACCTGTGCCTGTGAGTCGTGACGAATGCCCCCCGCTACATTAGGAATGCCACGATCCAGAGGGACCTTAAGGTCGAGAGCCTGGACGAATTCATCAAACGCCTCGCCACGTCGATGTTCGCGCGAGCAGAAGCGTCGCCCACCTGAAGGATATCGCACCACAGCACGCGCGACCCCCCGACGACAAGGCGTACCCTCGAGATCTCGACACGGCGACGATGTCGACAAGAAAATGAACCCATGAAGACGCTGCTCAGCTTGTAGGTCGCTAGCCGGGCCTCCCCCAATGGGGTCTCACTCGGCTGGCTTGATCTCGCGAGCAACGTAACACCCGTATCGACGCCTCCCTTTTTCCCACCTACCCGAAATCCCTTTCCTACCCCACATCCCCGCAGCCTGCGCCTCCGGCGCCCCGACCGTTTTGACGTAGGACCCGACCGTTTTGACGGTCGGCGCAGAACACCCCGGACAGGGGCCAAAAGGCCCGTACCGGCTCCTCATCCCACGACAAGAAGGGATTGAGATGACCACGAAGCAAACCAGCACTGCGTGGTGTGCTCTAGAGCCGACAAGACGTTCAATAAACGCTCTCGAGGCTAGGAGCACATCAGGTGGTGCTCACCCGACTCCTCTCCTCCTCCTCCTCTTGCTGTAACAGGGCGGTGCGGTTCCCCTCGCGTCGCGCTGAAACAGCTCCCGGCATCCTCATCTAAAACCCTTGCTGGTCCAGGGCGGTGCGGTTACCCTCGCGTCGCGCTGTGAAGCAGCAGCTACCCCATAACAACCCCTTGCTGGTCCAGGGCGGTGCGGTTACCCTCGCGTCGCGCTGTGAAGCAGCAGCTACCCCATAACAACCCCTTGCTGGTCCAGGGCGGTGCGGTTACCCTCGCGTCGCGCTGTGATCAACAGCCACCCCATAACAACCCCTTGCTGGTCCAGGGCGGTGCGGTTACCCTCGCGTCGTGCTGTGACCAACAGCTACCCTATAACAATTCCTTGCTGATCCAGGGCGGTGCGGTTACCCTCGCGTCGCGCTGGGCGGCATCCTGCTAGGCTCTATACGTCTATCAATCAATCAATCTTAAGTTTAAGCACTAGGGATACCGTTTAAGTTATAATAAACAGGCATAAAGCCTCAGTATATTATTAGTAAATCTTGTTGTTTATATTTCAAACCTAGAAACCCTGATCCTCCTGAGCTAACTGAATAAAACATCTCCAGTCCCTCAGTACCAATACAGGGGACGAGATTAATGTTAACAAGGGACGTAAAACGCCCCAATACAAAACTAAACATTAAAAAATATTCATTCTCGTCCGTCTGAGGCGGAATGTATACGACGCAACAAGTAAATAGATAATTACTTTGCAAGTATACCGTCACACACACCATTTCAAATTTATGATTGTTCAAGTTAACATCGTGAGTCACCTCCCGTAGCTCGAATCGCGGTGTGGCCACGAAAAGTGCCCCACCTTACTTACGGCCATCTGTTCGATCACAACGTACAAATTGAAACATTGGTGGAATTATTTCCGCATCATGGATTGAATCGTTGCAGCCTGTTTCAGTTATTGCATAAAAATCAAATGAAGAAGATTCCAACATACACAGGAATTTACCCGTATTTGTCCTCAAACCTCTCACATTTTGGTAAAATATTTTTAGGGGTCTAGGTACTTTGCTTCTGGTTTATACGTTGATCCTCGAAACCAAAACCATTCACTGAAGTCAGCCCCGCAGGGCCAAACACTTGGCTGATTGATAACGTCAAACATATTTTCTGATATTCCTATGATAAACGATGCGTAGTCTTTCTCAATTTTGTGTTTGATTTTTTGAACTCTAACACGTACTTCCGACCCACATACATTTCTCACATGCGATTCCAGCTGTTCCGGTGTCGTCTCAGGTACTAATCTCCATACATGTAGATGCTTTTTCCTTCCATAGTACGTATTTCTGATGCTGTGTTTTCGCCCCTCATACATTTTTTTTTTCTATTTACAACTTTCCAAGAAGTTCCATCATTTTTATCCTTGAGATCCTCCGTAATACTCGCAGATTGTAAAACGACTTTTCCATCTGGTACAGTTTCCTGACTGAGCGGTAAAATCGTTGTTTTGTGGCCACACTCGCCTTCTTATCATTGTCGTGCGATGCCGCTGGCGTAGGCTTGGGGCGCTTACCCTGTTTATTTTTGCTAACGACATCGGAGTATGACGGTTTGTTGTCAAGACCTTTAGCCTTTTCTGGTGGGTCACAATTTTGTTCCACCGCTCGTCGTGGTAACATCTCCAAACTACCCATGTTTCCGATCTTTTCTTCGAGTACCTTCATTTGATTTTAGCTTGCAGTAACTCGTTTTTAGTGTCGGAAAAGAGTACACATAATTGTTTTAGTTGCTTATCTTGGTCTTCTGGACGCGCAATTGCTTCTTGCCGAAATGCTCGTATCTCATTTAGCAGTTCCTCATCGTGGTCGAGAACTGATGCCTGCGTTCGTGGACCACTACCGCGCTGGGTATTCACAAATTCCCCAGTTACATAGGTCTTATTCAACCCAATTGCGGGGCTGCGAATGGGAGTGTTGGAATTATCACCCTTCGGTTTTGAGCACGAACACTCTGGGCACACCCATGAATTTTTATAGTCGTCCGAAAAACGCTCAAAATCCTCCGGCTGAATTTCGAGACAGTTTTTTAAATCATATTTTTTTTTACACTTCACATTAAAGCACTTCATGTATTGATTACTGTCTATTGTTACACCACAACCGTTGCACTTTGTTGGCATTCTTGAGACTATAATTGAGCAGCATTAGACCGCAAGTTAACTCGTACGCTCACGACACGTCCGTCCGTCACCGCGCGCGCGCGTAATATATGTGGTATGTGTTATGTGGGGAAGGGTGCAGCAACACTGGCTACATGTTATAATCTGTCAGCGGGATGTTCTGTTTCGAGTATCTGTGGAGTATGGAATAAATATGCTTACGTGTAATGTGGATATATGGTGTATTAATTAATTACGTCCTATAAATATAACAAATATATTTTTCGCTGTTCCATTAATATTCATTTTTGACGAATGAAACGGTAATATTACATATTGTTAAATAAACGTAATTGTAAATCTACTACTTTACCAGAAATGTATACCATTAAAATAAGTAATAAATATGTTAGTATTAAGAAACAGTTTACGATTATATGTTTTGTAAATACCTATTTGAATAAACGTACATATGCCTAGTTGGATTTTTAATTTCCTAATATAACAAACTAGCTTTCCGCCCGCGACTTCGTCTGCGGAGAGTCAGAACTTCTGTTAAAAATACAGTTATAGTTTACATCACCTTCAAAGGCTTTTTAAAAAAAGTCTAGAACGTGAATTTTAAGTAAGCGGTCCACATAAACAACTTTAATTTCATGGCTCTAACCTTTAAAACAACAAAATTGACATACAAAATAAATTCACTGCCTCTCTTTCACCATTACGTTTTTTTATACGATTCTAGATAAGTTTGCCATATTTCTATACAAACAATAAACCCACTTAGCAGAAAATTTTCGAAAAACACCAAAGCTAAATATTTTCTGTATGTAGGTTATAGTAGTCTTAATACCCATTTTCATATCTTGCAGGTATGTAACTTTGAATGTTACACAATTTCGATACAAACTTTACAGTCAGTAGTCTTAGATCCCAAGTTTTTTCCTTTAGTTATTTTTTATTGATAATGGATTTGCTCTTAACTAGCTATTCCTTTAAGGTGCAAATGTTTAAAAAACACTGAAGATTGCAAAAGATAAAAGATAAAAAAAAGATAAAAGATGTTTATTCAGTAAGTAGGTCGCACGGGCACTTTTACACGTCAAAATCTACCAGCGCTTCGCAAGAGACCACTGCTGAGAAGAAACGCCGCAAGAAACTCAACAGTCAGTCGTTTTTTAAACATTTCTTATGATATGATATTATACAACGAAAAAAAACTTAACCTAGCATTACATAAAACAATGAATGTAACAAAAATATGTCTATATATATCATGCGTAGTTGAGCAGGAAAATGTGTCAAAACTCAAAATTTCTGTAAGAACTCATAAATAGTAAATATAAAAAATAAATAAAAATTATACTTACCTATGTCGGTGCAAAAGAACACATAATTAGTTTCGATACATTCTCCTACAGAAACCGTGTCCCCTAGACAATACACAATGTTTAAATATTTGTATGGTTAAGTTATTATTAAGATATTTAGGTGTTTAATTTGGTGTTTAATTTAGGCCAAGCATTTTTATCTGATAGATAGTCTTCGACCCTTTAGTAAGCTTTAGACATCAACGACTTTTTCAAGTAATTTTTAAGTACTTGAAATGATAACTTTAAAACTTCGTCAGGTAATTTATTATAGAAATGAATGCATTGACCTACAAAATTCTTAATAAAAGAGTCTTGATTTTTAATGACATAAATAATATTCTCATAAACAAATCGTGATGCTACTGTCAAAATATTAATTAATTTAAATAGTAATCTTAAGGAATCACGGGAGTTAAGGTAATATAGAACGAATGGCTCTTTTTTGTAACACGAAAATAGTCTGTATGTCAGCAGCTTTTCCCCAAACAAGAATACCGTACGACATAACACTATGAAAATAACTATAATAAACTACACGAGCTGTCTCAACATTGGTAAGTTGTCTGATTTTCCTAACAACATAAGCTGCCGAACTTAATTTACCTGCTAGTACTGCTATATGGGGACTCCATTGCAAGTTTTTGTCTATAGTTATTCCAAAGAAAAGCGCCTTATCCACCATTTCCAAACACTCATCATTTAGAAAAATTTGTACCGGCTAAAAAAAAACAAACTCCTATTCAAACTTTCACCCGCTTTACACACTGTTAAAGGATTGTTTTAAAAAATGGTTTTTATTTAATTTATATTGGTGTTGATACCAAGTTTCATGTATCTAACTTCAGTCATAATTTTAATTTGTAGGTAGGTAGTTTTTTTATAGGTAAACATTAGGGTATCTTAATACCAATTTCCACATTTCTCACTTCAAAAATGACCAAATTTCTACCAAACTGCCACCTTTGGGATAGTTTTTTCTAAATCGCCGAAAGTAACTTTTTTTTGTTTATAAAAACAGTAGCCCAAATATACATTTCCACATTTTTTCCTTCAAAAATTATCATAATCCCTTACAAACTTCTACCGCCAATTCACCCGTTAGTTCTTCCAAAATCGCCGAAAGCAATATTTTTAATTTGTAACTACAGTAGCCGTTACAACATTTTCCACGTTTCTCACTTCAAAAATATACCTTACTATTTTCTATCCCTCGTTTTACCTCCTCAGGGCCCGTATTATGGTCGCCTTTATCGCGGTGGATAAAGCTTCCGTCACTCTTGCACTTACTACTGGTCAGAAAGTGACAGATGTTTTATCTACGCTTATCTACGTCGATAAACACGACCATAATCGGCACGCAGAGGTAGTTTTCCCTGAATCGAGCATTTCTTCCAAGTTTCAAGTAAATCAGAACATAAAAGTATTCGTTCCTATAGAAACTTTGCAATTAATTATCCCCCAAGGGGTTGAATTTTAGTTATCACGTGACTCATTATTTTCATTGCAGAGCAAGCATTTCTACCAAGTTTAAAGTTAATTTAAACATACCAAATATATTTTCCTAAACATACTTTGCAACCCCCTTTTATCCCTCTAGGGCCATAGAGGTTGAATTTTAGTAATCGCTGAAATTCTTGTCTCATTATTTGCATTGAAGAGCTTTTCTACCAAGTTTCAAGTTAATTTGATCATAAAAATGTTTTATATATACACACTTTGCAACCCCCTTTTATCCCTCTAGGGGTTGAATTTTAGTAATCGCTGAAATACATGTCTCATTATTTGCATTGAAGAGCATTTCTACCAAGTTTCAAGTTGATTTGATAATAAAAATATTTTATCTATAAACACTTTTCAACCCCTTTTCATCCCTCTAGGGGTTGAATTTTAGTAATCACTGATATAAGTGACTCATTATTTTCATTTCAGAGCATTTCTACCAAGTTTAACGTAAATTTATATATATATTTTCCAAAACAAACTTTGCAACCGCCTTTTATCCCTCTAGGTGTTTTATTATTTGCATTTATGAGTATTCCTACCAAGTTTCAAGTAAATTTGATCATAAAAATATTTTATCTATACACACTTTGCAACCCCCTTTCATCCCTCTAATGGTTTAATTTTAGTAATCGCTGAAATACATGTCTCATTATTTGCATTGAAGAACATTTCACTTGAGTTTCAAGTAAATTTGACCATAAAAGTATTTTATCCCATACAAACTTTGCAACCCTCTTTCATCCCTCTAGGGGTTGAATTTTAGTAATCGCTGAAATATGTGTCTCATTATTTGCACTGAAGAGTATTTCTACCAAGTTTCAAGTAAATTTGACCATAAAAATATTTTTGCCAATATATATAAAGAAGACTAGCTTTCCGCCCGCGACTTCGTCTGCGGAGAGTCAGAACTTCTGTTAAAAGTACAGATATAGTTTATACCACCTTCAAAGCCTTTTTTTTAAGTCTAGGACGTAAACTTTAATTTATGGCTCTAACCTTTAAAACAACAAAATTGACATATAAAATTAATTCACTGCCCCTCTTTCACCAGATTTTTGTATACGACCAAAGATTAAATAGATATATAATTCAGTCTTATTATAATTACCTACTAAATTTTTACACAAAAAATTAACCCACTTAGCAGAAGATTTTCGATAAACACCAAAGCTGAATATTTTCTTTATGTAATAGTAGTCTCAAATACCCATTTTCATATCTTAAAGGAATGTAACTTTGAAAATTACTTAATTTCGATACAAACTTTACACTCAGTAGTCTTAGATTTTTTATTCATGTTGCTCTTAACTAACTTTTCCTTTAAGGTGCAAATGTTTCAAAAACACTGAAGATTGAACTTTTTTTGATGCTATCATTCATCACCTGGCTAAAAAACTCTTACAAGTACAAACTTTCACCCGCTTTTCACACTGTTAAGGGCGTGTTTTAAAAACTGGTTTTTATTTAATTTGTATTTTGGTTGATACCGAGTTTCATGTATCTGACCGCGATCGTTCAGTCATAATTTTTATTAATAGGTAAACAGTGGATTTACAGATTAATCATTATAAGGAGAAAAATACATTGAGAGGTCCTAATTATAATAATACATTTGTAGGGCTTTAAAATATCATTACAATTATACAGTTTCTATCTATGCCTTATATTATGTTATGCGTAACCGTTATTTCTTCATTAACTTTTTACTAACATTTCACAAAATAGATAAGTGTTAGAGAACGGTTTGCTTGTAGGAATATAATTACTTACTTACAATGTATATGTAGTTTATTAAAACTACAAACTTGATTTGTGCGTGTGAATCACTGAGAAAGAACCAACATGCTAATTTATAAATATAGATTATAGCAATTTACATCTTTCTGTTATCATCCATCACTTATCACAATTTGTTATAATTATTTTAACACAACTTTAAATAGAGGTATAGGTAACGCGTGGGGTCAAATGGTGTGTCACCTACACATGAATAAAGAAGGAGAATTATGAATTGATAATACCAAACTTTGTTTATTTTAAATGGATAAGGAACCATCAACTCGTGTCCACTTTTGTATTTTTTTTAATTTTCAACTAATAATATACCTAGTTATGTTTAGTTAAAAATTAAAAAATAAACCAAAGTGGGTACTATACTACTAATGCCCAATATAATGCAAATAAATGCTACTCGTATATTAATATCGGAGCGAATAGCCGTTACTTTCTATTACTTCCTGAAGCCAATTCGGCATACTTAAAACCATTTTGTTACACGCATCACTACTTCGCATGAATTCCCTAGGTCTTTGGACCTCTTGGTCCAGATTTTTTTTCATTTTTATCTCACTGGAATCCCAGTTTAAAACCATCTGACCCCACAAGTTCTCTATGAGAACCGTTATCTCTTCTTGGGAAGATAGCCATTCCTGAACAAGGCGGGAGCGATGCACAGAACAGTTATCCTGCACCAGGTAAATTTGGCCTACAGGATACGCAGTGACGGAAGCATCACGTCCATCAACACCTCCAGGTATCGCTCGCTGTTCATGCGGCCGCCTATTTCCACCAGCTCGCCTGGGCCCATGGAAGACATCCGTCCCCATCTTACATAATCTACTATAACATAATATAAGTACGTAAAAGTCAATAGAATAGAATGTATATAAAGTCTTGAACATAATATTATTAAAATGTTATTTACCTAGTGTTAATCGCCCGCTTGTCCTGAGGTCTAAAACGTTTTTAGGGTTAAACCTCTCCCCAGTTCCTCTCCATAAAACTTTTTGGCTATCCTTATTCGACTTAAAACATTTTTCGTCAGTAAATATTACTATTGGCGGGCACAGTTCACTTCACCTGTCACTTGATACCTTGTATCTACTTACGAACTCTATTAACCAACTGTACCGTCATTCGAAGCCTATATAAATGAGAGTGGCAACACTGTTTTCTTAATCTATGACGGTTAAAGTACCCTTTTTTAGCTTTGGTCACCCTACTTTCCCGCGTTTTTTGGTTTCCCTCCAAATGCCCCACCAGCAGCAGAGCCTTCAAGTTGTATGGCGACGATCCTGGCCTCATTGGCTTTTTGTTTTTCGAGCTATACGGTTGTGATCAGAGGGACTATTGCCTAACGCACTCGTAATCGCAATCGTTTTCATTTTGAAAATCGAAGGGTTGTCTGCATACAAAATGAAAACAATTGTTCCGCTTTGAAGTCCATTGAGATTGCGAGTGTGTTAGACAATAAGCCTTCTGAACGTGTGTCTACGACAGCAGCGATCTGGTAACCAAAGTATCCTTATTCAAAAATATCATTAACGGTGTAACCGTTCGTTTGAAATTAATTATATTGTTATTTCAGTAATTATGGAAGAATGAATTAAAAGCTTATGACAGAGCGACTTCTTTAAGTGCCACTGAAAAAGGTTTTGCGGCTATTACGCAAGCCCTAATTAAACAAAAGGAATCAATGCAATCTGGGTTAGAAACACTGCTTTTCTGGGTCTCGTCATGTGACTATATTACTGTAACAGTTTTAAAAAATAAGCTGAACGAAATATTTATTCATGGGTCGTATAATAAAATATCTGTTGAACTTCTTCAAATGGTATGTGGACATAGGGCCGATTTGATTCAACAAAGACGAGACAGTGTTTTGAGATATGTAAAGGATAAATTTACTCGTGCTACTTTACGAAAAATTCCACCTACTTGTGATTTACTTTTTGATTAAGTGTCATTATCTACTGAGTTAGAGAAAAATGGCGGGATTACCAAAACTTTTTGGTCAACGCGTAATGCGTCATCATCTAAGCCTAATTGGCCAGCTGCGCAAGCTGGGCCATCGCATGCCAAGTCGCTCGCGCAGGGCATACATGAATACCCGAATAGGGGTTATTTCGGCAGGCAGTATATGTCGAATCAGCCTACGCAAGGCACTTCTTTCCACCCTTATCCTGCGCAAGGATTCCAAGCAGCCCCTTTTTATATGCCAAAACGATTTACGCAAAATCGAGACGGCAAACAAGGCAACAAAACCAATTCCAGTAAAACTTGTCCCAGAACTAGATTTGATGAGCACTCGGGGAGGAACAAGTCGAAAAACAATCCTGAAAACAAGAATTTTTGCAGCAAGCGTAAATTCTGTGTCGGAACCTCTAACCTTCAAAGCGGGCCGACTGTTGGAGTTTATTCATGTTTGGGAACAAATAGAGGCTCCCGAGGCCATTTTAAAAATTATAAGGGGTTACCGATTGCCTTTCAAACAAACAGTTCCGCTTTGTTACCCCAAACTCAATCACAAACGTCGAACAATATTCTCTCACCAAATGGAGGTAGTTATAAAATCGTTGATAAAAATCGGTGTGCTAAAAAAAGTGTTGCCATCGCAAAGTTACATTTCCCCGATGTTCTTGGTTTCCAAGTCGGACGGAGCAATGCGTCCGATTTTCAATCTACGCAATTTAAACACGTACCTAATTCTGTCGAAGTTTCGACTAATAAATGTACAAAAAGTGCCCGATTTTCTACAGCCTTACGACTGGTTAATAAAAATCGATCTCTCAAACGCGTATTTTCATCTATGCGTTGCAGAATCGCACAGAAGGTATTTGAGAATAATGTTCGACGGCAAATTATTGGAAATGACTTGTCTTCCTTTTGGTTTGGCCACGGCTCCCAAAGTTTTTGCCACCTTGTCAAATTGGGTAACCCAGAAATTACGGGAAAAAGGTTTCAGGATAATAGTTTATCTAGACGATTACCTTCTTGTCCACCAGGACATTCACGTGCTGTCTGTACAGGCCCGCGAAACTGTGAGCATTCTAGAAAGTCTGGGATGGCAAATAAACTACAAAAAATCGATGCTATTTCCACAAAAAAGCTTAGAGTATCTTGGGATACTCTGGGACCCTTGGCTTGGGATAAAACGCCTCCCACAAACGAAATGTACTCTCCTAAAAGACAGACTAGTGTACGTACTTTCACGAAAGACAATTCAGTTGAAAGAAATTCAAAGCCTAATAGGTCTTATGAACTTCGCAAGCTTTGTGGTGCCTCGAGGTCGGTTAAACCACCGCGACCTGATAAAATTCTCATTAACTCTGCCAGACAACAATGTCCGTTACTCAGTCCCTCAGTCATGTCTAAAAGAATTAAGGTGGTGGCTAGGACATTACAGTCTCCCATCAGTCCTTCACAAACCACCGGTCAAACACTTTTTGGCGACAGACGCGACCGACCTGGCCTGGGGCGCCTGCCTAGACAAAATGAAGTTAGCAGGCAGTTGGTCCCAACACGAGAGACGTCTCCACTCCAATCAAAAGGAGATGCTCGCCGTACTTCACGTTTTAAAAGAACAAGGTCCTTATCTGAAGAACTCTTCAGTCGTGCTACAATGCGACAGCAAGACCACAATCGCGTATATAAGAAAGGAGGACGGTTCAAAGTCAGCCAGGCTGATGAATATTACCAGGAAAGTATTCAAGTTGGTGAACCAATTCAACATTCACCTGACAGCTCACCACTTACCAGGAAAATTCAACAGAGAGGCGGACCATCTATCTCGCCTCAGAATAAAACCGGAGTGGCATTTACTCCCCAAAGTGACGGAGATAATTTTTCAAAAATGGGGAATACCGTGTGTCGACTTGATGGTGTCGAAAACAGCCCATGTAGTACCCCGATACGTCAGTCTGGATCTGTTAGATCAGAATGCACTATTTCACGATGCTTTCAGTCGAAAATGGGATTTTCCTCTAGCGTGGATATTCCCCCTCCGTTCCTGATGCCGAAAGTACTGTCTCAACTAAATTCCGCCAAAGGAATTTATCTCATTGTAGCTCCCAAGTGGGAGAAAGTGTTTTGGAGGCCGGACATCAGGAACAGAGCGCTGTGTCCGCCTTTCACAATACATCGCCTGCACCGGGTTTTAGTGGATACCGTAACGGGAATACCACCACAGAAAGTCCACGAAATGACCCTTCAAGTTTGGAAATGTGGGGGTGGACGTCTAAGATAAGTGATTGGACCTTGGAACAAAAGCAGCTTTTACAGTCAGGCTGGCGTCAGTCATCCTTAAAAATTTATAAATATGCATGGGGTAGATGGCTAAAACGGTGCGCATTAAATAATGTAACACTCCCTGATAATCCAAATGGGTCACAATTGGCCAGATTCTTATCAGATTTGTTTCAGATAGACGGATTGTCATACCGCACAATATTATTGTATAAATCTGCAATTTCTACTTTATGTAATCCAGACGTATCAGACAGATTAAGTTCGAATATCCTAGTTAAGAAGGTACTTAAAGCTATAGCAATGCAAAATCCTCGCGAATCGTGTAAGCCGCCTATTTGGGATACTGATATATTGTCAAATTATCTTTTAAATAATACATGTGACGAAAACAACTTATTTCAGTGTTCCAAAAGGACGGCAACAGTTTAGTGGATACCGTAACGGGAATACCACCACAGAAAGTCCACGAAATGACCCTTCAAGTTTGGAAATGTGGGGGTGGACGTCTAAGATAAGTGATTGGACCTTGGAACAAAAGCAGCTTTTACAGTCAGGCTGGCGTCAGTCATCCTTAAAAATTTATAAATATGCATGGGGTAGATGGCTAAAACGGTGCGCATTAAATAATGTAACACTCCCTGATAATCCAAATGGGTCACAATTGGCCAGATTCTTATCAGATTTGTTTCAGATAGACGGATTGTCATACCGCACAATATTATTGTATAAATCTGCAATTTCTACTTTATGTAATCCAGACGTATCAGACAGATTAAGTTCGAATATCCTAGTTAAGAAGGTACTTAAAGCTATAGCAATGCAAAATCCTCGCGAATCGTGTAAGCCGCCTATTTGGGATACTGATATATTGTCAAATTATCTTTTAAATAATACATGTGACGAAAACAACTTATTTCAGTGTTCCAAAAGGACGGCAACACTTTTATTGTTGTGCTCAGGGCGTCGCGTTCACGATTTGACATTATTGTCAGTAAAAGAAGGTATGTGTGTGCTCAAAGACGACTCTGTTATCTTTTGGCCTAAGTTTGGGTCAAAAACTGATAACGAAACATCCAGGCAATCAGGGTGGCGTCTATTGCGTAATAAAGATAACATATCCGGGTGAATTGCAGAAAAAATGTACCTTTTAGTTTATCTACTGTCCCGTGAAAACGCGGTGGATTTAAAATTATACTATGGGAAGAAACGACAATGTAATTATTTTTCTTTAAGAATAAGGATTCTTAAAATTCAGATAAAATTATTTTTATTTTTATTCTTTTTTATTTATATAATAAATAATCAAAATAAACCTGTGATACGCGAGTACTTCATATATTATGTTCATGTCCCGATTCCGAGTGTGTTTTTATCTGCGAAATTTGTTAGGATTTATATTAATTCTTATAAAGCATAACTGTAAATTATTCAGTCCTTTTTAGTTAATCTTTAAGTTCCGAACAAATATATTCAATTTTATTGTAAATAGTTTTGAAATTTTAATATTAATGTACCTGTCCCAACTTACTGGACTTTCGTTACTCAGCTTTAGTTACGGAGCATTTAATCCCAATAAAATGTTTTATATCTTAGTAGAATTACTTTTTATCAATCTGGCAATACCTTGACATCTATCAAACTGTTGAACACAGCGACACCCATTTTGTTGTCAACGAAGTGGCACGCGGATCGACAGCCTAGTGTATGAAATCTAAAAATCTCAGGGTGATAAACGGCGATTTTCTCAGGTAAAAGTTTCATTATCGTACACCACTATTCATTACCGTGTAGTTTTACTCTGCTTTTTAAGAATTTACAAAGTCCTAAAACAATTTATTACACCTTTGAAGGGAAATAAATATGTATTTTAGGTTAAGATTTCTCATATTATCATTTTCGTTTCGTTATTTTTCGTTATGTAACGAAACTGAGAAAGAGTAAAGCCTAGTTCATACAATACAACTATAGGGAAAATGTTGGTGTGTAAGTTTGTTTAAGTCGAAAAGCCTGTCATGGTACGAACCTGTAATCCCTTATTATCTTAACTTATCTACCATAAAATAAAGTACTTGAATAATTTATTCATTCAAGCGTTAAACTTAAAATTACTTTGCAAAGGTCTTAAATTATTGCTGTCAGATTTCGATATACCTAGGTACAGTCGAAGTCATAAATATGCTTACACTTTAGTACCTTGTCTATGTAACGTCATGTTCAAATTATCATATTATGAAACAGTCACAGCCGAAAGTGACTAGGTACTAAAGCGGTGTCACATACTACGCAGATGCGATAATATTTTATCTGCGTATTAAGACTTAATTATCTGTAAGTATCACACACTCGTGCAGATACGATAATTTACGAGATGAAGTCCTAGACTTGTTTTGTGTTTGCATATGGATTGTAATCTTTTTTTGCCTCTCTGTCAATTCCCTAACCGATCTTTTTGGAATTTTTCCTGTATTTTTGTAACGTTATGGCTGTCTTTAGCTATTGATTCACTAAAACTACTAAAAACACTCTTTTTACAGTAGATCATGGCTCCAATGACAAATGCTGAAAGGCAAAAGAAATATAGAGAACGTTTAAAACAAAATCCTGCAAAATATGAGGAGTTACGATTAAAACATTTAGAAAGAGTAAAGAAATCAAAAAGACATGGAATAAAAAATCTAAATAAACAGCAAAAAGAAATAACTAGAGAGAAATGGAGACAGTATTGTAACACCCCAAAAGTGTGATGTCACCTTTTCTTGCTTGGTTTACATGAAGACGGGGGAGGCGTCAGCCCTGGCTCGCTCAGAGCGCCGTTTTGACGCCTACCATTGACTACTTACAGCTAGTATTCGACAAGGACTGTCGGTACAATACCTGATCATTTAGTTCATCCTTTCTTTTGTTTGGAGGCTTTCCTCGCTGGTTCCGGGCTGAGTGTCGTGGCGGCTATTTAACGAGCGAACGAGCTTCACGCCCATACTTGAAGGAGCCGGTGTACTTATAATAACTTGTAAATTACTCTCTCGTCTTGGATAACAAACCGTCGACATTGAACCGGCTCGATTTACACTTAGGTACTCACTTTATCTCACGCATATCGACACGGAGCGTTTATATCCTAGATCTAGGTTCCTCTATCCACATTCTGAACTCATATTTAACCCGTTTTACAACAGTGATTCCTTGTTATTTTCAATGCAAAACCCGGACAGCGGTATTGTTTGGTTAGTTGTTTTGTCATAGTATAAAACGTCACTTTGACGTTTGACAGAAGGCTAAGGCATCGTCTAGTCGGCGCACACTGGGCTGAAAATCGGCTTTCATAGACATAGGAATCGAAGTTAACATTTTAAAGTTTTTGTGCTTGAAATGGCTTATGCTTGCCATTATTATGCTAAATTATGATCCTGGCGTGATTTATCACTAAAACGTATGAGTTATAATTTTTTTCCGAAAAAAATGTATGGAGCTATAACGAAAAAACTGGATATCTCGGGAACCGCAAAAAAACACAAATATCCTTACAGCTAGTTATATTACTAATTATTCCTGATTTTTTGACATACTACATATTTCAATCTGAGGTGCGGTTTTGTTTTTAAAAATCTGCGAAATTTTTAATTATTTTTGTTCGTTCCGGACGTCTTACTTTAAACATTAAAGACAGAAATATGTATGTTTTATATATAATTTATGTAGAAAACAAACAGCTGACGCTAATATCTAAGTGGGGTTTTGATGGTGCTTCTAGTCAAAGCAGATATAAGCAGAAAATGGAAGGCGAACAAGATGACTCGAGCATATTCATGACATCTTTAGTACCACTTAAGTTGGTTTCTGGAGAAGACATTGTATGGACGAATCCAAAACCTTGCTCACCCTCCTATTGTCGCCCATTGATGTTCAGATTTGTGAAAGAAAGTGAAGCAATCGTTCTTGAGCAAAAAGGAAAGATCACCACTGCATGCCCGCATCAATTCAATGGAATGTCTTTTACACATTTCGTACAGACTCGTCTTCAAGAAATGGGCTGCAAAAGGAGACGAACATAAAAAAATTATGAACGAGACAAAGAAAACAATTCAAGATCGATTTAAAGAAGAGCTTAACCTTTTGATTGATATTGTGAAGCAAGGTTCGGGGACCACTAACGATGGGAATACAGCAAGAAGATTTTTTCAGAATCCAGAAAAAACTGCAGCAATAACCGGATTGAATGAAGAGCTCGTACGCAGATTTGCCGTGATACTGCAAGCAATAACCTCCGGGGAACATGTTGCTGTTTCGAATTTTAGAGAGTATGCCTTGGAGACGGCTAAAAAGTACGTAGAGTTGTATGATTGGTATTACATGCCATCAACCGTGCATAAATTGCTAATTCACGGAGCTGATATCATCGCCAGCAATGCCATTGTACCTATTGGAAGTCTCTCGGAAGAAGCTTCAGAAGCCCGAAATAAAGATTATAGGACGTTCAGGGAACATAACTCCAGGAAGAAAACAGACAAGCCCAACGATCGACGATCCAACGAGGATATTCTCAACATGCTTATTTTATCCTCCGATCCTCTAATTACTGCAATGAGACCGACCCTGGATGCAAAGAAGAAACAGGCGTTTTTTACAGAAACGATAGACCTATTTAAATTAGAGGAACCCCAAATTGAGGTTTTAGGTGCGTGTGACGAAGAACCTGACTCCGAATTAGATTCAGAAGACAGTGATTTATAAGAATAAATTAAAAGTAAAGAAATATTGTAAGGTTATGGTGTTATTTTTATACTTTACTTGTTTATTATTTGTTTTTCTTTAAAGTTGTTATGGTTCTGTCAATATTTGTTTTTTTTTAATGTAAAATAATACTAACCTATGTAAAAAAATACTATTAATTTGATTAAATATGACCCACCCTTTATTGAAAATGCGAAACATACATATTTCTGTGTTTTATCTTTAAATTAGGACATCCGGAACGAACAAAAATAATTAAAAATTACGCCGATTTTAAAAAAAAAAACCGCACCTCAGACTGAAATATGTAGTATGTCAAAAAATCAGGAATAATTAGTAATATAACCAGCTCTAAGGATATTTGTGTTTTTTTTGCGGTTCCCGAGATATCCAGTTTTTTCGTTATAGCTCCATACATTTTTTTCGGAAAAAAATTATAACTCATACGTTTTAGTGCTAAATCACGCCAGGATCATAATTTAGCATAATAATGACAAGCATAAGCCATTTCAAGCACAAAAACTCTAAAATGTTAACTTCGATTCCTATGTCTATGAAAGCCGATTTTCAGCCCAGTGTGCGGCGTGTGGGCAGATTGATTTACCGGTTTCCATCTTACATTCTTATTTACTAGTTCCAGATGTTTTATTCACTTAATTTCAGCTAAGCAAAAGTCCTTCTTTACTGGGAAGGATCGGAAGTGTTAGTGCTTTTCTCTTCGATTTGAATCGGCTAGGTTGGCAGCGACCGGAGATGCATTGGAATGCGGCAGGAACATCACTACGGCGTACCTATGTAAAAAAATACTATTAATTTGATTAAATATGACCCACCCTTTATTGAAAATGCGAAACATACATATTTCTGTGTTTTATCTTTAAATTAGGACATCCGGAACGAACAAAAATAATTAAAAATTACGCCGATTTTTTAAAAAAAAACCGCACCTCAGACTGAAATATGTAGTATGTCAAAAAATCTGGAATAATTAGTAATATAACCAGCTCTAAGGATATTTGTGTTTTTTTTGCGGTTCCCGAGATATCCAGTTTTTTCGTTATAGCTCCATACATTTTTTTCGGAAAAAAATTATAACTCATACGTTTTAGTGCTAAATCACGCCAGGATCATAATTTAGCATAATAATGACAATCATAAGCCATTTCAAGCAAAAAAACTTTAAAATGTTAACTTCGATTCCTATGTCTATGAAAGCCGATTTTCAGCCCAGTGTGCGGCGTGTGGGCAGATTGATTTACCGGTTTCCATCTTACATTCTTATTTACTAGTTCCAGATGTTTTATTCACTTAATTTCAGCTAAGCAAAAGTCCTTCTTTACTGGGAAGGATCGGAAGTGTTAGTGCTTTTCTCTTCGATTTGAATCGGCTAGGTTGGCAGCGACCGGAGATGCATTGGAATGCGGCAGGAACATCACTACGGCGTCACTTACGTTTGCAGGCCGGTCATCGAGAGATGATTCAGATCTTCTGCTGTGATTCCGTGTGAATAAAAGCCGATGAATGCCATGGCCGAGTAAATTATATCGTTGCTAATCATGTCTAGACGTTTACTTTGCCCTTGAGGCCGGGTTTCACAGTGAGTATGCTGTAACTTTCGCGTATATTGTTCACGGTGCCGCGCCGATGCCGGCTTTTAAGTAAAGACTCACTTCGATTCCTTTCAGGTCAGGATGCCTCTTGTTCATCACGAATAACTGCTGTGCTCGTGTCTTAAGTCTTAACGTGCGCTGTCGCGCGTCTTAAAGGTAAATTTTCATGTTGAAAGTGTACGTCGCAATAGCGTCGCGTAATCGCCACGTTCTGTTTCTAAAGTACGCCCGGTCTGTTTCAGATGGTCAATACGGTGTTATTGCTAACCCAACTCTGCGGTCTCTGAGTATAAAAGCCAATTGCTTCTAATTTACTGCCCGAAAAGGTAAACTTTATTCATTAAAAGTGATGAGTTGTCTGTCGGGTGAGGTGTCTGTGTTTGTTTCTTTTCTGAAATGTTATATTGTACATTTAAGGGCTCCAAGGCTACCCTGGAAGCTCCAAGGCTATTCTGGGAGTTCCAAGGCTACTCTGGAAACTTCAAGGCGGAGGTTATCGTCTTGCATGCTGCGTGCCCGTGAGTGCTGCGACGTGGCTGTGCATGAGGGAGTAACCGAGCGGTGATGCGCACACCTCTCGTGGGATCCTGCAGCCCCGCGTACATGGATGCCGCGTGACGTTAACCTTATTTTCCTTACTTTCTATTTTTCACATTAACCTATTATGCTACCTGAGCCATCCTTAGACTGCGTAGGTAACAAGCGCCTCTTTTGTCCTCGATAATTATTCTAATGGGGGATAAGTGTGGCACGGGTTTACTGATGCTAATCTCGTAGGTGACCCGGGCTTCTCTTTACTTACCCATTGGTATCTATTTTTGAAACCTCTAACTGTGCGGGCCTAAAGGCATGGTTGATTAGTATTTAAGTACCAAGCAGGGGGGACGCCCTCTATTCTTACCACTCTTGTTTGGATTGAACCTAATTATAATCGATTTATTGGGGATGTGAACCTAACCTATACTTAATAAATTACAACGAATGAACTAACGGTTTATTAATTAACTCCACCATCGATCCTGTTTGTGGCCAGTCGCTCTTTCTACGGCGCCCAACCCTCTAGCGATTGGCCCTCGAGCCAAGTGACCACACGACCCCAGTCTCATGCCACGGGCAAAAATCAAGTGTTACAGTATTCCGCACGTTATTATGCTAAAAAGAAAAAGAAATCTAATAGTGAGCTGAGTCCGGATCTAGATGCACAAGCTAAAAATGTTAAGATATCTAGAACTGGTAAAATACAAAAAAAACTAAGGTTATGCAGAGAAGCATTAAAACTTTCATTAAAAAAACAAGAAAGCATGAGAAAACAAATTTACCGACTCAAGCAACAAATACTTAAAATAAAAGAAAAAAATACTACCAACGAGAAAGATTTAACGTCTACGCCATCTGATTTTGATATACTTTCGGAATCCTTGGGATTGATTTACAAAACGTCTTCGCAAAAAGAGAAACATGTCTTAAAAAAAGTTATAAAGAATCCGATAACTTCAAAACGCAGAATTACCACGAAAATAACCAAGGCTATTGGAATAAAAGGGAAAATTCGATCGAGTTCTACTAAGTCAGCAAAGAGGAAGTTGCTTATACTTGAAATCCGCAACTTCTATTTACGTGATGATATAAGCCGACCAACAGCTGGCAAAAAAGAATGCAAAACTAAAAACAATATCAAAATTCAGATACGATTGCTGACAGACACAATCTACAATTTGTACAAGATATATAAAAGAGAAGGAGGCAAAGCATCATATGCCACTTTAAGTCGACATCGCCCATTTTACGTGATACCTCCGAAACTGCAAAATCGCAATACTTGTGCTTGCATGCGTCATAGCAACGTGAAGTATAAGATATTAAAGTTATACACGCTTGGATTGATAAAAACTAAACAAACTGATGAGCTGTTGATGCAAATCGCCTGTAGCTTGCAATCCAAAGAATGTATGTATGGGGAATGCGAAAATTGTGCCACTAAAAAGATCGAAATGGTAGGTTTAATAGATGATACTGTCATTTCTTGGTTACAGGGGAGCGTAAAAAAAGTTCCATATAAAAAGAAAAATCAACATGGCACAGAAATTGAAGCTTTCACACAAAAATGTGTCAAAGAAGTGGTAACTGATAATTTGAGTGCCTTGAAACTAAAGTTTCAAGAAGAAATTGTAACATTTAAAAAACACATTTACAATATGACTCACCAACAAAAATCATTCCGACAGTGTGTTGATAACGTGAAAGAAAACGAAGCGGTGATCATTGTAGATTTTTCAGAAAATTACCTGTGCAAATACAATTACGAAGTTCAAAGTATGCATTTTGGATCATTCCGACGGCAAATAACTTTGCACACGGGTGTTGCATATCTTAACAATGAAAAACCAGAGCCATTTTGTTCGATTTCACCAAATAATGAACATAGTCCGCTTAGTATTTGGGCTCACTTACAACCAGTGTTAAACAACATAAAGTACCAGCACCCTGAAATAGACACATTGCATGTATTTTCCGATGGCCCAACTACCCAATACCGTCAAAAGCTTAATTTCGCCTTGTTTGACAGGTTTACTAAACAGCTTGACTTCCAAAATGCCTCATAGTCATACTTCGAAGCGTCACATGGAAAAAAATCTGCAGATGGCATAGGCGGTGCATTGAAGAGAACTCTAGACATGTGTGTAGCTTACGGGTCGGATATTTCTAATGCAACTGCAGTATTTAAGTTATTAAAACAGAAGACATCTGTAACGTTATTTTATGTGTCCGATAAAGATCTACAGAAAATAAAAAATGATAATCCTTTTAGCAACGTGTGGCCACTAGTAGAAACTCTGACGGTTCATCAGATTATAACAACAGCAGAAACCGGCAAAATAAGACAAAGACACGTAAGCTGCTTTTGTGGAGAAAAGCGGGGTTATTGCTCATGTTTTGACATTAAAGAGCACAATCTTCTTAAAAAGGCGAAAATAACGAATAAAGTTTTAAAAAGGCAAAGCGATAATAAAACTGATTCTATGATTGTCAAAGCGGGTCCATCGAAGATACTAAAAAATAACGATGCCTTTATTAAAAATAAAATTACTGGGGCAAAAAAAAAGAGAATCAGTATCAGTCAGTTCAAAAAATAATGTTCATACAACTGTAACTATCAAGTCAAAAGGTTTAAAAAGGCAAACCGATAAAGATACTGATACAACTACTGTTAAAACTGGTCAATCGAAGGTAGGTACTGAGATATAATACTGGATTAAATAAAAATAAAATTGGTGGTAAAAACAAACAGGAATTGAACTCAGTATCAGGGCTCAAAAACTATGAAGAAACAAAATAAAACATCATTTTTCGCGTCCTCTTCCGAAACCGAAGATGAAATTGTTTACGTAGAAAGTGAAGACAGTCCTATGATTACTGATGAAAGTCACTATGAATTAGAATCACAATCGTTTATCAAACAGAACTGTAACAAAAAAATTACTATTTTGTCTGATGTAAAATTGAATGCAGACAATCGTTGTTACTTTGATTTCAAAACTGTAGGACCTTCGGCATTGCAAAAAATTGACAACGATTTTAATTTATATCAATCACATACTGGTAAACCCCAAACGTCTCTAACTGGCACTGGCAATGCTGATAATTCAAGTGACGAAGAAAACATTTTTGACTGGTAAAGTCTATCACGTCCTAGCCGTTGAGTTTGTGAAGTCGATTTATTTTTTATGTCAGCAGAATAAGAAGAACAATATTTTTTTTCATCACAATTGCTCATTAAAGATGTTATGACACGCAGGCGTATAGCGCAGTTGTAGCCGATTTACCCCCGCGGGAGTTATGAGTTTAGTTTTAAAATATAGAACCCACTCCTACGTCATTTCAGACTAAGGAGGTGATACAATCAGTCAAGATTTATTTTCTATCCTCAACTTGCCTACAAACCAATTTTATTGTATATAAAACTTATACGCTAAATTAAACTGCATTATATTTAAATTTTACTAATATTTCAGAAGATTTGCAATTATTTTATTAAATTTTATTTTGAAAATTGGTAGAGATTGGCAGTATGGCCTGTCAAAACTAAACGCAGTTATTAGTATTATCTGTGGAAGACTATATTGAAAAAAGTTGTCAAACCCTTATTATAATCTGTGTTGACAGACTCTTTTAGGGAGTCGAGTGCCACTCATTTGTTTGATTGTTATTTTATTATTTTAATTTTTAGTTGATAAATTTATTTATTTTATATCCTCACAAATGTAAAGAAAAAAATGTGTGTATCGCAGGCACTAAGGGGATTACAAACTCGACACATTAAAAGCCCTCCGCCGCCGCCGTGGGCGTCGGGCTTCTAATAGACTCTCGTTTAGAATACCGTACTTACGGCCCTTAATGCACAATGTGCTATTTCACATCACCTATTCGGAAAGGGGACTTTTCTTCCCTGCTGGGAGGGATCGAAGTGTCACTTTTCTGTTCAAGGACATTTTGTTGCCAAATTTGATATTTATGTTAAATTTGATAATTTCCTGTAGTAAACTTTGATAATTTCAGCACTTAAAAAGAGTGTAAATAATTAAATTAGTTTTCTCACTAAGATCTATTATTTTCCTCATAGGTGATGTGTGAAAACAGTATGTGTCACACAGTAGCAAAATAATTTCCACCTTGGGCGTTAACACTTGAATCCCTCACTACGCTCAGGATTTAATGTACGCCCTCGCCGTAAATATGTCATTTTGCTCCCTTGTCACAAAATCTACTATTATTTTGTTGTAGGTTTATCTTTGTATAAAAGATTGTTGCTGTTTTCCATATTGTATACCTATATGATAGATAACGCAGTGAAGACCTTTTTTAGAGAAGAAGACAAAAGATTATAGATTTTTAAAGAAACAAAACAGTTGGCTGTGTTTAATAAAGACTGTTACATTCTAACCTCCTTACTTAGAAACGTGGAATAAGCTTGGAATAGTTTATGCCATGCTTTGTCACTTTCTGTCAGATGCAAATGTCATAATTACATATAAGGACAAAGCATGGCATAAACTATTCCAAGCTTATTCCACGTTTATAAGTAAGGAGGTAAGACTGTTTATTCAAATTCTTGAAACGATTAAGATACATTTATAAAAACTATTAGAAATTACTTAACAATTCAGTAGATCATATGTGTTATTGTATTCACTGTGATTATGTAAACCAAAAATTATGAATAAATACTGCTGATTAAATTAAAACATTTCATTAAATAATTCTGTGAATGAAACCACAAGATATCACTAGTATTATTCCATGTGTCCGACGCTTTATGCTATCAGTTTCGTTACACCAATTATCAATTTCGTTAACTCTCAGTTTCGTTATGAAATTCAAAAGGTACATATTTTCTGCAATTCACCCATCCGTCGATCCAGTGCATTGGATTAAACGTGTTGTTAGTTTGTCAGCAGACCGGCTCGGTTTGTGTCAAAGTGATAGTTTATTTTTAACTGTTTGTGGGCCACCAAAGGCCGCATCGCGTACGGTAATCGCAGGGTGGGTAAAGCGAACCTTAGGTGAGGCAGGTATCAAAGCCAGCCCAGGAAGTGTTCGCCCAGCTGTTGCGTCAAAAAATTGGGTTTTACAGTTACCCTTGGACGACATTTTAGCGCAAGGTAACTGGCGGTGCCAGGAGACATTTACAAAGTATTATTGTCGCGAAATACAGCCTGTATCTTTAAACACTGTCTCCCAAACACTTGGGGGATCTTCCTTTATACCTATATAAATTATATTTACTGTAAAATATTATTGATAATTTATAATTACCAAATCAATAATGGTGAGATAAATAAATCTAGTTATTTGATTTTTTATAACGTACGTCATGGTATACTTACCTATTCCATATGCTATTAAGGCTTCATTTATAGTACATTACTGCAAAGACCAGTAAGTGAGCCTTCCTGGACGAGTATGAGGTAAAAGCCCGAGCCGCTAGGCGAGGGCTTTTATACATACGAGTCCAGGATGGCTCTTAATGGTCGAAGCATGTATAGTGCTTTACTCAAAAATAGAACAAGTAGAATGATTTAAAAAAAAAATATGTTAAAATATGGATGACCACATGTGCACAACCCTCAGGGCGTTAGTCCGACTCTTAGCCCGTCGCTTACCCGGTTTTTTTTTTTATTAACGATTCACAACTCGTCATACCGGCCGAGATGTACTAGGCGCACATAAAACTGAGATGGTGCGGAGCAAGCGATGCTGAAATGAAGAGAAATCGCGCGATGTCTGGTCTGAACGAGATAACGCTTTTGGTTTATGATGCCCTGGTACTTTTGGAGCTGAATGATCAGCTTTTCATGTAGTATAGGTAGCCTTTTTTGAAGGCTGTCACAGTCTTAACAGATAGTTCCAAATTCAAATAATATGATATGTTATGGAATTTCCATACTACTTACTGGACACTTTTTGATTCCAAATTCGAAATTCCTCAACTTTACTGGACACTTTTCCAGTTGGCCAGGAACGTCAACCTACTGGCTCCTTTTTACTGGTGTTATGGCAAGATTACATAGCATTTTTGAGTAAAAATGCTTTTTGTTGTTTTTATTGAATATATAGACAGTATGTTGTTTCTTATATTTTTAGTAACAAATAACTCATGATTGTTACTTGTAAGAATTATGGACAGAAGATCTAAATTAGAAATTTCCTTGGTATTATTGCCACTGTAACATATTAGATAATTTAATATAGGAAAACTATGATTGTTAATTTGTTGTCTCTAAGACTGAAATGCAGTTAGGTAAAACAGTTTGATTATATTTAAACTCCTTGGTGGTAAAGATTACTTGCAACATGCATTAAATATCTGTAAAGGTATTAATAATTAATAACTAATAGCTGTTATTAGTCAAAATAATAATTGTGACTTATCTTATAATTTCATGTGCTATTGATCTTTTTCTTTTCATTCAGTATACACAATGTTGTTATGAATGGTTACATGTGTTTGATATGTTCTATTGATCATTTTCTTTTCATTCAGTATACACAATGTTGTTATGAATGTTTACATGTGTTTGATATTATATCAATAATAAACAAAATCTTGCAACATTTTAATGTTTTTATTTGAGTGGAACTTTACCTAATGAGGATTGAGTTGAATGATCCAGTTATGTACCAAATGATCAATATTTAACTTAATAATAACATAATATGTGGACCTTAACTACGGAAATCTGCCCATTGTTGGCATCCTTCTGATTATTGGCACCATGATCTTATGTGATTCTAATATGACTATATAGGTGCATAGGTTTGACTAGTACCTATTTTGGATGCCAAAATTATGTGTTTTACTTAGTAATTTTTAGTAACTGTGTACATTAACACTCACTGCCAATGACAATTGATAATACCAAATGGTTTGTCAGTTAATTATTTAAACAATGATTTGGATGATTGCTATAGGATTTATAAGCAGTGAAAGTGTTAGAATGCAGTTACTAAATTATAGTAATCATTCACATTGGCTGTTAGTTACAATCTTTAGAAATACCCCACCAGGCGATAACAGACACGTCTCATTTATATAGGCTTCGAATGACGGTACAGTTGGTTAATACCAGCGTTTTACCTTCCAATAAAACGCTAATTAACCCTTTCGAGCGCAGTACCGTAATTAGAGATCAATTAGCCATACTGCTTGACGTCTATAGACGTCACCGCGCCTGAAAGCGTTAAACAACTTATCTCATTCGAAGCCTATTTCTATACCTGCCTGGTGTAAATGAGCTATAATGAGGCCAGGATCGTCGCCATACAACTTGAAGGCTCTGCTGCTGGTGGGGCATTTGGAGGAAAACCAAAAAACGCGGGAAAGTAGGGTGACCAAAGCTAAAAAAGGGTACTTTAACCGTCATAGATTAAGAAAACAGTGTTGCCACTCTCATTTATATAGGCTTCGAATGAGGTAAGTTGTTTAATAAGCGTTTTATTGGAATGTAAAACGCTGGTATTTTTCTGCAGATATAAAAAAAAACAAATTGTTAGCATAACATAAATAAATAATCATATAGGTATAATCTCAGTAGGTATTCGTGTAGGTAAAATAAATAAATAAAATAAATAAGCTATCGTATAACTCTTACCGTTATTCCCATATCTCGTGCTATTTTCTTTATCGATTGCTCCTGTTCCCACAGAACAACAATCTTAGCCTTCAAAAAAGTAGTTAATCGAACCATTATAAGGATTATTAAATCGGATAATATTAGCAAGCGGAGTAATAATTTGTGAAGTCATTATAAAGTTACCCTCGATCACAAAACAATAAATGCGGCGAACAATTTCGAGTTAGTAAACTACTTATTCTAATTTCAACATTAAGTCGCTGTTAAATACAGCAATCTTCGATGCATTTATGAAATAAAATGACGGTAGATGCAACAAACAGTAACAAAGATGAAAGCATATCTATCTATCTTTACTAAATTCAACCTAATAATAAATTGAGGAGTGGGACATGGTGGAAGTTGCAATTTAAACCTAACGTTTAGAAGATTAGGTCGTTATCAAAATTGTTCGATTTAAGGAGTAATGCAATTCAAATTTTTGCCAAGATCGTCAACGGAGTCGATAGCCTAGTGGTATAAGGCGTCGCCTCGTAAGCTAATCGGCTAGCAGCGGCCGATGAAGCGGGTTCGTATCCTCAATCGCACATATGAAGAGTAATGTTTTTTTGTAAGTATTTATTCGGTTCGACCAGAAGCCAAATAGCAAAATAAAGAAATTATGATATTTGAGTGGTATCCCCATCCATGCTCGGGCAGAGGTGGGTGGGTGCGGAGCGGGGGAAGATAGCCGATCACCATAATCTTTGAAGTCTTGGGGGTTCCCTTTTCTCTGACGCTGACTGTACATACCTATATAAATATAATATTAGTATAAATACGTATAATGTTGTCTATTAGCCATAATACAAACAAACCTAAAGATTATTTTGTCACTACGATCAATTTGTATAAGATTGTCATATTGTTATTTCAGCCACTTATTAACATACATTTCCATACCACCTAGACTAACGAGAGTTTTCACATGCAATACATTTTAATTCTTCTGACGTGTGGTATGTATTTGATTCATAATTTGGAATGTAATAGCTTGTCATCCTTATATCTTTTTATGTATTTACATCTGGTATTATCAATAAGGTATTTATTATAATTTTTTATTCCAGTTGAAGAGTTCTGACAATAAAATTAGCTGAAATTTAGTAAGTACACATAATGCAAAATCAATTACAACCCAATAATAACATGTGGGAGAGATCATCTGATGATGGTCGTATTGGTAAAATAAATACCAAATAAATAATATATGCTTTACGTTTTTTTCGTAACAATTACGTTTAAGAGAAAAGTAGAACCATAAATTTGTGAACTTGTTAGATTTATTTACTTATTTGCAAAACAGTTAAAGGCTAGGTATCTAATTATGAATGTGTTTATTACCCAAATAAGAAATAAATTACCTGCTATAAAATTTCTCAACTATGTCTCTTCTTCCAGTAGTAACTGTAAACAAACGTAAACACACAAAAATTTGCTTTCCTAATAGGTATTCAAAGTAAATTGTACTGTATGATAAAGTCAATAAATTTTGGGGATTGGCTTTGGAGGTACAATGTCTATTGTGAATTGAATAGCAGGGTGACGTCTGTCAATGTTTGAAATTTCTACATCTGGTTCTATATTATTAAATTTAACAGAAACGTCTGTTTGGGTAGTTCTATCATTTCGTGCAAATCACATGTTCGTAGAAAAGAACCATGCATTAAGTGCTTTATTAAATTCATATATTTTTTTTATGTTGTGTTCTTAGGTACTTAGGTATACTTTGCATCTAAAATTTATTTTATTATTGCAATATTAATGTACTTTTTTTTTATTAACATGCCAAAAATTCATTACCATCATCGTTCATAACATGAATGTATAGATTTGAGAGCAAATATAAATAATCTTTTACATGTACCACATTAAATTTATCCTCTGATATGGTTGAAATACTTACTAAGAAATAAAACTGAAGCTTTAAACAGTCATATAACTGTTATTTACTTTTACTGTATAACAAAATATGTTTGACCAAGAAAAAAAAACATTACCATAAATTCAATTTGCAACAACGAAATCACTCTGAAGATGTCCGAAGTATATTCCTACGATTGTTTCCCCCCGCCCGCGATCCCGCCTCAGTCGACTCAGTGACCAGAGGGGCTAGACAAGATGCATTACGCTAACCAGCGTTTCTATTCGTTACGTTTTTAAACCAATCGCATCACTTGTAGATGACGTGATACGAAAAGTCACGTGATCTACCAGTGACGTGATTGGTTTAAAAACGAAGCGATTAGAAACGATAGTTAGCGTAGTGCATCTTGTCTAGCCCCTCAGTAACGAGGCCGGAAGCGTGCCAGGTTGTTTGTTAAAAAAATATTCGTGGCGGAGTTTTGGATTTGGTACGTTATTTTTTCATTACCATTTATGCTGTTTTGATAATTAATGCGTAGTGTTTTATTGTACTGTAGATACTTAAATAATAAACTTTAAGTTCGAGACCTCACTAAATGAATATTACCTACGATTGCATTTGTTTATAAGGAGTAAATCTACAAAAGGTAGAGAAAATTCATTACCATTCTCTTCATTACCATAATTTACCATTCACTTTAAGAAGAATGGTAATGAAAATAAAACGATGGTAATGAATTTCAGTATTAAGTTGTTAAACCCTATATTCTTCCCGTTACTCTTTTTGAGTACCTACTGAACCGATTTTGATGATTGTATGTACATATTATTATATCCTACATTAAGATAATATTATAAATGCTAAAGTTCGTGTGTGTGTGTGTTAATTTGTTACTCCTTTACGCTAAAACGTCTTAACGGATATTAATGAAATTTTGAACGGAGATATCTTAATACCCTGGATTAACACATACTTATAGGATACTTTTTATCCCAAATTTTTTTACAGTGTACAGTCGACGTCAAAGATATGTTTAAAGTTCAGTAACTTGTCTATTTAACTTATTTAAACTGCCATATAAAATTGATAAAGTGACAAGATACTAAAGTGTAAATATATCTTTGACGTCGACAGTAGCTTTAAACGGCTAGACGGATTTGGATGAAATTCGGAGGGGCTTGGTAGCTGGATTAAGTTTTCTTATTATTATAAAATAACTACGTATTGGGCAGAAACAAAAGTTCGGTAAATTTTCTACTTTTATATTTTTTATATCTTGCACCCTTTTGCTTTTACCAATAGAGCATGATATCACTATGCATATTATTTACAGATATCAATATGGCAAGATCAAAAATAAACTCGCGAGGGAAAGTTGCTCGAAGCAAAATTACGTAGGAGAAAAAAATATGAAGAAATTAAGAATAATCCTGAAAAATATGCCATACAGAAAGAAAAAGAAAGAATGAGATATTTAAAACGAAAGGAAGACAATAAACTTAAGAGTGTGGCTGATATGACAACAAGGCAAAGAAGATATCAAAGGAAAAAATGGAACAAAAATAGCAAACGGTACATAGAAAAACAGAAAAAAAGTAGAAGTTACTGATAAGTTTCTGTCCATTTAAGCTATTAAAAAATAATGTTAAATCGGTTTTTTACTTAATCCTTCATTACCAATATCGAACTTTCATTCCCATAACATCTTAATCATTATCATATTCCGTACTTCATTACCATTCCTTCATTACCAACAACGTATTTTCATTACCATATTCCGTACTTCATTACCATTCCTTTTCAAAAATTTCAATTGCCCATATCTCTGTAAATTTTGCGTATAATTCATAATAAAATATACCACAGTGTTTCTTTTTCCTACTTCTTACTATTAACATGGAAAAAACATTAAAATAAAATTTTCTCCCAAATTCTGCCGATTTGCACGAAATGGTGGAACTACCCGTTTACGAAATTCTAAACTATATTAAAACGAAAAAAAAACGTCGGTCTTAGGCAGGATTCGAACCTACATCTCCTCTGGCTCTCCGGGGCGATGCAGGCGCATTACTAATTATGCCACCAAGACCCTACTTTAGATCCACGAAATTAGTAACCGCTTGCTTTTCATACTCAGAGGGTATGGTGACGCCATCTATCGTTGTTTATTAACAAACGACACTCAAGTACCATTGAAATTAGCATTTCTTCCGGTCTTCTTTGGCGTTACTTTCTTCCACATTGGTGCTTAAAGGTCCAAATCACGCCTTGTGACGATCTCTTTCCAACTCACAATGAAACCATAAGTAAAAAGAAGTCAACCATAATGCATTTTCTGCCTATTTAGTACGGTTTCTATGCCTCTAGTTTTTATTCTGTGGTGTAGACAATTTTTAGCGCGTGGAAATAACCTCAAAATGACAACTGTGAAAAAATATAAATAAAAATGATTTAATTTCGTGAAACACGATTAATGATTACGAATATGAATATATTTAATTATATTAAGGATGAATTCATTTTATTATGCTTGGTCCAATTAGTTTTAAAATAGTTTTCAAGTTTGAACCTGTTGGCTAAATATGCAAGCATTTAAAGCGGCACTTCACAAAAAAAATATAAAAGAAAAGAAAAAAACCGCGAAACAAATTTGTAAGAAACTTTCTTATAATCAATTTTATAAATGTGTATAGAACTTCGTCAGTGCTGGATTGAGAAAGCACGGGGTCCGTAGCAAATTCTATAAAGAGACCCCTGGGTTTGTTTTAGGTTACAGGTTGTGGCGGGCTTTTTTCCGCAACTGAGCGACTTAGATATGCACCTATTTTGCGTGGGTGTTTGTTTTAGGTTATTCTGGTGGAGAATATCGACTGGATTATTCATCTTATCGTCAACCCTGATGCATATGAGTACACGCATACGCATACTGATGTAAGTACTAGCATTTTAGAGTTTAGACGTGGATGCGCGGGGCCCGTAGTATTTGCTACTCTTGCTAGGTACGTGGCTAATCCGGCACTGAACGTTGTTTTTTTCCTCGCATTCAAAGTGAAAAGTAGAGTGTTTAAGCCGAGACTAAACAACCATAATGACACTCGAACTATAGCCACTCTCGCTCGCTGGCTCGCTCGCGTGGCTAAACATCTCGTGTCATTATGGCTTGTTTTAGTCCCTTGTTGAACAATCTACTATTACATTTGAGACAAACCAGTCAATATCTGGGATACTAAAATCGCCAACTAAGTATACAGATTACGGAGTCTTGTATTCGCTTATTAAGTTCATATTTACTAGCACAATACTGTTCATATTATGTAAATTGTTCTTAGGAGGTATACAAACACCAAATATTAATAATTTACCATTACCTAATGACAGTTCCACGGATATTTCTTCAATATATTTTGTCTCATAGTCCATTCTGCGCGAAGCGACCAGATTGTTTTTTACTGCTATTAGTACTCCTCCGCTATCTTTTTTCGCCGTTCCGGATAAATCCCTATCTCTCCGAAATACATTATAATGCGCGAGAAATATCTCTGCATTCAAAATATCGGCCCTAAGCCACGTTTCAGTCAAAACTATAATATCATATTCACACTGTATAGTATTCATACGTACGTTCAGCAATTTGGACCTTAAACCACCACAATTTTGATAATATAATGTTAAGGTAAACAAAAACAGGTTTCGAAGAAAAACATTAGTGGTGTAATGTGAGGTCGGTGACAATAACAATCGATTTACATAATATGCTGAAACGTGAACTATATTAAGTGCATTTTGCAAGTAGAAAAATAGGCGTCCTGGGATTAGAATTAGAACAGATAGGCTGGACAAATACTGACAGTAGAAATGAGGTAAATATCTTGGTAAATTGAACGAATAGAAATTGTACCTACTCATTAATATAATTTAAAAACATAAAGCTTTTTAAATGTGTGACTTGTTCGGTGTCTATAAAAATAGGAACCATGTGAAAACTCTGTAAGAAACCTAGCTCGAGAAGGACTGTAAACAAGCAATCAGGTAAACACTCACAAAAACGTCACAGTTTGGACAGGTCGGCCTCACAGCGGATTCTTATCACTCGGGAGTTATCTTCCTTACGGACGAGGATCGCGGCGGTTTTTAAATGAAATAAAATGAAATGAAATGAAATAATTTATTTGCATTGAACGGGTTACATCATTTATTTATGTCATACAGTACAGCCGCTCAGCCTTTAGTGGCATACAAATTTTTAGTCCTTGTAACTAAATTAAAAAGAGCGAACATAATGTCAAATGTATATAATAACAAAGTCATGTATTTATTTTTACCGAAAAATTCATTCATTGAGTAGTAACATTCCTCTTGTAACCATAGTCTAAGTTTGCCATAAAACATGTTTCCAGTTAAATTTGTTATAGTCTTAGGTACAGCATTATAAATTTTACTTAACATGTAATACGAATCATTTTAACCATGCTCAGTTTGGTCATAGTACGGGCGGTAGTGTCACCCAATGTATGGAGAGGTCAAAATTTGGTATCGGATGAATTCACTTGGCACAGATGTATCCTAGGTCAAACTGAGCTGATTTAGTCCGGTAGCCATCAGCCGCCCCCTGGTGGGTAGGGAGGGGGGGTATTCAAAGTTACACGCCGCCGCGCTTCAGATAAAAAATTATATCGGCTTCAGTTTACCTACCACCTCGAGTGTTGTGTCATTTTCTGATAAACCATAGATGGGGCTTTCATTTTTGATATAATAATTACACTCTTTCATGTAAATTTATTAATATAATAAAGAAGTTTTACAACATCAGCTTATCATTTTTGTTTCAACACAAAATATTTTATAATATATGTATAACATTGTATTTACAAAAAATACGACTGAAAAGCCCAATTTATGCAAATTTAAAAAACATATAGTTTTAATTTATATCATTTATTAGAGATGAGTAGAATAATTAAATATACTCGCGCGGCAGCGTGAATTATGACAGCGGGCGGAACTAACTGAGACTTGAATTCGGCACAAAGTATTTAAATTTATCTATCACCTCGAGTGTGGTGTCTATTTATTTAAATGGGCATGAGAAATTCATTTTTGAGACATTTAATATACAGTTTTCTAGAAAAAAAGTATAATATTGACGAAAATATCAAAACTGATTTCTATTTTTTTTATTAAATAGTCAGTATGTTTGAAAATACTGAAGTTTTTGCAAAGAAATCAATAATATCTTAAAGAACATTTATTCAGCTTTAAACAAATATATATTTTATTATAGTTATCATACAACGTCTATGTGAAAAAGAAATCGAACTTCCAAGTCAATATTTTAAAATTAACTTTTAGCAAAATTTTGAACATCTCACACTCACCCGTGGGTCTCAAACAACCCTCTCCCCGTAAAGTACGGTGGGCTTTGCATTTGGGCTATGAGTTGTGCTTGTCCGATACAGAGGATGCTTGGCGTGTCTGTTACCCGGGTGAGAATTTGCGTGTCGAAAAAGCAGCATGGGACCTTATTTCGGTCAAAATTTGCCATCGCAAACTTTTGAAAAATACTCAAAATTTATTCGAGAAGGCCCGTTGCTCCCTTCACGAACCCTAAGGGGTTCTCTTTTAGATCTTTATACTTTAAGGATAGCAGTGTGCCTCCGCCATGGGCTTAAAGACTACAAGCCGCATCCTTGTTGCTGTTGTGGAAATGCGGTCGACGACCTAGGACACCACTGTCTGTCTGTGTTACCAATCCAGTGCTGGTCGAGTTTACAGACATGTATCGATAACCTTTTTGATCAGTCGGGCTTTAGCACAATTTCTTTCCCATCTTCGCTTGAGCACACTGGCCTGTCTGCCGCAGACGAAAAGAGAACCGACGAATGCACTTTAGTACCGTGGCATCTTGGTCGTCCCTTGGCGCGGGACGTCACTTGCGTTGATACGCGAGCAAAGTCTCATGTCCAAGGTTCTGCTCGCAAGCCAGGAAACATCGCAGACCACGCTCAAGCCATCACGTGCCGCAAATATGCTTTTTTAAAGCCAAATTACGTAGTTGCTGCCCTTGCTATAGAAACTTTTAGGCCGTGGTCATCTGACACAGAGAAATTTATAAAAGAAGTGTCAGATAAATTAATCAGCGTTTCTGGCGACCACAGGCAAGGCTCCTTTTTTGCCCCAAGACTGAGCATCGCGGTGCAGCGGAGTAACGCTGCGAGTGTCCTCGGCACGATGCCGCAAGTGGGTGCAATGGTGGGCTTTACCTTTAAGTCAGCTGTAGTACAACATTTTATCTTACACTTTTATTAAATAGTTTTTTTGAACTGATTGTTATTAGAAATTAAGTTTATGCTGTAATTAAGTTATATAATTCTTAATCCCTTTACTCATAGTTTCATTTATCATACAACGTCTATCTGAAAAAAATAAGATAGCGTTTATGACATTATTACATTTTCCACCACAGTGGCATAATTCGGTATAATACTAACAGTTTTTTGCGTGCGTGTGCATCTAACACCTCACTGTGACTTGCTCTTGCACCGAATTAATTCCAGACAAGCTGTAGCAGCAACGGGTGCAGTAGTCGGAATTGGTTTCCAATTGTGATTCGATTGTAGTTCCCAACCCTAATCCGCCGGACGAAGAATCGGCACCATCGCTTGGCCCCATACGTGCACACCCTGGTAGACGGCTCTTAGGAGATGCTACTGGCATCCGTAGGCGGAATATTCTTTAGCTGACGGTCGTAAAATCCATTTTTAATATGAATTGACCTTAAGTTTATTTTGTTAATTACGATATTGACGACACGTTGGCCTAGTCGGTTGTGACCCTGCCTTCGAAGCTAGCGGTCCTGGGTTCAAATCCCGGTAAGGGCAGATATTTATGCGATGAGCGCGAATATTTGTTCCTGAGTCATGGATGTTTTCTATGTATTTAAGTAGGTACCAATATATTTCCCTATGTAAGTATTTATATCGTTGTCTAGTACCCATTGTACAAGCCTAGAGTTTAGTTTGGGACTATATCAATTGGTGTGACATTGTCCCTTGATATTTATTTCTTTAATATGTAATTTGTGATATCAATAGTATCTAGTGCAGCAGGCTGCGCGGCGAGTTCTCGACTGAGTTAGTTCCGCCCGCTGTGTTAATTCGCGCTGCCGCGCGGGTATATTTATTTATTCTACTCGTTTTAAATTAATGATATAAATTAAAACTTTATGTTTTTTAAATCTGCATAAATTGGGCTTTTCAACCGTATTTTTGTAAATACAATATTATACATATATTATAAAATATTGTGTATTGAAACAAAAATGATAAGCTGATGTTGTGAAACTTCTTTATGTATATTAATAAATTTATATCAAAGAGTTTAATTATTATATCAAAAATGAAACCCCCATCTATGGTTTATCAGAAAATGACACCACACTCGAGGTGGTAGGTAAACTGAAGCCGGTATATTTTTTTATTTGAAGCAAGGCGGCGTGTAACTTTGAATACCCCCCCTCCCTACCCACCAGGGGGTGGCTGATGGCTACCGGGCTAAATCAGCTCAGTTTGACCTAGGATACATTTGTGCCAAGTAAATTTATCCGAAATCAAAATTTTTACCTATGGTCGTTACCGCCCGTACTATCAGCGGTAACTTTAATGGCTTTTGCGTAATAGTTTGCTTATTGTTATTGTCTTTCATTATGAATAGTTATATGTGCTTTCTATCAAAAATACACGCCTCCAAAATGTATAGGCATGTAAGCGTAAGAATTTTATTTTTCCGAAAAATTGATTTGCATGAGTCTGTAGGTCTTAGACGCCATATAGCCCTTATACAACGTTTTTGTGATACGAATACTCTACGGACATCTTTCGCGTTGCCCCACATAATAATACAATATCTAAGGGCGAAACACACGTACCCATAATAAACAAGCAAAGCAGTTTTGTGTGATATTACAAGTCTTATTTTCCTTAGAGCAAATACAAATTTATTAATTTTGCTACATACTGCTTTAATCTACTCATTCCAGTCACAATGTCTGTCAATACTAAGTCCTAAAAACTTTTGTCAATTTTCTCGTTCTATGAATTTACCGTTGCATGTTATATTTAATTCTAAATCTTTGCTTTGCTTAGTATGAAAGTGGATATATTTAGTTTTTTCAGTGTTTAAGTTTAAATTATTACTTCTAAGCCAGTTAACCATTTCTGATAACGCCTTGTTTATCCTGTCCTCATAATTTGATAAATTATCTCTTTCAACTACAATGGTTTTGTCATCAGCAAACAAAACTGTTGGATAATTAACAGCACGGGGGAGGTCATTAATATAAACTAAAAACAATAACGGCAATAAAATACTACCTTGTGGTATTCCATATTTATTTTCTTTAATAGATGAGACAAAATTCTCTAAGTTCTGTTTGCTTTATTAGTTTTGGTTATCTCAGTGACCTGACAACGATTTGATAAGTAACTTTTGACCCAATTTTCCGCCGGTCCACGAACACCATATCTGTTTAACTTATTTATCAAAATGTCATGATCCACAAAGTCAAATGCTTTGCTCATGTCAAGAAACAGAGCAATCGTGTGTATTTTATTGTTAATACTATCAAACACCTTCTGTACTAGAGTAGAAGCAGCTAACGCAGTCGATTTATTCGGCCTAAAGCCATCCTGTTCCATTGCAAAGGCTTTATTTTTATCTAAGAATTTCTGTAAACGTATATAGAAAACCTTTTCAAAGATCTTTGATAGTACTGGAATTAACGTAAGTGGCCTATAATTGTTCATGTCTGTTTTTGAACCTTTTTAGGGTTCCGTACCTCAAAAGGGAAAAACGGAACCCTTATAAGATCACTTTGTTGTCCGTCCGTCCGTCCGTCCGTCCATCTGTCCGTCTGTCAAGACCCTTTATCTCGAGAACGCGTGGAGGTAGCGAGTTGAAATTTAAACCATATACTCAAATCTACAGTCCCTTGAAGCTGGGAAAAAATCAAACTTCTACATTTACGTAAAAAAAAGATACGGCCGTTTATGTCGCAAAAAACGTGTAATTCGACACTCTCGAGGGAATCAAAATGTATAGGGTATTTCCCGTTGACCTAGAACTATGAAATTTGGCAAGTAACACCGTCTTTTACTGCAAGTATAGGAAAAAATCTGAAATCTGTACATTTTTAACCAAATCACAAAAAAACAGGGTCTTTATGCAAGGAACGGCGTACAGTGCGACAAGAGCCCGATCTAGGTGGATAATATTATTTGACGCTAAATATAAGATCAAAACTCAACACATTGAAGCTAGAAATATCAATATTTATAAATAGTTGAAAAACAAGCTATTTTGAACGAAAAAACTTAATATCCAGTATAATTTGATCTCCCTGTACGCTGATTTCCCCTAAAATGTGAGGTCAGCTTAAACTGGTTTTTGTATGACGTTATAAAAAGGGCGTTATTTGCTCTAATTTTCAAATTTATATTATTTTAAGTTGTATAGTAAATTTAAGGCCTTCACCATTCGGCCAATTAACACGCTATACGGAGTTTTTTTTTGGCGGTGTCTGATACGTCAGTCACAGAGAGTTAAAAATCTGTGTTGAAATTTAGGCTAATCAAAATGGACCTTATTGCATAGATAATAAAGTACATAACAAAATGAAGAAAGTAGGTACTATTGCGTTTTCCAACCATATTATCTTACACACGGAACCCTCGGTGCGCGAGTCCGACTCGCACTTGACCGGTTTTTTATGAAGGGGTTTCACAACAGAAAATTTTAATTTCTTTGGGAAAATACCTTGTTCTAGAGATACATTTATAATGTGACATAATGGCTCCGCAAGGAGATGTGCAATCTTTTTTACAGCTACTGTATTAATTTTATCAGAACCAACGGAATTTGTGTTACGTAATGAAATAATGTATTTAAATACCTACTCAGGGGTCGTCGGTTCTAAATAAATACTGTTCAAATTATTAGGAATTGTTTTGCAAAAGTCATATTTACCACTTTTAATGTCATTTGAATTATCTATTAAATTAATGAAATAGTTATTAAATTCCTCAGCAATGTCAGTACTAATAATTATTATTTTGTTATTTATTTCTATTCTATCAATTTCTGAGGACTTTCTCACATTACCTAATTTACGATTTACTATATTCCACGTCGCTTTGCATTTATTCTCAGCTAGAGATATAAAGTTGTCGTTACATTTCTTTTGCATGTCATTTAAACATTTGCGCAAAATTTTAGAATATTGTTTATACGATACTTTTTTGTCTACACTTTTATTTATATAATATTTATATCTGAGCTTTCGTTTGGTATTACAATTTTTTTTTTATTCCTCTTGTAATCCACACACGTTTATTTACTTTGTTAAATATTCTAACTCTATGTACAGGGAAGCATTGCTCAAAAAAAAGTATCAGTGTCTCATGTAGTAAATTTAATGTAACCTCAGTGTCGTCTCCTGTTAAAATTTCACTAAAGCTGAGGGTACTATTGCAATCTACAAATTTACGCATGTTATCACGACTAAAATCTCGCTTAGATATGTACCATGCATGATCGTCTGAGGATCTATCAGTATACACACTAATGGACTGGTGGTCGGATAAGCATAGTCGGTGGGTTTCTCCCGCTACATTTTTAAAGTTACTTAAGTATAATATTATCGATGCAGTTTTTTTGTTTTGTAGGGAGATTTATATGTGGTGTTAAATTATGATTGGAAAGCAATTCACATAATTGAATTTTATTTTTTGAGTCCGATAAAAAGTCAACATTGAAATCTCCACATATTACAATTTTTATTTTGTAGCTTATTTAGTAATATTTCAAATTGTGTTAAGTACAGCATAAAATCTGAATTAGGGGTTCTGTATAAACAAATAACTATTTATTTTATTAATTCCACAAACTTCAAAATTTCTCTCTATGCCTAAATTACTTATCTCGTCATAAGGTTCACAGTCTATATACTTTTTACATGATATACTAGTTCCTTCTCTGCGAGCGTTGTGCCTAGAAAAATTTGCAACAAGCTTGTACCCAGAAATATTAATATTATTTTCTTCTCCGTTAGTTATAAATGTTTCCGTCAGACAAATCACATCCACTGGTGCACTACTTTCCTCTAAGTCTAATATTGCTATCTCCAGTTCTTCCTATTTTGGTGTAGAACACGAAACGTGTTTTTTTTTTCTTCACGAAAAATTTTTTTTTTGTTTTTTTACTGAGCCTCCCACCGTTGCTTGGGAATCCCCGGGCCCGGAATCTTCAACTCCGCAAATGTATTGATTACTATGCAAGTCATTATTTAAGTTCTTATTGTCAAGTTCAATACAGGATATCATATGATTTATTTGCATGAATACATTTTTTAGTCCAGAGTCATTTATATCACCAGAGTTTCTTCTAAACATGTCGTAGTCATAGGATAAGTTTCTGTTAGAGTCAACAAGGTAAGCGTATTCATGAGTATTTATGTCTAGATACAGCATGTTATTAAAAATCTCCACCCTCCATTTGTACAGCGTGGCAGTGTTTTGATACTTGTATGTAGGTGCACATATGATGAAATTTGTATGGGTCCTTCCTTGTAGCGATTCTCTTATTGTTGTAATTAAATCATAATAATTTGCAGTACTCTTAAAATCTTCTTCTCGAATTAAAATAATGCAGTTATCATGCTGTGTTAGATGTTTCACTTTAAAATGCACATCTTTAAAAATTTGCCTGATTCCTGTGTTGGGTGACAAAAAGTGACATATATGGGGTTCTTTTGCGAAAGTTTGAGAAGCTATCTGTATAACCTTGTTCTTTTTAGTACTACTCAGAATAACGACCTTGTTTTTCTTTCTAATGGGGATGGGTTTTTGGCATTTTTGTATAAAGTTTCCTTCACTCAAAACGTCATTTAAAAATTTTGATGATCCCATGCTAGAAGAACAATAACTTGGGCAATTTCGGCTAGTATCTACCACTTTTTGTTTCATATAGGGAGTTAAGTGAGACTTACTTTTATATACTAAAGGGAATAGTGAATCAAGTTTCGATACTTTATTGGCATTTTGTTTCTTTTTAGTTTTCCTTTTTTTACTCGATGTAGTCTGTTTTCTATTAGGTGTATCCTCGTTGAAAATTTTGTTATACGTGTTAATTTTCTTTTGACACACCTCCACATTTCTTTTTAGCTCACTAATCTCCTCATTTAGTTCGTTCAATTTCACTATGAGCACTTAGCAGTTGAACTGTTAATTGGCCGATTTCCTCTTTGAGATTGACAATTTCGGAATTTTCTTGTGTCATTATACTCGTATTAGGCAAGCTGCGACATGATTGTAAGTTATTGCATGTACTCGAAACGGTACAGGTCTTCATCCGACGTATTGTTCGATAAGTCGTCAAGTGATAAGTGTAACGTTTTATTTGCAGATATGTTTTTGTTCTTATTAGAATTCACGTTCGGAATATCTTTATTTTTGGCAGGAGATGTTGCGCTGGCACTTAATTCAGGTAATTTGATCGGTTTTCTTATTGTTACATTTTTATCATTCGAAAAATCTGAAGATGAAACGGAGTGGAACATGTTTTTATTTGAGTCATTAGTGATGTTGTTTGCTGTTGGTAGTTCATCTGTTCGTAAGCAAAATCTACATGTCCATTTTGACTTACTCTCCTTACTCATTAAAAAAAAGCGCTTAAGAGAAACCACAGCACAATCTAGGTCAAAAACATATTCACATTTAGAACACTTCAAACACTCCTTTGGTTTATCAATTTTTTTGTTGCATTTCCTACAAGTTGTTGCGTTATCGCTGCATCTTTTTTTTTATAGTAACGTCATGTTAAAAGTCTATAATTATGTTACTTTAATTCTTGTGTTTTGAACTGAAATAAACCGTAATTGCACCACTACATCATATAAAAAAATCCGTTGGGCTCACTAAGCGCGGATAATGTATGGCGTCCTGCATTCGATCGCGAAGCGACGCGTTTCTTGGTACAGGGGCACAGCTGATTTGAATAGCCAACCGGCCGGTTTAACGATTAGTCATACCGCGCACAAACACTTTTTAACACAGTAATTCTTTCTTCACTAAGATAACTTTGTAAGTTCAATATTATTTTAATATGTCCGATTAATATTAAATAGCCCAACCTTCTGGCTTAACTTACAGTAAAAATTACAACTAAACTCTTCATAAAAACTTTTTTTTTTAGAAATATTAAACAGACACATGATTCTAAGCTTGTTGCGCCGCGCGCGTCAGTCAAGGTTTATCCAGACGAACTTGTATTTGTATTTGAATAGAGTATTTAGTTTTTTGGTCAAACGTTCATTGACGAATATAGGCAGGGATGCCAGTCGCTCGTCCGCAACCTCCGAGGAGCCCAATGCGCCGCGGAGCACTTGGCCGGCGGTCAGGCCCAGGCGGCGCCAGGCGCCCTGGCGCGGGCAGCTGCTATGATATCGTCGTGTAGCCGCCGTGAACTCAGTTCTATGATGATGTTTTTTGGTCTATCAATCTGCACATTCTGCGCTACTCTGTGCACAGCTCTTATCGAGTCAGGACAAATAGGTACATCTAATACTTTACCCGTAAAGAGTGCTATGTGCATTAAATTCTCGGATTTTTTTTAGGGAGGTTTTGTAATTCTATATTACATTATCTTGATTTTTGATCTTGATCGTGCAGGGACTTGTTGACGACATTCAGTTGATTTCGGAGATATGTATTTTCGTCCTAAACCGCGACTATTTCTGCGTGTTGTAGGGTGAGGGCTAGGAGCTAAGTGAAAACACTGTGTATCGAAAGAAGGATGATTTATTACTACTCGATAATACATTGGAGACGACTATAATTCGCCTAGTGCCCACGGGCACATCTCAAAAAACCAATATTAAGAGAAATCGCCGATCAAAGTTTTGCGAGTTGAGTGTGCGGCAGAAAAAAGAGTCTAATTCCTTAAGTTTTGGGTCAATAACAATTTGGTTTAGGTTATTTTGTTGTTCATTATATAGAGCTTCAAATGAACGTGAAATTTTTTTTTCAAGTATGCTTAGTTTTTAAAGTACTGGCCTTCAAATATAGGCACTTCGTGTTGTGGCCTTATCGCAGAAAGTATTTTACGGAATTTCGAGATGTGTCCAAAATCGCAAAAGAATTAAATGACGGTAATAAGCATACTATCATACAAAAATACATTTAAAAATAATAAAATAAATGAAAAACACGAAAAATAGTTATGAATCACCTTACCTACCTTTATTAATCATCTTTGGCACAGTAAAACATTATTATATGCCATAATCAATGTCTCGAAGTATGCCTAACGCGTAAATTCTCTTGACAGATAGGTATTGTTACGTATATATTTTTAACCTCCCACCTATTCCCCTAATTTCCAATTTAATGTACAATATTACCGATTTATCGTTTCTGTGGCTGAATGGTCGCCTTGCCTTCGTCTTTTAACGCTGATGCGGTATTAAGAACAAAACGTACGTAATGTTGCCACCAGTAAATTAGCGCTTATCTTTAGTATTAAAATAACAACTTTAGAAATATTAGGATTATATCCTCGTTATTATTCCTTTTTTTAAGATCCGTTTGGTACTTTTATATCTTTTGTAGGAAGTCCAGCATCATTTCGATTCCTTCGGCGTCGATATGTTTTTTTTAGTATGGCAAGCTGTCCGTCATCCCTGCCTTGACTTTTCATCCGAGCCTTTTTACCGGCCAGTCTGCTTTATTTTTCAAGCTCGTATAATCTCGAGTTTTTAACTGGTGTATTTCGGACCCCATCTAACCTCAAAGGATTGAGGCTGGTGCCGACACCATTATTACCTATTTATTTCAACAAGTGGTGTATTTCGGACCCCATCTAACCTCAAAGGATTGAGGCTGGTGCCGACACCATTATTACCTATTTATTTCAACAAGCCCTCAAGGGTTGACATCAGCACAGCAGTCGCATTACGCGTATTGTATTCCCCTTGGGGGTTTTTTTTGTTTCTGTTAGTTTGGTCTGGTTTCTTTCTACGTGTTAAACTGGGTTTTACCAACGGGTGCACAGCGTGCTCGCCGTTGTCTTGGAGAAGGATTGGAGCTCTTCATTTCCCCTGCGGAGCATGGAGATGGAGTACGAGGAGCCACGTGATTCGTGACCTGGCCTTTACCCTCGCTCGGCTGGTGAATTTCACCCTCTAAAGTCGGTGACGTACTCTCTAACTTACCTAACTTTCCCTACTATTATCCTGCATCTGAGCAGGTGGCGCCCTGTAATTTACTTTTTTTAATTTTAAAACTTGACTACAAGCATGAGAAACAGGCGTTAGCTTCTCCTAGTTCCGCCAGCAAGCCCACAGTACCTACCCTAAATGTTTTACCGCCCTTACCTAGCCGGGGTGTTAGTTTTAATTAGGGCTAACTAAGACTTTTATCAATAAAAGTGCATTAATCAAGAATATAATTGTTTACCTATAAATTCCCTCGACCCCTTCATCAGCCCGAGGAAAATACAGGTAACAGTGGCAGTCCCAACGTGTGGCCTATTTTGCTGGTTTCTTGTGACACATTGGTAGCACGAGTAGGGAGTAGCTTCAAATTTATTATCAAATAATTTCATTTCATTTCTGTGGCTTTAACCCTGTTTCATATGCTTGTTTTGTAACTATTGTTATTTAAGTGCATCAAGGTGGAATGCTATTTTAAATATTCTTGCCTTCGCCATTTACCTTAATTTACAGTGTATTCAAGTGTGTTAATTGGACTATAATTTTTGAGGATAAGGCTTTGCCTAATTTGCTCGGCTGACTTAGCATGTACTAAGTGTGTGATCGTTTCTTGTCGGAAAGTTATATGCAATTACTTTGCATACTTAGTGTTTCAGTTAACAGTGATAATTGGCAGAATAAGGTGCCTTGATTTGAATAGAATTTAAACTTTTAACTCAGTATTTTTGTGTTTTTAACGGTACAGTCAGTTCAGATAAATAGTTTACAAAATCATATTCTTTACTAGGGGTTTTATAATCTCCACTACTTACTACTGAGGAGTGTTTTACTAACATATAGTCAGCTTTCATAGAATTTATACATATACACTTGTTTTGGTCGAAATTTTTTGTACTTTGTGCCTGGTATAGTATCAACTGCCTACTACTTCTGAGATATTATTATTGAAAGTACACTCAGCAAAAAATAATAATAATATTATTCAAGTCTTTTTCCTTGTAGTGTTGTCTAATTCCTACTGATACAATTTATGAACATACAGTCGACTCTAAAAAAGAAAAAAATACATATAACTTGTCATTTTTTCCAAGTTCACTCATCCTGAATTTGGAACGGGTAACAAGGTAGTCTCTGGAAAGTACCATGGAATAAAAAAAAAAGGATGGCTTGTCATTTTTTCCAAGTTTACTCAACCTGAATTTGGGACAGGTAATAAGTGAATTCCTGAAAGTACAGTCAACATTAAAAAAAAAAATTACATATTACTTTTGAAAGTATAATTTTCATTATTATTACTATTGTTGAAAAAGAACATTACAGACGACCTTAAAAAAAAAAAAGAAGGAAAGAAATTACATATTACTTTGTTGGTACAATTTGAATTATTACTTGTATTATTGTTGGAAAGGTACAGTCTATATAAAAAAAAAGATATACATATACATTTCTGTATTTGGTCTGCTAATAGACTAGGTTATTGTTCAAGAGTGCGTTTGTTACTGTACTGGGCTTGAAATTAATTGAAGGTTGGTAATTGTTATTTTTTTTGTGCTACAGATTTCCCTTTGGGAAGTAAGGCGTTTATATACATCTTTTAAGTGTGTACTACTGTCTGTTAGGTGGTATAACTTTATAAATAATTGGTATAACTTTATAAATAATTGGTATAACTTTGTAAATACTTTGTATAACTTTATAAATAATGGAGGAACGTCCAATTATGTTTACCTTGCTGCATAAAGACGAATTAATTTATGAAGTGTCTATTAGGGATGCTACACCCATGGACGATGTTAAATCGTTACGTGCTCAAATTAGTAAATTGTCTAAGGAGGTACCTTCTGATGAGATATTAGAATTTGAGGGCGAGGTCGAACCAGAGTTGAACCTCATTAAATGTAAGCTGGACGAGCTAGAGCAGCTGACTACTGTCACGCAACCTACTCCGACTTTGAAATCATTAAATAGAGTACAAGCATTAGGGCATCACTTGTTTCACCGCTTAACGCGTACGGTACCTGACTCAGGGTCGGAAACCGCCTTACATACGCGACTGACCGATAGACTTATGCGCATCTTGAGGAAGTTAGACAATTTGTTTTCAGTGTTTAAGTCGAGCGCTCCTAATTACGGTGACGCAGAAGAAGTCATGGAGGCTGGTGTCACAGAAGTCAATCCTGCGGCTGCAGCATGCGTCAATAAACATTAAAATGTTTGGTCCCTAAACTTAAAATTTAACGGTAAATCTTGTGTTAAGGCGTTTTTACAGCGTCTAGAGGAGTTACGTTGTTCCCGTCAAATCCCGGAGGGTAGGTTGTTGTCTTCGGCCGTTGAGTTGTTTGAAGGAGACGCTCTCTTGTGGTATCGGGGTATTAAATCGGACGTCGAGTCGTGGGAGCAACTTCAGACGGTGTTGCTTAAAGAATTTTTACCTTTTGACTATGACCGGCGCCTTCTGAAGGAAATCCGCAACCGTACTCAGGGGGCAAACGAGAACATATCCTCTTACATTAGTATTATGCAGAATTACTTCAGCAGATTAACTCAACCTCTTTCGGACAATGAAAAATATGATATAGTTTCTATTAATGTGCGGCCGGAATATTCTGTGCCTTTGGCTGTTTACTCGGTTTCATCTCTGAAGGAACTTAAAAATGTGTGCCGTGTTTTAGAGGACAGTTGGCAGCGGGCCAATTCGTTCATAGAACCTCCTAAACCCTCCACAACTACTCTTGCAGCGGATTTGTGTTGTAAGGTTATCTCGCGTCCTAGGGTCGAAGCAAACACTATTAAGCGATTTTGTCCGCGTTGTCGGGTCGACGCACATGATTTGAGGAATTGTCCCTCAAGACGGGTAGTTTGTTTCAAGTGTGGAAAACCTGACGTATCTTATCCCTCTTGCCCGACGTGTTCACCGCGAGCTTCGGGTTCTACTTCAACAGCTGAGGTTTCGGTTCCGGGTAGTTCAAAAAACTCGTGAGTCCGAACCGCCAAAAGCATAAATCTTTGAGTCCTTATGTTAATAAATCTAAGAACTCTGCTATTAGTACTGCGGAGCCTACTATTAATACTAATTCTTTGCAAAAGGTAAACACTTTTGTCTCTCCTAACGTTTCGGTGGTTCGGAATATGTTGGATCGTGTTGACGATCGTCCTCATGTCTCGGTTGAGATATATGATGCTCAATTTTATGGTTTGTTAGATTCGGGATCTTCGATCTCCATTCTAGGATCTGACTTATACGAATTGTTCTTGTCTTGGGGTGCTACTTTAGACGGTTGTGATGATTTTACGTACATCGCCACCGCTAATGATTCCCAAGCCAAGGTTTGTGGTTGTTTTTCCCTACCGGTCAAGGTTCGCAACTTGACTCGGGTCATTAAATTCTACATTATACCGGATGTGACTACACCCATGATTCTAGGCGTTAATTTTTGGAAAGCATTTGATATTGCTCCAGATCTGTTTCGTGACTATACTATTCCGGGAGAAATACTCTCGGGAAACTCTGTTTCAGAGGTCCGTTTACATTCATTTGATGAATTAACTTCAGAACAGCGTAGAATTGCTGATGATATGATACGGAGTTTTGAAAGCATTTCTTTTGAAAACAAAGGCTTAGGCCGTACTAACTTGATTGCTCATAAAATTGATACTGGTGATTGTTCCCCAATTAAACAGCGTTATTACCCTATTTCACCTCACCGCTTAGCGGAGCTTAATAAACAATTAGATCAGATGTTGGAACAAGATGTTGTCGAACCTAGCACTAGTGCGTGGAACAATCCCACTCTCTTCACACCTAAAGCAAACGGCGAGTTGCGATTCTGTATCGATAGTCGGAAGCTGAATAATGTGAGCAAACATGATGCCTATCCTTTACCTTATATATCGTCTATTTTGGATCAATGAGGAGACGCTAGGTTCCTGTCCTCGATTGATTTAAAGAGTGCTTTTTGGCAAATACCTTTACATACTGCCTCTCGGGAGCGTACCGCTTTTACGGTACCCGGGCGCGGTTTATACCAATTTAAGGTCATGTGTTTCGGCTTAACTGGAGCACCGGGCACACAGCAGAGACTAATGGACAAGTTGTTTGGTCCTGAGTTTAATAACAGGCTTTTTGTGTACCTGGACGATATCGTAATTGTAAGTCCGACTTTTGAAGAGCATATTTCATTGCTCTCGCGTGTCTTGGATCGTCTTAATTCTGCTAACCTAACTATTAACTTTAAGAAGTCTCAATTTTTCCGCAACGAATTAAAGTACCTAGGATACGTGGTTGATGAACGTGGTTTGCGCACGGATCCCTCTAAGGTACAATCCATTGTTAATTACCCCTCTCCTAACAATCGTAAGGAAGTTAAAATGTTTTTGGGAACAGCTTCGTATTATCGTAGATTCATAAAGAACTTTAGCGCTATTGCTGCACCTCTTAATGCTTTAACTAGTACCCGTAAAGATGCTTCACCGTTCTCATGGTCTGAGGAAGCTGATAAGGCATTCCAAGAGTTGAATTCCGCTTTAATTTCTGCTCCTATCTTGGCTTGCCCAGATTTTACCCGGCCGTTTCTCGTGCATTGCGATGCTTCCGGTTATGGAATTGGTGGAACCTTGTCACAGTTCTCGCTTGACGGTCAGGAACATCCGATAGCTTTTACTAGCCGTTCATTAAATCGAGCTGAACGCAATTACTCGGCCACTGAAAGGGAAGCGCTTGCGGTGGTTTTTTCCGTTGAACACTTTCGTCCATACTTGGAGGGAGGTCTACGTTTTAAAGTAGTAACTGATCATTCCAGTTTAAAGTGGTTTTTCAACTTGGCCAACCCGACCGGGAGATTAGCTCGTTGGGGTTGTCGGTTGTCGCCTTATGATTTTGAAATTGTGCACCGTAAAGGGAAGGAACATGTTGTGCCAGACGCGCTGTCTCGTGTGGTACCCGTTCTCGAGATACGCGCCTGTCCCTGGTACAATAAGCTTTTCGACAAGTGTAAACAGTTTCCCACTTCTTGTCCAAATTCTAAAAAATAAATTCCATTACCCTAGTGAGTTTGATTGGAAGGAGGTCGTTCCCTCCGACCAAAGATCAAACTTGCTAAGAACTTGTCATTGCGACGATGTTTCGCACCTCGGAGTGTTTAAAACCTACAAACGTCTGTCTTTAAATTATTTCTGGCCTTCGATGTATCAGGACGTGGTTGACTTTATACGAAGTTGTGATACTTGCGCTGCATATAAACATTCGCAGAGACCACCTACCGGTCTTATGGGTGAACCTAAACGCTGCTCGCGCCCGTTCAGCGTGATCAGCATGGATTTAATTGGACCCTTGCCTCGATCTCGGGCTGGGTTTACATATATTTTTTCTGTGGTTTGTTGTTTCTCAAAATTTGTTATGTTGTTTCCCCTTCGGCGTGCTATTGGTAAAACTATTTCCCAACGTCTAGAGGATGAAGTGTTTCTCAAACATGGAGTGCCCCGTACAGTGATTGCGGATAATGGGACGCAATTCACTGGTAGAGAGCTTAAAGCCTTGTTCGAGAAATATTCTATTCCTCAAGTCCATTATACTCCACGGTACTGTGCGCAAGTGAATACGATAGAGAGATACAATAAAACAGTGATGACCGCCGTATCTATTCTGGTAAAGGATGACCATCGATCCTGGGACCTAACGTTGCCTAAAGTTCAGTTCGTCTTAAATACTACAGTCAATGAGTCGACCCGATTTACACCGTTTTTCTTAGCGCATGGTCGCGAAGCCGTTACCTGTGGTAAAGTATATGGTAGTCAGCCGAATTCCTATCTTGATTTATCGTTTGCTTCATGCGATGACTACGCTGATAAGTTGGGGGTTCTGCGTGACGTCTTCGACCAAGTACAGTCTGCCTTGAGTAAAGCACACGAAAAGGGGGCTCGTAATTATAATAAAGGACGACAAACCGGAGAGTATCAAGTCGGTAAAATTGTTTGGAAGAAAACCTTTCCGTTGAGTGACGCTTCTAAGTTTTTATGGCTAAGTTAGCGCCTAAATTTTTAAAGTGTAGGGTGATCTGCAAGCATTCTCCATTAGTGTATGAGTTGGAAGATTATGTTAGTGGTAAAAACTTGGGATCTTGGCATATACAGAATCTCAAAAGTAGTCATTATTTTTAGGTCTTAGTTTAACATACCCCGTGTGGTGTCCGGGTCCGAATTTAGCACCACTCCCTGTCTTCCTGGGATGTCGTAAGAGGCGACTAAGGGAATAAAGGCTTGCAGTATTGTTGGGCGATGGCGTACTACCATCGCTTATACACTGTTAAACATCTTAGCCTAATTCGGTAACTCTGCCTACCCTACTCTGGGATTGAGGGCAGGAGTTCCGTTGTAGTTTTAGTTTCTACTGTAGTAGCTTGGGATCGACCAGCCACGTTCTACGCTAGTGGCCCGGTCTCAATCTATGATTTCATTGGCTTCCCCCGAAATGGCGGAGTCTGTTTTTGTCAAAGTCGGTGAGGATTAGGCGGTTATACCTTGGATTCTGTTGTATTAAACAGCTTATCTCATTATTTTTTCCTTCCTCGACTTCCAGTTAGTGCCTCTACCTGGCAGTTGTTATTAGTTTTAAGTTGTAGTAGGTTAGGAGTCGATCAGTCACGTTTCCCGTTAGTGACCCGATTCCTGCCTATGATTTAAGCGTCTTCCCCTTGTATGGCAGAGGCGATATTAGTTTTAAGTTGTAGTAGGTTAGGAGTCGATCAGTCACGTTTCCCGTTAGTGACCCGATTCCTGCCTATGATTTAAGGTCTTTCCCTTTGATGGTTGAGACGATTAAGTTTTATTTGATAGCGTACAGTCTTTCGTCACTTTGTACGACTGACTGGTAAATCGTGTGGGTTCGGTTTAGTGGGTGTTCTGTTTAGTGCGTGCAGTCCGCGGTCGACTTACCGCGACTGACTTTTAAATAGTATGAGGACTCTGTGGATAGCGTGAAGTGGGTTTATCTCAGGAGCTTGCGATCCTGAGATAGAATTGTTTTCCCTTTCTTACAGGGTTATATTTTTGTTGTTGTAACCGGTTGATAGCGTGGACAGGTTTTATTTCAGAAGCTTGCGATTCTGAAATAAAATTAAAGTAAGGTTAGTGTTGCATACCTAAACCTCTTCTTTCTTATACCTATTTTCTTTATCGGGTTAATTTTTTTTTTTGTAGTAGGCTATGGATAGCGTAGAATGGTTCCATTTCAGAAGCTTGCGATTCTGATATGGAATTGTTCTCTCTTTTTCCTCGTAGTTCCCTTTTAGGGTTTATTTGTTCTTGTTTCCTCTTTAGGGTTTATTGTTCTAACTTGCTTTCCAATATATATTTGCAGGAGCAGGATGTTGTGCAGATGGTGTTCCTGTGGACCTTGGACGCACAACCCGGCGCTGACTACGTCTCGCTGTGCCGCCAAGGTCTCAGTTGACGCTGTTGCGGAGTTTGTTTTGCATCCATGCGGTTGTTTCTGTAGCCGTTGGACGCACAACCCGGCGCTGACTACGTCTCGCTGTGCCGCCAATGTCTCAGTATTCTCGTTTTTTTTGTTTAGGCTGGGGACCAGCTTAACAATTTTGCTTGGCGCAAAATCTTCCTTGGGTGGGGAGGTACTGTTACGTATATATTTTTAACCTCCCACATATTCCCCTAATTTCCAATTTAATGTACAATATTACCGATTTATCGTTTCTGTGGCTGAATGGTCGCCTTGCCTTCGTCTTTTAACGCTGATGCGGTATTAAGAACAAAACGTACGTAATGTTGCCACCAGTAAATTAGCGCTTATCTTTAGTATTAAAATAACAACTTTAGAAATATTAGGATTATATCCTCGTTATTATTCCTTTTTTTAAGATCCGTTTGGTACTTTTATATCTTTTGTAGGAAGTCCAGCATCATTTCGATTCCTTCGGCGTCGATATGTTTTTTTTAGTATGGCAAGCTGTCCGTCATCCCTGCCTTGACTTTTCATCCGAGCCTTTTTACCGGCCAGTCTGCTTTATTTTTCAAGCTCGTATTATCTCGAGTTTTTAACTGGTGTATTTCGGACCCCATCTAACCTCAAAGGATTGAGGCTGGTGCCGACACCTTTATTACCTATTTATTTCAACAAGTGGTGTATTTCGGACCCCATCTAACCTCAAAGGATTGAGGCTGGTGCCGACACCATTATTACCTATTTATTTCAACAAGCCCTCAAGGGTTGACATCAGCACAGCAGTCGCATTACGCGTATTGTATTCCCCTTGGGGGTTTTTTTTGTTTCTGTTAGTTTGGTCTGGTTTCTTTCTACGTGTTAAACTGGGTTTTACCAACGGGTGCACAGCGTGCTCGCCGTTGTCTTGGAGAAGGATTGTAGCTCTTCATTTCCCCTGCGGAGCATGGAGATGGAGTACGAGGAGCCACGTGATTCGTGACCTGGCCTTTACCCTCGCTCGGCTGGTGAATTTCACCCTCTAAAGTCGGTGACGTACTCTCTAACTTACCTAACTTTCCCTACTATTATCCTGCATCTGAGCAGGTGGCGCCCTGTAATTTACTTTTTTTAATTTTAAAACTTGACTACAAGCATGAGAAACAGGCGTTAGCTTCTCCTAGTTCCGCCAGCAAGCCCACAGTACCTACCCTAAGTGTTTTACCGCCCTTACCTAGCCGGGGTGTTAGTTTTAATTAGGGCTAACTAAGACTTTTATCAATAAAAGTGCATTAATCAAGAATATAATTGTTTACCTATAAATTCCCTCGACCCCTTCATCAGCCCGAGGAAAATACAGGTAACAGTATATAATTTAAATAACCTATGTTTGAATATCTGCCCAGCTAAAATCCAGTCTCCTTCTGTGTGCACGACAGGCACCGACCAGATGCTGCGCCAGAAATTAACCATAGCAGGAGCATCCGGTAGGTGTCCGTCGCTCACTCCTTGATCGGTTCCTTCCCACTTTCGGTACACCTTCCTCGGATCACTTTGGAATAGGTGATTTTGGTGGCTACACGCTCTCTATAGCGACGAATACGGCTTGCCCACGCGCAAACTTTCTGCTTCAGGAAGTCGATACGTTCCGTGACACAGGCCATAATAATGTTGGGGCCTTATTCCGGTCCAAGCAAAAGCCTGGTTCACGAAACGTATGACTCGGGGGCGTTCATTGCCCCCCTGAAGCAGACTAGCTTTCCTATGAGAGTCCTAAACTTATCAATACGCCGCTCAACTCGCACTTGCCAAGCGGGGACAGACCCGCGAGCGCGCGTCGCTCGGTCAGTGTCCGAAAACTTGACTCGAGCTACGCGGCATACAGTGCTGGCCCCGCAGTACAAATTTGAGTGGGTATCGATAATATCTTCGCTGGCTTGTAAATATGACGCCAGCAAGGCGTTTAGGGCTCCCATAAGTGCTAAATTTCGTTTACTGCCAGGCAAGCGTGGTAAACGAGACCTAGAGTTGGGTGTGGACCGATACTGCGCGATCGCGTCTTTCAAAGCCCTCCTCAGTTGCTCATTCACCTGGCTAGTTACGCTTACATTCACACAATCCTCAAAGTCGCTAACGGGATCATACTGCACTGATATCAGTGCGTGTTGGGCGACTGGCATCGAAGCCGATAACGCAGCAGGAGGGTCCCGTGATGAAGCGGAGGTTGTACAAATATGTAGCGATTCAAGGCGTAGCCGATCAAGGTACAGACTGATCCAGTCGCCGAAGCCGCTGAATGGCCCGCACCTGATCCGATAGTCATTGGGCGGTAACAGTGATGGCTGGTTCAAGAGTCTGAAACAGGAGCAGCATTCGATCACGGTACGCAGTGAGGTTAGTTCCTCCCTCTGTAGCCCCGTATTATGCTCGCATGCAATTTTCATTATTCGATGTTGACCATCGCATGCGGTGCACTAAACCCAGCCGTGCGCAGAGCAGGATGCCCCGCAGACCCCAAGCGTGCCGGCAGCGGTGGTCGCACGTCACGTAGGTGGTCGCGACGGCGGAGGTCGCTCGACTCGCTGGTGTCGGGTGCAGTGGCGAACTCATCACCCAACAGCGATGGCGACATGAGCTGAACGAAGCGGGCTGGGGTGGAGGGCGTGCTATCGCAGTATCCGCTTCTGTTCTATTCGTTCTAGATCTTGTTATCATGGTTTTTGCATGACATGATATGATATTAAATGTCAACATTGTCACGGGGTAGTAAGGCGCGCCTTCAATGGTTGGGTGGTGCCGCTGCTCACATACTCCTTTGGCATACTAAGGTAGACTCAGACTGAGCTGGACGCCCTGAATAGGGGGATCCGTCTACTGCTTAAATCACATCGCATGTTGCACCCACGCTCATCTGTCATGAGATTGTACATCCCAAGGAAATGTGGAGGTCGAGGCATTTTAAATGCTAAGAATCTCCACAACCGCGAGGTGTGCGTGCAATCTCAGGGATTATTTCCTTGGCAATGAGTGTGGGATGCATCGTGGTTGCAGTAGACAGGAGCCTCACGCCTCTCTCCTTGGCAAACGAAAACTGGCGCAGACCAACGGTGTTGAGCACTGAAGACCGCAAGAACGTATGGAAAAGCAACGAGCTACACGGACGCTTCTACCTGGCCCTAACAAGGCCCGACGTAGACTTTTTAGCGTCCGTGAAAACCGAAATCTTTGGGGAACCGAAGGTTTTGTCTGTGCAGTTGCTGACGAGGTCATAATGACGAACAATTACCGGAAATATATTCTGAGGGATGGCACGGTCGACATTTGTCGAGCGTGCCGTTGCCCCGGCAAGTCCCTCAGACACATAATTTCGACGGCAAATACTTGCTCATACATCCAGGATCATCCATCAGCAACTTGCTCTTCAATAATGGTCTTGTTGAGTCTGAAGTGCCGTACTATAAGTAAACACCGGCGCCAGTTCTCGAAAATGGTCGTGCTATGCTCTATTGGGATCGATTTGTCATCACGGACAGGACTATTGTCGCCAATAAGCCTGATATCGTATTGACAGATCGATCTCAATCGATCGATCTGCCCGGCGGCAGTGCTCGTCGACGTCACCATCCCGCATGACGAGAACCTCGTGAAGGCCGAGAAGGACAAGCTCAGCAAGTACCTTGACTTGGCTCACGAGGTGACCGCTATGTGGGATGTTGTTTCGACGATCTTTGTCCCAATAGTTGTTTCGGCAAACGGTCTTATAGCGAAGAGTCTCGACCAACACCTAAAGAGACTCTCGCTGGATTAAGGGCCAGATACAGAAGGTAGTACTCCTCGGCAAGCATTGTGAGGAGGTTCCTCTCTCTGCAGCCCTAACCACCGGTAGATTGAGCCCTGCCCCACTGCCGGCGGCACTCATAGGTTAGGTTTTTTATAATGTATATTTTTTGTATTAGTATTTTATTTTACTTTTATATTTGAATATTTATCATACAAAACCTATGTACAGAAAATTAAATAAATATCAAAATAATCATAAAACAATACATTATAATGAAAGGAGTTAATGATATAACTATAATTTTATAATAATTTCACTTCCAATAAGTCCCCAGATTTTATTTTATTTATTAAAATCTGAACAGTGGGCAACAGACAGAATTGTGTGTGTAAAAAAGTTGATTGACCCTTATATTGTTATATTACAAACTTTAGGTATATTAATCATAGGTAACGACTTATAACTATTATATAAAGGTACCTACTTACTGTAGTTGTCTTATCATCAGGTGATTTTTATTTCGTTTATATTTTGACGCGTTCATTGTAATCACGGTCTTATTTACTGTTGTGCGATGTGGACATAACTCAAAAACTTGTTCCGAACGTTTGTGCTACACGGCCGCAACTTCGAAGTGTCTGAACAGCATGGTAGTTTTGCGTGCGATCGTCGCGGGCGCAAGCGGCGGACTGGCGAGTGGCCATATTGCAGGTAAGGGATAGTCGATTTTTGGAAATTTGCATAAGGCCACAAGTGCATTAAGAGGCTTTAGAGGATAGTTTTCCTTATTTTTTTGAGTTAAGGTGGTAAATTAAACCCTTCTGACCACGAATCTGCAATAATATCAAAAATAAAATTTTTTGAGTTGCGGCCGTATAGCAGGCACTAGGCCATATATGCTCTCTACTTATACCTCTACATCTATAACTAATACTACATGACATCACTCATGGTGTTTTTTAAAAAAAACTCACAAAAGTGTAGTTTTTTTTTTCTTGACTTCAAATAGTACACAGGTCTATGTACCTACTTAGATAGGTAGTAACTTATTCTAAGGTCTTACAAACATGAAACATTAATTTAGTAAATTACAGGATTTAGTAAAAAAACTTATTGAATATAACTAAAAGAAAATGTAAACTTATTCTAATACCTAAACACATCATTTTTGTTTAACAATGTTCGCTTGAGTCATTTATTATTTATAAAAATAAAGTATAACATTTCTAATAATTTCATATAATAAATGGCTTTGTGCGATTTTTATGCACAATATCCTCTTTACCATTCTTTAGAATTTTAACATTACATCCTAAGTCCTCTAACACTAAATATGGTCCTAGAAAAATACTTTGCGTTTTATCTGTCGATGGATTTCTAAGTAACAAGTAGCTATAGTTGGTTCCAGTTTAAATGACGAAAATGCACTTAACGCGGGATTTTACAACTTCTTTTGTTGCTAAATATGAAAGAAAAACATAACAAAGGGACGACCGAAGTGTGGCACGTGCCTTTGAGTGCTCAACCCTTCTTGATCATTGAAATAAAAGATTTTTTTAAAGCCGTCTATATTGTAATGCAAAAATATACTTAATAAATATTCCTATATTATGTAACATTCAATACAATTTTAAATTGTCATTATTGATACATAATAAATCAACACAACACTAATACATATCGCTTATTCTTATGGCTAACATGCAATAAAAAACTATCAAGATTGTTTGTTCACAGTATACTTTGGCCGTACCGACACACCTTCGTAATTGTTTTACAACCCTACTTGAAGATAACAATTGAACAATAGATTTTGGTAATGGTTGGTTTTAAGTGCATTTTCGTCATTTAAACTGGAACCAACTATACCTTTATGGTAACATACCGGCCTAGCGCTGGCGTCATATTTCTGTTTCCTTTTTAATTTACTTGTTATTAAATTGTTTCTGGCATCGGCTTGGGCTACTTCTAACCTATACTTTAATTCTAGCGGATAATTACCGTGATTATATAATGGATGTATTAAACTATCTTTAAAATTACTAGGTATCATGCATAACTTACCAAATACGAGTTCATGTGGTGTGTACTTTGTCTCGGTGTGTACCGTAGTATTGTACGCAAAGCTATAATAAGGCAACCAAGTGCTCCATGAATTCATTTTATTTTCACAATTTATTCTCAAATATGCTCCCATTACCTTATATGAATTCTCTAGAGCACCAATTGACTCATGATGGTACGCTGTCGAGAACAGCTGCTTTATTTGAAGGAGAGCACATACCTCTTTCATTGCACCAGAGATGAACTCCGTTCCCCGGTCGGTGGCGATTTCTCGTGGAATGCCATATCGCAACACAAAATTCTCGACGAATGACCTCGCTACACTTACCGCGTCTTTAGACTTTAGTGGATACGTTTCGACGAACTTGGTGAGCTCGCATTGTAACGAGAGCGCATAGCAATGTCCATATTTGTCCTTTGGTAAGGGACCGACTATGTCTAAATATATTTTTTCGAATGCCTGATTCGATGTAGTCGTAATTTGCATTGGTTGTTTTGTTTTAACGTGATATTTTTGTTTTTGGCATTGCGTGCATTTCGCGACGAATTCTTGAACGTCTTTTTCCATACTAGGCCAAAAATAAAACTTCTTTATATTATTTAACATTCTCCTAACTCCCGCGTGGCCACTTGTGGGAAGAAGGTGAAAGTCGTTTATTATTACGCGTCCATCGTCTAAATTATTTATCCTTTGTACATTTTTTAAAATACAGATCTTTGGGCCCGTCCATTCTTTATATTTGTTTATTACCTGTTCTATTCCCGCTATTAGTTCCTTATTTAATTCATTTTTAACTACGCATATTTCTTTTACTTTTATTTTCTTGCATATTTTATCCAGATCCTTCACCAATTCGTCTCGCGTCATTGGTGATAAGGATGTTGGATTTAGATACACGCTTGATTTTATAGGTACGTATACAAAATATTTAGAGGTTTCTGTTACAAAATTGTTTTTCATTATCTTCATATATTCTCTTCGCGTTGTAATACATAATTCAGTAAAATTTTCCGGTTTTTTAATAATCTCCACTATTCTCGGGTGATCAGTCCTTGAATGCGTGGGAGTATTAATCGCCGAAGTATTTGTACTGTTGTTTCTCTGTAAATATTCTTGCCTTCTCCTTTGTGCACGCGTCATGACGTTCATTAATTTCTCATTCATACTTTTTAAATCTTCTGACGTAATACTAATACGCGACAATGCGTCTGCAGCCGCATTATTGCATCCTTTTAAATATTCTACTATAAAATTATATTCCTCTAACTGTAACCTAAACTTCAATAACCTACTAGTCGGGTCTTTCATACCAAACAAATATACAAGTGGTCGATGATCGGTTTGTATTTTAAACTGTCTGCCGTATAAATAAGGCCGAAAGTATTTGACGCTCCATACTATTGCTAAGAGTTCCTTTTCAATAGTAGGGTAATTCATTTCTGCCTTATTTAAACTTCGACTAGCGTAAGCCACAGGTCGACCGTCTGTGTTACACAGTACCGCACCGATTGCAATTCCAGACGCGTCCGTCTGTAATACAAACTGGTTTTTTTCTGAAAATTCTGGGTACTGAAGTACTGGTGGCTTCATAAGTGCCGTTTTAAGCTTTTGAAATGACTGCTCGCAATCTTTAGTCCATATGAATGGTGCATTTTTACAATTTAATTTATTCAAAGGGTACGCTATCCCCGCAAAGTTAGTGATAAACTTACGATAATAACTTGCAAACGCGACGAATCTCTTGACTTCGTCTGCGTTTTGTGGTCGTGGGTAATTCTGTAGTACTTTAGTTTTTTCGGGGTCAGGTAATATACCATTTTCCGAAACTATATGACCGAGATATAAAATTTGTTTCTGCAAAAAATGACATTTTGCCGGATTAAGTTTTAAATTAATTTGACGTAATCTACCGAATATATCTAGTAATTTTTTAGTGTGAATAGCTAAATTCCGTCCAAATACGACAAGGTCGTCCTGATAAACCAGACATTTCTCATAATTTAAACCTGACATGGCTACCGTCATCATTCTAGAGAAAGCACTGGGGCTCGTTTTTAGCCCCATGGGCAGCCGTGTCATTTGATACTGGTTCTTGCTTGTTGTGAATGCCGTGTATGCTCTACTAGGTTTATCTAAATCAATTTGATAGAATCCTTGAAATAAGTCTAAATGCGAAAAGTATACAGAACCGGATAAGGAGTCGAGGACCTCGGTAATATTGGGGAGGGGAAATTTATCGTCCTTAATTTGATTATTTAATTTTCTATAGTCAATTACTACTCGCCACTTTTTCTGATTTAAAGAATCCGATTTTTTCGGTACTAATAACAATGGACTAGACCATGCACTGCGAGCTTCTTCTATTATACCTTCATCTAACATACTTTTGATTTGTTTATTAATTTCTTCCTTTTGTGCGTAAGGTAATCTGTATGGCTTAACATATACGGGTGAGCTATGAGGTTTTAATTCTATCGTCTGTTTATATAATGTGGTTGTTGTCAATTTATCTCCGGGTAAGTGAAAAACGTCGGGGTATTTGGCACATATATTTTCAATTGACTTTTGTTCCTCAGTATTTAGGTTTTTTAAATTTAGTTCTGCGAATAAACGTTTTACGCGTTGTGCATTCATTATTGGTTTATTAAAATGACAAACGTGATAATCACTTAAACTTGTTTTTTTAACTGAGAACTGGCTTAAATTTACGTCGTGATCTCGAGTGTTTAGTATTTTTATGGGCATTTTCCCGTTTTCTGGTGTAACTATCATATTCGCGACGAATACGCCTTCGCATAACTCTTGATTAGTAATAACGCAGTCTTCTGTAATTTTTGTATTTATAAAATGCACAAACTCGCTACGTGCTGGAACTGTTAAATATGTATTACCGCTAGCTGGACATGAAAAGTTTATTTTTAGGGATTGGCCACTTTGCTCTTTGATTTGCATGAAATTATTTTCAAAATTTAAAACTATTCCAAATTTCTTTAAGAAATCTTGGCCTAAGATGCCATCCGTTGCACATGGTAAATTTTTGAAAATGTAAAATTTATGTTGAAACTCATTACCTTCGTAATTTAACGTGAGGTAAACAAAGCCATCCGAATAAACATTTCCACCTATACCTTTAACACTCAGTCGCTTTTTATGGAATGGTATTTGTAAACTTTGAGCGCGTTCATATTTGATTGCCGATATTGATGCACCGGTGTCTATTAGCCATCTATATTTAGAGTTGCCTATGTTTATTATGACATGATTCAAATCGTTACACGTGTACATCGAATCAGACACGAAAAAAATGATTGAGCGATTCCGTATTAGGCGATGATTGCGACTCTCTTTCGGTCGCCGTGTAGGGTGAGGGTTCGGCTGACATTACGTTCACGTTGCTATGGGCGCGATTGCCATGAGCACGGAAAGTGTTAGCTCTACCGCGGAATGTATTGAAATTACCGCGTGATCGGTTTCCACGGCCGCCTCTAGAGTTACCTCTTGTGCTGGTATATTGTGGTTGTGGAAAGCGACGGTACGAATGATGTTGGCCCCTAGGAAAGTGACTTTGCCGAAAGCCTCGCGATCCATAACTCTGTCCCCTGAAGTACCTGTTAAAGGGTCTTTGTGAGTGGTACATACCCATGACCTCTGCTTGATTTGTCCCTGAAGTAGATGGTCTCGATACCTCTTCGTCCTTGGCTGCTTGCACCGCGTCTTTCAAGCTGCTATAGTTGCGGGCTGCGATGATTGTTCCTAACCTTGGACTTTTCAAACCATCTGAAAATCTCTTAATGGACATTTTCTCATTAATGGGTTTTAGGACGCTATAGTTTGCCAAATTTCCGTCCGCCTGAGCTATTGTTAACTCTGAGAACAACTTTTCGATCTCTGCTCCGTACTGGTCTATTGAACGCCAACCTTGTGTTGTGTTTTGAAGTTGGGTTTGAATAGCTGTACATGACTTCTTTGGGAGAAGTGCATCCCTTAGATCCTTTATAAGATCGTCCACAGACGGATATGTGCTCGACATGCGTAATTTTGCATTTTCTGTTAAGCGACCTTTTATAACAAATTTGATGAGAAGCTTTTTACCCTCCTCTTTCAGCATATTCGAGTACATATCGACTGTGTCGATTAATCTCTTGGTAGTTTCTTCGCTACCGTCCATTAAAGGAATCAAGCCACATGCCGTTTTTAGGTCGAAATCCATGATATAATCTTCTATTTCCGATGCGTCACTATATTCACTATAGTTTCCCTCTGATTCTGACTTAGTACATAATGTTAAAATCACATTATACAATTTTCTTATGTTTATAATAATTTCATTGGTATTTTCTGATTCTCTAAGTATTTTATCTGTTTGTATAATGTCATTACATGTGTCAAAAATTGTTTTTGCACTTCCTAACTTATTTTTTATAACATTACCTTGAAATCTTGACTGTCCTTTTTTAATCAATTTTTTTTTTTATATTGGTTAATTCATCTAAGCATTTTAATAATTCGCTTGCCATTACATTGCATTATGTTTATTTCTAAACTAAATTGCTAAATTACATACCTAAATAATGATTTGTCCATATACACAGTTGTGCTGTCCTGTAATGTTTATCTTCTGTAAATTTACTTTAACTGATGGTCCGTAACTTTACGCGCACTCTCACTCACTTTACTTCACTCCTTTGTATATTCAAACTTCTTGATGCGCACGCGCAGATTTTTGCAGGTCGTTCAACGCGATCTCATGCCTCATCCATTTCTTATGGGTCTTCTTACATTTTCTATATATTGCGTATGCTGAAGCAATAATCACCATGATCACCAAGACTCCAAGAAGAATATTGGTCGTGCTAGCGTGGAAGTTAAGCTCGTCGGCCGCCGCAGAAGCTCTGTTGTCGCCTCCAGCTGCATTCTGTGCTATGATAACTTCCTCCTTTGATTTTGTGGAGCCCATTTTGCGCGATACGTAATAACTATCGAAACCCCGTACTTTTGTAGCATTTAACGGCGGCAGCGCCTGTTAAATTTGCACATGAACACGATGCCCAATATGACGGCGCAAATAATCACAAAAATTGTAATTACTTCTAATGAAAGTTCGTTAAATTTTTGCAACACTTTACTATTGTCCGTCTGAATCATTTTTAGTCTCGTATGTAAGATGATTCACCGAGTAAGCTAGCCTCGCGACGACCTAAATGGCAGGGTCGCCATGTAGGGTGAGGGCTAGGAGCTAAGTGAAAACACTGTGTATCGAAAGAAGGATGATTTATTACTACTCGATAATACATTGGAGACGACTATATATGCTCTCTACTTATACCTCTACATCTATAACTAATACTACATGACAGTGTACCTTCGTGACGGTTTCTTCTGATAATATAAATTTATTGGACCACAATTCAATTGAGCAAGATAAAGAGTCCAACTTGGCGTTAAAGCCATTTTTAAGCTAGTTCATTTCACGTGACAATTGTCGGAATTTTTTTTTTCATGTTGTTCAACACTGAAGCACGAACTTTTACACTGAACTATCACAGGCTGATTTTCACTACACTAAACGATAGATTTTCCGTTCACTCCGTACAGGAAAGCCTTTGAAAACAATAACACAATATCATACGAGGTTAGCACAAAATTTGAATAAGTTTGCATGGGAATATAGGTAAAGACCAAATTTTTTGGCCGGTCCAGATGTTAAGTGTTTTCCACCTTATTGTTGACTGAATATTTTGTATTAAAACATTCGAAAACGGTTTTTTAAAGTCACAAATACAATTTTGATGTATTAAATATATATTACTCAATTATTGAATTGATTAACTTGCTTACTTTTTCCGTAAGTAATTAATAAACTTTATTATTTTTTTCTACCCCATGATAAACTAAGGATTTAACACCTCTAACTTTCTGGACATATTATATATTTATTTGTTTTTTTGCTGAATGGCTAGCGTTTGCAATTTAACGTTAATAAAGTCTCCAATAAACAACACAAATAATGTTATACTTTAAATTTCAAAGCATCGCTATTTTCTGCTTTAAATTTGAAAACAAAGAATGTCACAAAAAAACATTTCCGTTGTGACACAGTGGTTGTGCGACGTCATAATTTCCAAGCCTACAACGCAAAACACCCGCTTTTTATTTTGTTAGCATGGCAACTTTAGCTTCTAGCTGGCAATCAAAATGTGGATAGGACCGCCATGTTTTTTTGGCTGTCACTTGAGCATTTGTTAGTTTCGGCAGTGTGCGTCATTAAAATTTCGTGTGTTTAAAGTGAAAAAAAAGGTGTTATTTGTTGGGAACCGGTCGCACATACGCGCGGGTGGAGACGCGCGGGAGGACGACACGTTGACGTCACGACGAGCCGCAGCGACGTGGCCGCCACTCGCCTTACGATACTCCACCGCGGTCGGACGACTACGCTATTTATTTTTATATTAATTATTTTATTAAGTAGACCGGGTAATTGTAATACGGATGATTATATCAGCCCTATAAAAAGTATACAGTCCACTTTTATTTAATTCACGTCCCAGGACTCTAACATTGGTCCTTCGAGCCCAACAAATTTCAAATTCAAATTTCAAATTTTCTGACAACGAAAGGTAAATAGGAACTATTATATATTAAAAGTTTTACTTGTCTAGAAGTAGCCGACATTGTAGTTATACAGGGTGTTTTTTTGGTCAGCAACTTCCACAATAGGGGTTACTATATTCATGATTCTGAGCTCAAAAAAAATATAATAAAAAAAATTTTTTTTTCATGAATTGTCGAAAGAATATCCTCGCTACTTTATAAATCATGGTCTCTCGTTTCTGTAGCTACGAAGGGGGTAGGCCGCTTATCGTCACGATTGTTATTGTTTGATACTACCCTCACAAAACTATGCGCAAACGACGTCAGTACCGTGTTTGTTTCGAAGCGAGAGTTAAGTGAAGAGTTAAAAAATCATTTTATTGATAAAAAAATGTCTCGGCAAGAAAATTCACTTCTTGACAATCGGGACATGTTTGATGTTGTAAACATTGACTTTGTGAGTGGTCAAAACATTGCTGACACTGTTAGAATTTGGACTGAACGATTTCCTGATCGGCATGCCATTACGTGTTACACTGCAGTAAGGTCTATCGCTAGCAACCTTTACGAGTGGGGCACTTTTGAAACGCCACACCATGCTCAAGGAAGAGGCTTGCAGTGGATGTTAAGCAGGCTATTCTCGATTACTTCGAAGAACATCCACAGACGAGTACTCTCTTAGTGCCAATTTCACCAATGAAATTAAACGCGATCAAATTTTTAAACTGGGTTTAAGACGCTAAAATGACAGTTTTCTTATGAATCTGACGTTTACTAACCAGAGTTAGGAATTGATCACGTTTACTTTCATTGGTGAAATCGGCCCTTAGTCTTAAGCAGTTTACACACTGGCGAGCCGAAGGCGGCCGTCACTTGAAACTTTTATTAAAAGTGACTTAATGTAAAAATTTAAATTTTGATTTTTTTTAACAATCGTTGTACAAAGCGGATTCCTCTTTTTAAATACGCCAAAGACAACTCTTGCAGTTTTGTAATCCATACCGTTATTCTGTAGTTAAATGCTATTTCAGAACTATTTTTACAACAATAATCTAATTTTTTTTAACTTAAACCGTGTTTGTAATCTTTGACGGTCCTAAGCCTGTAACAAGTATGAAGGGAAATATGAATCATAACATTGTGCACGGTGATTACGTCATTAGTTTTCGGTAAACACGTCGCATGGTAACCACAATTAAGTGAAATAATGGGAAAAACTGAAAATGCTATTTCTCTGACCTCCTAAGGATTTTTAATTTTTTAATGTGATTTGTCGACCAAAAAAACACCCTGTATTTAATGAGCTGCGACGCTTGTTAGGTTATGTTGTGAACAATTTTCGTTCCTTTGTGCAACGAATGACACAAAGTTTTGCGACGTGTTACAACGGAAATTTGTAAAGGCAAGGACACATGTATTATTAACCGACTTCCAAAAAAGGAGGACGTTCTCAATTCGGCTGTATTTTTTTATTACAATCTTTTATTTAGCTTACCGTGTTTGTGTCTCGTATGGGTCAAATCTTAAAAGTTGAATCTGATTCACTTTCGGGTAACTACTTATGATACCTATGTAACTTCGGTGATAATGCAATAATATGGTACCATGGAGCTGGTCTAAAGACGGAAGGTGGCCCCAGGAACTACTAAACCACTCATGAAAAACCCGTCGTGTTTGGGCTCGTTGGATTTGTCTCGACAAGTACTATAGACGTAAGTGGTGTCCAGGGTCTGATGATGGAGACGGACGGTTGGCCACAGGAACTCCTAAACTTTTCATGATAAACTCGTCGTGATTGGGCTTATTGGATTGATCTCGATAAGCAGATGACTAATATAATGTAAAAACAAGTAAATAGGGTAAGAAAACCTGGTCCCAAAAAAATATTTTTCGACAAAAAAAATTATTCAATAGTCCGAGACATATAAAAATGACCTGGTTTGTTGGAAGTCGGTTGGTTGTTAAAACATATTTTAGTGATTATAAATCATATTTTTTTAGGATTTTGAAAGGCAAATGTGTTAGAAATTATCCTAAAAGGAGCCCGAATGAGGGGGGTGTAATATCTCAGCTGAGCAATTAAATCAAATTGGGTATCATATGAAACGCATTAGTTCACACATTACAAAACTTTGACATGAGTATATATTAAAAAAGTCCAAAATCACAGTTTAATTATATTAAGATACTTACGCATAAATAAAAATAAAAATATATCCTAATATATATAATTAGCTTGTTTTGCAGATGCCGTTATCTTCGGCTGAGAGATGTAGGAAGTACAGAGAAAAATTAAAACAAGAAAATCCAGTAAAATTCGAGGAAATGAAAAAGAAAAATGCAGAAAGAACTAAAGCTAAGAAAAGAAAAATTGCAGATATGGAAAAAGACGAAAAAAAAGAAGTGAGACAACAATGGAGGGAAGCTAAAAAACGTAAAAAACTGCAAGAGGAAGAAGTAATGGCACCACAAGTCGAAAAAGTTGAAAAAGCACGTCTTTACTACCCAAGCCAAGTACCTGAGACTAAAACCTCAGATGAAAAGAACCTGAACCTGAGATTAAAAGAGAAAATTGAAGATTTGTATCGAAAAATAAATTGTTTAAGGCAAATGGTAAGACGGTCACAACAAAAAAAATAATTCTCTTACCGCTGAATTGAATGAGCTCAAATTATTTATATTCCACCAAATAAACTCTGACTCAAAGACAAATAAAGATTCAAACGAACTCAGTCCTATAACGAAATCAAATGATTACATTGAGAAACACGTTCCTGATATTTCAGAGGAAGCAAAAGAGAGGATTAAGCAAAAAAAAATACAGCAGTATGTTCTCGAAGATTCACTGAAAGAAACATGTAAAGGTACTAAAGAGTTTCAAGGAAGAAAAATACTCAAAAAGCTTACAGAAAGTGAAGTGGTGAAGAAATATAAAATGATGGGAAATGTTTCCAAATTTTTAGGCTTTAAGGGTAAACGTATACGAAAACACTATAGTATTAAACAGCAGAGAGAGAAAACAGCTAAAGACTTGAGAAAATTCTTTGAAAGTGACGAGGTTAGTCGTATGACTGCAGGTAAAAAGGAATACTTGACCCAGAGTAAAATTCATAAGCAAAAACGGTTTTAGCTCGATACCCTGCTGAAATTATACAAAAAATACAAAAACGAAGGCGAAAAACCATCTTTCACGACTTTTAAACGTTACCGTCTATTTTATGTAGTTTCGCCAAATATCAGTAACCGGGATACATGTGCTTGCATTAAGCACTTCAATTTGGCTCTGAAAGCTGAAGCCTTGAAGAAATCAGGAGTAATACAAACAACGGACCTAACATATTTAGTTTCTGAGATCGTATGCGATTTTGAATCCAAAAGGTGTATGTATTCTGAATGTAGACTGTGCTCTGATAAAAAACTTGACTCAAAACTTGATCGAAGCTGATGACCAGGAAGTAACTTGGTTCGAATTTAAAAGTAAGATCCACGAATATGAGAAAAGTGGTGAGCAAAACGTTAAATAAGGACAAACTGGTTCATTAAACACTCTTGCCGAGTTGATGCAGATTGAAGTTAACAAATTTAAAGTTCATCACTGTAATATTTCCCACCAATTTAAATAATATAAAGAAACAATCGAAAAAATTCAACATAACTATATAATATCAAGCCCCGAAAAAATATTACCAGTACCATCGACTATGAAAATACACCAAGCAATAGTGACTAAAATAAAATATACATATTGTTAAACACAGACCTCTAAGCTGCTTTTTCAATCGAAGGAGCTGCGAATGCTTTGCCACAAAAACACATAGTCTAAAAAAACCGCTTAAAAAAATTCGACCACCAGAAGAACGAGGAGAACAGGCTTCGACTCCTCTGATACCACAGATACGGAGATCCAATATGCCGAAAGCGACATGTCTGATTGAAATGAGACCGAAAATATTAATAGTACTGACTCTGAAGAGCAGCAAACGTATAAAGAGCAAACAGAGGATACGGAGATCAGTTCAGAGACAAAAAATGACCACGACCTAAGCACAGAAATTTTGACAGAGAAACGAATAGCAAAAACAAATAAAGAAAATAAAGGGAAATGCAATGGAGTTAAAATTTTGACTGAAGTAAGAAATACAGCTAAAAACTTTAAGGACCTATTTTGACATTCAATCATTTGGGAAATTAACACTTACAAAAGTAAATCTACTTTTGTGAGTGTTAATTTTCCAAATGATTGAAAGTCAACGATTACACATCAAACGTAAAGGGAAAAAACAAAACGTTGGTGATCAAGCAAACCCAATTCCAACCGCATCCGGAATTCAAACCCCAACTAAACAAAACCTAAAAATGAAAGCTTGTGTGATAATAGTTATAAAGAAGAAACTTTATTGACAGAAGTAAAAAGTAATTATATCAAATGCATCAATGAAAGCCTGGAACAGCCAATGGGAACGCGTAGTAATGTTAGGTCACTAGGAAAGCAAAAAAAAAAGAGTTTTCAGAGAGACAGGATGAAGAAGATATAAATGACACAAAAGCGGAAAAAGATAATGATGAAAAGATTGTAATTAATGACATAGGAAAGCCAAAGGAAAATGAGTTTACGGAGAGACAAGATGAAGCAGATTTAAATGACAGAAATGTGGAAAAAAGTGATGATGACTTGTCAGAGGCAGTGACAAGTGAAGTTGAAGGCAAGATTTTAATTAGTGACATAGGAAAGACAAAGAAAAATGAGTTTACAGAGAGACAGGATGAAGCAGATGTAAATGACAGAAATGTAGAAAAAAGTGATGATGACTTGTCAGAGGCAGTGACAAGTGAAGTTGTAGGCAAGATTGAAATTAATAACACAGGAAAGATAAAGGAAAATGAGTTTACGGAGAGACAGGATGAAGCAGATGTAAGTGACAGAAATGTGGAAAAAAGTGATGATGACGTAGAGGAAGTGTCAAGTGTAGTTGAAGGCAAGATTGAAATTAATAACACAGGAAAGCTAAAGGAAAATGTGTTTACGGAGAGACAGGATGAAGCAGATGTAAGGGACAGAAATGTGGAAAAAAGTGATGATGACGTAGAGGCAGTGTCAAGTGAAGTTGAAGGCAAGATTATAAACGACATTGTTTTATTTAGATACAACATAAGAAAATCATGGAAGTACTATGTAGGATTTGTTAACAAAATTGAAATTCATGATGATGAAACGTTATACACAGTCACATTTTTAAAGACTGTTAAAATCCTTAAATTAAAGTTGATTTTGATATTATAACCAATATTTCTATTGTTAAGAAAATAAGATTATTTCGACAATCCAAAGATTATTTTTTGGTTAATAACTTCGATATAATATATTTCTAATTATTTAAAATGAGATATTAAGATTATTTTGTTTTTGATAGATATAAAAAGTTGATCTCAATAGTAGTGTATAATTGGGGCAACTGGATCAGAGAAGATCCAGCCGCCCAAATTATACATCGTTCAAGAAGTAATCTGAATCAATTCAACTGAATTATTGATCTATTCGAGAACTATCTTGAATCGATTCAGCTGAATTATCTGTCTATTTGAAAAGTAATTTGAATCGAATCAACTGAATTATTTACCTATTCGTGAGCTAACCGAAAAGAAGTAATCTGAATCAATTCAACTGAATTTTTGATCTATTCGAGAACTATCTTGAATCGATTCAGCTGAATTATCTGTCTATTCGAAAAGTAATTTGAATCGAATCAACTGAATTATCTACCTATTCGTGAGCTAACCGAAAAGAAGTAATCTGAATCAATTCAACTGAATTAATGATCTATTCAAGAACTATCTTGAATCGATTCAGCTGAATTATCTGTCTACTCGAAAAGTAATTTGAATCCAATCAACTGAATTATCTACCTATTCGAGAGCTAACCGAAAAGAAGTAATCCAAATCAAATCAACTGAATTATTGATCTATTCGAGGACTATCTCGAATCGGTTCAGCTGAATTATCTGTCTATTCGAAAAGTAATTTGAAACGAATCAATTAAATAAGTATTTATTCATGTATATGAGAAGTAACAAATTGAACTTAAGTAACGTGTACACGAGTAGAAGATGTATTCAATTAATCTAATCTGTGGCCGTATTACATTCTATAGCTAACGATAGAGGTATAACAGACGTATATATTTGCCCCTTTCGCTGACTCGAACTTGTGTGTTCGTAATACGAGCACAGATTAGATTAGGCGATTTTTTATATTTCAATGGTTGAATAGTCAAGAATTATTCTTAGAAGTAAAAAAAATCTAACACATATTTATACATTATATTCCTTTAATTTTATAAAAAAAAATTACCATATACCACTTATTCAAACAAGCTGCATTTTTGAATGCACATGTATTAGAATGATAAATACAATTTTGAATATCGGATAATGTTGCATATTTTTCATGAAGTGTTTCTAAATTAGGACAGTCAATAAATTCTTCAAAATTATGAACATTATCATTTTCTAATATCTCCTTCATTCATCTCACTTTTTCACAACCTTTTGTATAAATATGTTTATTTTTACAAAAATTCACTATCTCTCTATTATATTTAAAATACGGAACATAACCCTCATTCCATAAAATTCCTCTATTTGTTTCTACCCAAGCAACCTGTATTTTTTGTCTTTGTTAATTCATAATATGGATATGGTGGTTTAATCAACATAACAAGAAAACTATTCTTGTAGATCATTGCTATTTCTTTCGGGATAAATTTATTGTGCTCATCTTCAAAGATTCAGGCTTCAGCCTTGAACATCCATAGTCACGATCATGATATTTTTCTAACTATGGTACTTTGGTACTATGGTACTCAAAGGCTTGTACTCGATAAGACGATCGTTTAAGATCAAACAGTAAGCCGCTGTATTCTCAGGTATGTCTTCCGACGACTCGATTTCTAATCGCACGTCGACTGGTCCGGTTTTCAGTTTATCGTTTTGTCTCGAACAGTCAATAACAAAAAGTGTAGTTTTTTTCCGAATGCATTTAAACCAAGCATGGGATCGATACTGCTGTTGTAATACGACTGTCGAATACATCGATTGGCATACATCTCATATAATATACTGTACTTGCATTTAAAAACAACTTCACGTTTGTTATGTTACAATGGTCAAACAGAGCTGAACTTTTTGTTTTGCTTAATTTTCTATCAGTTTGCAAACCAAATATAACATATCTCGGTTTTTCTAACTGAGAGGCACTTTTGATAGTCCACGAATGTTTGGTGGTTCTAGGTAAAAGAGGATACTCATATAAATCCCAATTTCGGAAAGCTACATGTACGGCTCAATCTTTTTCTAAATGTTTCAGTAATGATAATCTATTACGATCTGAAACTATAATATGCGGTACACGCCATTGAACTTTTTGTACTTCCATTTCTATTTTATCATTTTTATCAATCAACAAAACACTATTTAAAGCAGAATTGCTTCTATGAAGTATAAGTTCATGCCTGTAATTGACAAGTATTTTGTTGTAATCTTCCGCAAACCCTAGTACTTTAATAACAGAGAAATGTCCATTCTTTTGAACGTTCTCATTTAAATTCCAACCCCATAATTGTGCACTTTTACTCTCTCCGTCATTCATAGATATATAAGATTTTATTGTTGTTGTTATTCCGGCATTTTTAATGCCATCTATTTCAACACCATTCAGTTCGTATTTTATATTTTGAAATAAAAACATTATTGGATTATTTGTAAAATTAATATCCTTCAATATTAATTTTCCTGCTGCATCTAACCCGAATACCTACCTTTGCAGACCCCTCAATGTATATAGAGCTTGCAGATGGTAGTACATAAACATCTTGCTGATGAATAGGTATTCTAATTTCATCATTTTCTTTAAAACTGTGATTGTAGGGATTGTAACTGTGGATCTCATAGCTTTCGTTAGAGTTGTCTTGTTGCGGCGGATCGGTAATTTGCAACATTTTATTTTAATATTTTAAAAACAAGAGAGTTGAGAAACTTTTTATTCCTTTTAGCCTTTTACACCTTGCATTTAACCGTCTTGTTTCTTTGAATATCGGTAGTTGAATATTAGATTTTTTATAGTTTTAGTAATACTTATTAAGAACTTAACACCCAATCCTGTACACTGCTAATAAATCATTCATCGTATCGTATCATTTTTATTGTAGAGAATTATTACATCATTTTGTGTGAGATTGTCCACTAATATTTATTTATTTATTTATTTATGTATTTATTATTAAATCTATTCTTCCAAAATGATTTAAGAAATTTCAAACATAAGTGCCCGCAATGATATAAATGGTTTTTTTGTAAATTTTCATAATTATACCGAATATTAGATCCGACATGTGCTATAAATTCCTTCGGTGGTTTCAAATTACCGTAACTGTCAAAATATACAATGTAATCATTAACTTTTCCATAGGCTACCCAATGAGTACCAGAATTTTCAGACGAATCTAAATTGATAACGCTACATTCTATCGGCCATGCCACTTCTGGTAATTCATCTCTCATAAATACACCGCGAAAATGTGGAATATTTTTTGAGTGCTTTAGTATATCGATATTACTTAATGCTTTATCGGGTAGCCTACTTAATAGTTTTTTTTTATTTTAAACATAAAGTCCTAAACCACCCCTGTACGGTTTAAGATGTAATCCAGCACCAATACACACTGAATCCATTTTGATGTTATGTTTTTTTGACTTTGCGAATTGCTTTCTAGCTGATTTATAATGATGAACAGCTTTGCTAATTCCAGCGACACCACCGGTTAAGCCACCCGCAACAGATAAACCGGCAAAAATAGGAATTAATGGTAGGACTCCACCAGTTTTAGGTACAGGTATCACACGAGGTAATTGTATAGGCAATTCGGAAGCTATTTCTTGTGCAGCTGCATATGCTAATTCTGTTAATATTTTCTTGCATTTGGGCTTCAGTTTACGAATATGTCTTTTAGCATGCGAAACAATATTAGTAAAACTTTTCTTCAGTCCAGCTCCAGTTTTCAGGATGTTTGGTGTTAACGTTTGCTTTTTATTTACTTTGTCGAAACTAATTTCTTTGGGTCTCATTTTTAGTAAAACTTAAATAATATTAAGTATTCTATTTGAAGAGTTCTTGATTGTATAAATAACCGAATACTAATGAGTAGATGAAACGAAAAATTGTATATTTATACACAACATTTACATTTATAATCGATTTCTTTTATCTATCCAGCTGTTTTCACTAGATGGTAGTCCTAACCATTTTACATATTACTTTGCTTCCTTTGCTCTTCAAGATTTTTTAAATTTTTTCTCAGGGTATTTAGTTTTTTGGATTTCTTGACCATAAAATGCACCTAAAATAGGTCTTGACCTCGCGTCTTCTAATAAATATGTAGTAGGTTTAGTGAGTTGGACTTTTGTAATCTTAAATATTTCTGTAGACCAATTAGGTGTAAACCCTTTCTCAAAACATCCCTTTATGTTTACTGATTTTTACGAAATCACCAACTGAAATCTTTTACGATTTGATATTTTCTTAGACAGCGCATTGTTAATGTATCTCTGCAATAAAGTTTCTTTATTATTATGATTAATTTCTGATGGTCGTTTTCCCACAGTTCTATGAAAAGTGTGATTATATTCGTAAACTTTCTTCTCAAGATTGCCATCAATCCATTTATAATTACATTTTAAACTAAATTCTTTGTACAGCTTATTTTTGAGAGCTCTTATAAATCTTTCTACGATTGAAGCTTTTTTCGTAGAAAATGTAAAGTAATGATTAATATTGTACTTATCAGTAACTTTTTTAAATGTATTTTTGTAAAATTCTTTACCATTATCTGTTTGTAAATTTTTGGGGAAACGCCCCTTTGCAAACAAAGTTTGTAACTGTTTAGAAACGATTTCTTTAGTCTTTTGTTTGAGTGGAAATGCCTAAGCATATTTTGAGAAACCATCGATAATCACGAATGTGTATTTATAACCAGCATTCAATTTTGACATGACCTGCATGTCTATCAAATCTGCTTGCCAAAGATCATCTGTATCTTTTAATATCACACTTCTCCGTGGGAAGTTCACTCGTGCATTTTTATGAATTTCATTTACAACATCTGCTTTACTCATAGTATTTGTTTATTTATTTATTTTTTATTTTGATGTTAGTCCAGATCTATATTTTTAACGTCTGCTTCGCCGCAGGTGCTTGCTAACTTTTACTTCAAGGTCTTTATACATAAGATCTTTTTCAATTTGTTTTATTTGCTCTGTTAAAATTATAACTTGTTTGCTAAGATATGATACTTTTTTCAAACAATCCTCTACTATTTTATCAACTCTATTTAACAAGCCAGGCTCTTCCACAGACGAGATTTTATTACTTTCAATTTGATAATTATCAATGTCACCAATTTCTATAGTGTGCTCGATGTTCATGTCTAGTATGTATTAGATTACTTGTCAAAATGATAATTGTTAATCAATTTTACTCTTTTATAATACCAGACTTTTAATACTTCAATGATTGACATAATTTCATTGTCATGATTGCTGTTACCAGCGTTTCTAGATGCGATTAAAAGTTTTAATCTTTCAATCAGCTCATTCGGATCATCCCAATAAATGTAATCTGTGTTTTTTTTTTATACCGTTTTAATTCAGGTAAATTACCACCAATTTTTAATTTTTGTGTCTGTTTCTGAACACCACCATCTGCATCAATTTGTTGTATAAATAAAGGTTTAATAATTTGACAATATTTCAGTCCTTTGTCACCTTTTAATTGTCCATCGGGGTCACAGTTCCGTTTGTGCACATTTGTTATAATTAACATTTCTTTATACTCGGTTTTATCTTTTTCAGTTACAAGATTAAGATCAGGTTTGTTACGCATTAAAAGCTCCTTCAAACCTACGGTTAATTCATAATTTTTATTATTGACGGTAACCACATATTTTTTTTGGCTGTTAGTAGCATCATTAATAAATGATAAGCTTACAGGAGTATTTCCCATCATAAGTTTCTTATCAACACTACGAATACCGAATGGTACATTTATATTCTCGTACATATCAATCATGTCTTCCTTTTTCAGAGACAAAAGTGTTTCATCATTTCCTTTAACAATTTTTCAACATTTTTATCAGTATCATAGTCATAATATTCTGAGTGTTGATTGGAATCAGCATTTAATAAATCTTTAAATTTTTCGTATTCTGCAGACGAGTACAAATTCTCGTTTGTATTATTCATATTCAACAGTGAGGGGGTATTAATATGCGAATTAACTTTCCCATTTATGCCGACCAGTGTTTCTAAAGGATCTGTACTCGGTTTAAAGACCTTATTGAGTTTAAGATTTTTTTCATCTTCTTCATTTGTAATCATCTTTATTTTGTTTTTTTATGTTATTCACTGATTTTATAAGCTGCGCTTTTAAATTTATATCCATTGTATAAACTTTTAATCTCAACCACTTAATTCAGACTCTCGTCTTAAATTGTTTTTTTTTAATATATCTTCCTTCATTTATTGCGCAATCCTTATTTATGACAAGAAAGCTATATTTATCTATCCACACAGTACAACAAAGCTCTTTAAATTTTATCCAGTCTTTGTCCGTATTAACACGCTCATTGTATAAGTGTTTTAAATTGTTGTCGTCTTGCTTAAGTATAATCAGAAGATTAACATTATCTCTGAGTAGTTGTTTGGGTATTTTCGAATATGTCTGAGATAAATAAAAACAGTCTATTTGTCTATGTCTTCCCATAGCAAAGTAGTTTCGAATATTTACTTGATTTTCGCATGCAACATCATCAAAAATCATTATTGAATTAGATAATGCATCGTTTGGGTGAATTACTTCATTGTTATCACGAAAAATAAAGAATTTAGCATTTGGAATTTTGTCAAGAAATCGATACTTCGGTAGAAAACCTGCCTGAATATAAATAAATATTCTTGAATTTTAGTCCATTTTCATGTAACAATCAATTTAACATTACATTCGTTTTACCACAATTTGAGGGACCACATATAATGCAACGGATTGTATTATGAAACAATGCACTATGTTTGACTCTTTGTTGAGCATGGTTTTCTAATTTTATATTTTTCTCTTCAAGAGTTTGTCTATGTTTAATAAACTTCATCGTGGATGTGAAACAGGGGAAACATTCGCATCTCTTTATATACCTAATACTTAAAAAGATATTCCTTTCTCAGATTTTATGATTAATTGCCAGATGTAAGCATTATTAAATAAATAAATAAATATCGAGGGTGGGACAATTACTCACAGATTCATTTACGAATCATTTCCTTTTTATTGTTTTGAATACAAACGGTACAATAAATTTTATTAAAATACAATTAAAATATAACAAACCAGTGAAGTTGATGCTATTTACCAAAACATAACATACAAAAAAACTATACATAACATAATCCAAACAACTATACATTAGTAATATTTAAGTATTAGCATGGTTAAAAAAAAATAACTTAAAAAAAAAACAAATATAATCTACTAATTAAAATATAGTCCTATAGTGACCCCAAGGTAAAGTGTTCACATTATTAGACAATGTTTGTCTTTTATCATCGTTGCTATTCAAAACTACTTTTTTAACTTTTTGTTAATACAAAATATGTTTAATAGATCTTATCATATTCATTTTATGACTGTACACTTTTTTGGAATGCAAAGCTTTGTTGAAGTCAGAAATTCGTAATCGATTGGTAATAGGTTTGGTTACACCTTTTGCTTTCTTGATAGTAGTTTTCATACTTTTTAAACAATACAGTTTAGCTCTTAGCCCTATGAATTCAGTGATAAGCGACCCCCCAAGTTCGTCTTTAAACAAGCCGGGTATTTTAGCATTCAACAGGGGTATACCGTATGGATTATCCACCTTATAATTACTAGTATCGAATTGATTGATGTGAGTAAGTAGATCCTTGTAAAAGTCGACAGTAGTTATATTATATAGAAGGCTGTCAGTATCGGTATAACAAAGTTTAGCATTTTCTCCATACTTTGTTTTAATGAAATCGTAATGAAAACGAAAAAGTTGCTTAGCGAATTCTAACACAGTAAAACCAATGTATATTGGTCGGTCCAAAATGATTTTCTCAGGACTTAGCTGAATAGCCACAAAATTTTCTGTAAATATTGATACATTCTTTACGTTAGGTTTTAGTAATATTTTTTCCGCACCTAAGTATTTATTTGTTTTATTGTTGCTATCTTTCCATTTTGTAACTAATTTGATATCTACATATTTCCGTTTATTAACAATTGTTTTACCAAACATTGCGTTGTTTAACAACTTAAAGAAGTTTTTATCGAATATCGTCGTAGCATTTTGTCTGCATTGAGTTTTTAAATCAATGTACTTTTGTAAGAAGTTATCCTGTCTGTCTAAACCGAAGGACACGATGCAATTTCTTTAAAACTAAACCATTTTTCAAACATTCTTTTAAATTTACAAAGTGTATGACGTAATTGTATTTATCATACAAGCTAGCAATTAATTTTTTTGACTTCCATCCGGGAGGTATATATTTTTCAGGCGCGAAAGGTAAGTCACTATGAGAATCATGTAAATATTCAGGATAAGCAAGGTCTACTTCTAAAATATATCCATATTCTCCATTATTTGGTATCGTCATTATGTCGAAATCTATAAGATCATTCAGAGTTAAAAATTCAAAATCAGATATAGGCATTTTTTGTCTCATGGCGTAACCATAAAGATTATTACAATCGAGATATATTAAATATGAGGATGGTTTAGAGGCATCGTAATTGGGGGCATATTTATTGTTCGCTTAGACTGGCTGCAGACACATAATAGGCAGGGTCAAGATTGTAATGCTGTTAACTTGTATTTCTAAAATGCTCGAATATATAACATAGTAATAACACGTCGCATCTTAAATATAAATCGGTATATTCTACCAGATTTCTTATTTTAAACAAAGACCACACCGCTTGTGCATGCTCATACTCGGCTTCGGTGATATGCTCTGATTTTAAAGACTTATAAAACTGGTTTTTGCTCGGTAACTGATTTTCTGCGTATTTTGACCAAGAGTTAATAAAATATAAATACGAGTTAATAAATGGAGCTGACTATGATCAGTTATATCTTTTGATAGATTATTATAATCCCCTATATTCAAATTTTAACCTAATTCGAATAGACTTGAAGAAAGAAATTGGAAGGAATCTATAAACTTTACTTGTGTAGTTTACGATTTGTCTGTTGAATATATGAATTTTGTAATTGAATTGTATTTTTCTTTAGATTGAGCTATAACTTTTATTGAACCATCGTATTTCGTCAGTTCTTTAATAAACAAGTGACTATCATACCCAGCCAAGTTATGAAAAATAACTGGTATAAACGGACACGCTCTGTGTCTCAAATTACAAAGTGCATGAGCAGCACCTCTATATTCTGAAGTGATGTGATCATGGTCTCGTACTTTATCTCCAAATAAATATTGTTTACAAATATGACATGTCTTCGTATTTTTATAGTCACTTTCTTGCTCGACTGTCAAAGTTTTCATAGGATTATTTTGGGATAGAATCGCATTAATCTGGAGAATATCACTAATTAGCCATTTTATAAAAACTTCTACACAATCTTTACCACGATATGAAACATATTTATTTAAATTTGGATCGTGCGAGCAGCATATACAGGGTGTTTTTTTGGTCGACAACTTCCAAAACAGGAGAGATAGTTTAATTAATGCTGAATCCGAATATCACATTAAAAAATTAAAAAGCCTTAGTAGGTCAGAGAAATCGCATTTTCATTTTTCCCATTATTTCACTTAATTGTGGTTACCATGCGACGTGTTTACCAAAGACTAATGACGTAATCACCGTGCACAATGTTATGATTCATCTTTCCCTTCATACTTGTTACAGGCTTAGGACCGTCAAACATTACAAAATGTAGATTATTGTTGTAAAAATCGTTCTGAAATAGCATTTAACTACAGAATAACGGTATGGATTACAAAACCGCAAGTTGTCTATGGCGTATTTAAAAAGGGGAATCAGCTTTGCACAACAATTGTTAAAAATTTATAAAATTTATTTTTTTACATTAGGTCACTTTTAATAAATGTTCGAAGTGACAGCCGCTTTCCAAGATGCACATTAATGCACAATGTAGCTCGTCGTCGCAAATTAGTATTTAAACTGCTTAAGACTAAGAGAGTACTCGCCCGTGGATGTTCTTCGAAGTAATCGAGAATAGCCTGCTGCTGCAAGCCCACTTTGGCCTCTTCCTTGAGCATGGCGTGGCGTTTCAAAAGTGCCCCACACGTAAAGGTTGCTAGCGATAGACCATACAGTGTAACACGTAATGGCATGCCGATTAGGAAATCGTTCAGTCCAAATTCTAACGGTGTCAGCAATGTTTTGACCACTCACAAAGTAAATGTTTACAACATCAAACATGTCCCGATTTTCAAGAAGTAAATTTTCTTGCCGAGACATTTTTTGTATCAATTAAGTGATTTAACACTTCACTTAACAAGCACTCGCTTCAAAACAAAAACGGTACTGACGTCGCTTGCGCAAAGTTTTGTGAGGGTATCAAACAATAACAATCGTGACGATAAGCGGCCTACCCCCTTCGTAGCTACAGAAACGAGAGACCATGATTTACAAAGTAGCGAGGATATTCTTTCGACAATTCATGAAAAAAAAAAATTTTTTTTTTATATTTTTTTTGAGCTCAGAATCATGAATATAGTAACCCCTATTGTGGAAGTTGCTGACCAAAAAAACACCCTGTATAATACCCAAAACAGGTAGGGACATGTTTTTTAACCTGTGCGATATTGTGCTATTTGCTGATGATACATCATTGATTTTCAAGGTAGACCGAAAATCCGTCGATTATAGTAGGATAAACGCGACGCTAGGTAAAGTACTTAATTGGTTTACTAGTAACAATTTGCTACTTAATGCTAAGAAAACTAAATGTGTTAGGTTCGCTTTGCCTAATGTTAGACCGGTAGAATCTAGTATTTTTCTAAATGGTGAGTGTTTGGAAATGGTGGATAAGGCGCTTTTCTTAGGAATAACTATAGACAAAAACTTGCAATGGAGTCCCCATATAGCAGTACTAGCTGGCAAATTAAGTTCGGCAGCTTATGCTGTTAGGAAAATCAGACAACTTACCAATGTTGAGACAGCTCGCTTAGTTTATTATAGTTATTTTCATAGTGTTATGTCGTACGGTATTCTTGTTTGGGGAAAAGCTGCTGACATACAGACTATTTTCGTGTTACAAAAAAGAGCCATTCGTTCTATATATAACCTAAACTCCCGTGATTCCTTAAGATTACTATTTAAAGAAATTAAAATTTTGACAGTAGCATCACAATTTATTTATGAGAATATTATTTATGTCATTAAAAATCAAGACTCTTTTATTAAGAATTGTGACATACATAATTTGAATACAAGGAATAAAAATAAAATAGCTATAAAAAAAATTCGTGTCCGTAAGATATATAAATCTTTTGTAGGTCAATGCATTCATTTATATAATAAATTACCTGACGAAGTTTTAAAGTTACCGTTTCCAGTACTTAAAAATTACTTGGAAAAGTCGTTGATGTCTAAAGCTTACTATAGGGTCGAAGACTAGCTAACAGATAAAAATGCTTGGCCTAAATTAAACACCTAAATATATATTGTAACGTTGTATATCATGCGTGAATCGGAACCTAAAGACTGGGGGAATATTTAAGGTGTTAATGGCATTACTGTTCATTACTTTTGATTGTCAAACGTCAACACCATAGATTTGTATGTTGGTGTTGCCGCGTTAGGGTAAAATACCTTGAATTAGGGGAATAATAAATATTCGTAATTAATCAATAAATGGAGTCAATAGTTAATTACATTTATTAAATAAACAAAACAATACAAAGATTACTTTTGGCAGTAATTGTACATACAAGAATTAAACAAACACATTTCAGTCAAAAGTTAATTTAATGTAGTACTTTCATGTAGGTAATATATTAATTGGGTACCTAATTACCCAGACTACCTAAATTGTATAGCTACATTCTATGCATTTTGGTTGCATCTATGTTTTGACTAATTATCTTTCATCAAGATGTCCAAGATGATAGCCGATTACAAAATGAGACTTAAGCTGAATGACAGCGGAGGAGCCATCCTCAATAAAGTAACCAAGCACCTGCTGTGGAGATATAGTACATACTTTCAGTCATATTTCGGTGAAAGGAACTTGTAAGTAATAATTAATAACATCTTTCTGATGGAGGCATTTGTTGCAATTTAATATGCAATTCTCTGACCAAATGGTGAATTTTCAGTTATTGTTTCTCACACGTGGAAGAGGAGGGAATGTCTTAGCGTCGAGATTACCAGGGGTTTTCCTTGAAGTTTTCCGGTAAGATTCATAATTTTGTTAACCTTAAATGTCAGCCCACATGTCTTATATATTTCTTAAATCGTAGTGCTAATCAGAGCAATTTCTCTCTGTCTTTACAGCTGGACTGGGTTTTCTAGTTTTCTGATGTTTTTCTAGAATTCTAGTTTTCTAGTTTTGTCAGTAGGTTCTTTAGTTTCTGGATATTTTCAGTATGTACTGATTTAAGTTTCCGTCTACATAGTTTCTGTTTTCTGTAATTTTGTTTAGATACTTTCAGAATAATTTAGCTTACTGATTTGCCGTTATGGTTGGATGATTTATTTTGCATTCCGTTATTCCGATTCAGGCTCCAACTATATTCAGGTTCAGTAAAGCTATGAGTAGCTTATAAAGACATTCAGTATTTGGCAGGAACTCTCTTTAGATCTGTAAGTAATAAATTCAGGTTTAGGTTCCTGATCATTCAGTAAACATATAAGTAATGAAGTAGGATATAAAGGTTTAAACCAACCTTTATTAGGCGTGCCATAGGCACGAGGATTCAGTAGACCTTCACAAGCTGCTGTGAGCTGCCCGAGGATACTGTGGCTTGCGACACAGTGTACTGGGACCGCTCCAACAGTCTGCCGACCTGGGACTACATCGAGTCGATCGTCCAGGAAGGAAGGTTTTCTTCAGATTAAGGTCTGTGGAAATTATATTTATAATTAGGGAATTAGGATATCAATAATAGTTATTTGAACTTAAATTGGAATTGGTGGCAACTCTATAAGTAGGGACTAACAAATTACTATCTAAGAATTGTGAATTATAACATAAGAACCTTTACTTGTGTAAAACGACCAGCCTTCCGCTGAGCTAAACATATTTTCTGGTAGAGTAAGAATTATGAGCAAAGTTATGTTCACAATTAATTAACACCATGTATAGAGCTGCATAGGAATAAAGACTGTGATATTTACTAACCTGTTTCATTGAGCTCCTCATCATACGTCCTAGAACACTCCAATTCTTCAAGTATCTTATTCTACAACTTTCTGTTACGTTTTCCGTCTATTTCGTTTTGTCACTTGGTAAAACCTAGCCGGGCATTTACCAACGTGACAATATATTAAACATCTTAATAATAACTTAATCATAAAAATATGTATAACATTGTGTATTGTCTAGGGGACACGGTTTCTGTAGGAGAATGTATCGAAACTTTTTATGTGTTGTTTTGCACCGTCATAGGTAAGTATAATTTTTATTTATTTTTTAATATTTACTACTTATGAGTTCTTGTAGAAATTTTGAGTTTTGACACATTTTCCTGCTCAACTACGCATGATATATAATATTCATATTTTTTGTTACATTCATTGTTTTATATAATGCTAGCTTAAGTTTTTTTTTTCGTTGTATAATATCATTTATCATAAGCAATATTTAAAAAACGACTGACTGTTGAGTTTCTTGCGGCGTTTCTTCTCAGCAGTGGTCTCTTGCGAAGCGCTGGTAGATTTTTGACGTGTAAAAGTGCCCGTGCGGCCTACTTACTGAATAAACATCTTTTATCATTTTTTTTTTAAAGGTTTTTCGTATTTTTCATACTGCCCGTTTCGCATTTTAGCAACATGCTTTCAAAATCAGCACAGTTAATTTTTTACTGACGGTCATAGTTTTTAAACCGTATAGCGGAATTTCTAACAGGTAAAACTGAAAAGATTTCAGAACAATAATGCGAATTAAATTTGTTTTCACTTATAAAAAACTGTAAACATGAGTCACAAAAGTAGGTGCGACCCTTGTGTCGACTCACTTGCCTGCGGACAAGGCGCACGAGGTCTTTTATTAAACAGTAGTGACCTTTACCATTTTGTTCAATGTATAACAAATTAAAGTGATTCTTTTTCTTTGATTTTGTCATATACAAGGGGCCTGTTACATTACATTTATCTAATCCATAGACGTTGATACTTGTTGACGACGCGGGCGGGTGCGGGGGCGCGCGGGGCGGGTGTCGGCAGATCTCGATGCGAGCCGCGCTGACCGCACGTCTTATCTATCTTCTAATTTTTATTTCTTTGCTTTCACTTGTTAGCTGTTATTTTAAAAAAAATATTACCAGTAAAGAGTAGTACAATCATTTTGTGGGACCCTCACAGTGCCTACAAAGTGTTCTTCGAACCAGAGCTTGAATGTTCCACACTCCAAAAAGAATGGTTAACACACGTAGTACTACTGCAAGAAGGGAGCAAGAGAAAAGGCTTGAAGAAGAGCAAAAGGAGCAAATGAGCCAGCAAATACAAACGCCTAAAGATGCCACCGAACAAAATACGAACGATAAAACTATTTATTTAGAAGAGGGTAGCGTGGTAAAATCGGAAGTTTTAAAATTTGTGCAACCGAAACCACAATCTATCTCTAAAAAGTCGTCGTCATCTTCTGTGGAGGCACGTCGCAAGAAGCTGGAACTGGAGGCAGCTGAAGCCAAGACTCGCATACAAATGGAATTGATCGACAAACGGCTGCAAGCCGATCTTGCAGAACTAGAGGAAGAGTACAGTCCACATTCAGAGTTGGATGAAGAATCCACAACAAGTAAAGTCGCGAGGTGGGTTGAGCGCAGCCAAATAGAACTAGAGACACAGCTTGCTCCCGAATATGGAAATAACAAGGGCTCGCTGTACCCGCGGGCCGCTATCGCTGCCGGCACCGATGGTCAAGTTTAGCAGTTGGCAAGCGTACTGAAGGACCTAGTCACCACCTCCGCCACCGGGAGTCATAATGCTAACCTGCTTAGCCGCATCAGCACGCCGCGAGAGCTACCATTGTTCTACGGCGAACCAATGGATTGGCTCCAATTTAAACAAGCTTTTGAAGAATCCACTAATGTGTGCAATTTTAGTGACATTGAAAATATGTGGAGATTGAGGAAATGTCTTCGTGGCCCAGCTAAAGATTCCGTCACAGCTCTGCTTATGAGCGGAACGTCACCTGAAACTGTAATATCGACGTTAGAGCTACAATTTGGAAATCCTGACGTAATCTTAACACGAATATCAATGGAAGTTAAAAAATTACCATAAGGAAATCGTGACGTTTGCAATCAAAATAAAGAACTACGTCGCAGCTGTTCGTGCCCTTCGTTGTGAAGAATACTTACATGAAACGAACTTAGTGTCATTCGTATTGGCTAAATTACCAACAGTGCTGCTACCTAAGTGGACGGACTATAGCTACCCGCTGATACGACAAGGAACTAAACCTAAGCTAGATATACTCGCTGAATTTTTGCACAAAGAGGCTGTGAAAGTATCAACGTGTAGTGCTTCTCTCATTCCCATTCGTTATGATTTTAAACGTAAAAATTATGAGCATGGTTCAAACCAGTCGCAAACTATTCTAGTGCAAAGTGGACATGTTTACGATAAGTGTCGTTTTTGTCGTTTAACAAAACATAAACTAACGGAGTGTAAGAAATTTAAAATATCACTACGCAAGGATCGCTGGATGTATGTAAAGAAATTCGGCATTTGCTACATGTTTGCTGTCGCAGCACAACCGCCAGACGTGATCCGCCGCGGCGTGTGACGTAGAAGGGTGCGGTGAACTACTGCACTACGTACCGGCTCAAAGTTCGCGCAGAGACAGTTTCAACCAAGTGCAAGTGCTAGAAAGTGACACTCAGACTGAAAGCAGTGAGACCGTAGCGGATATAAACGTTAAAATGTGCGAAGTGTTATTAAAAGTTGTACCTATACGTATTTATGGACCTAACGGTGTTATTAACACGACGGCTTTGCTTGACGACGGATCCACGGTGTCGTTAATAAGTGCATCGCTAGCCGAACGGGCCGGCGTGCGCGGGCGGCGCGAGTGCTTACGAGTGCGGGGCGCTTGGGACAATACCGAACTAGTTTGTGAGACACAGCTGATCAATCTGTCGTTACGTAATCAGGACGGGACGATGTTTACGTTATGTGCGCGGAGTGTAGAAGACTTAAACTTACCTGCACAGAACTTGAACTTAATTAATTGTGACAACTATAAATACCTGCAACAAATAAAGGAACATTTATGTGATAAAAAGTTAAAACCAGAAATTCTTATTGGGCAAGACAATTACCACTTACTTGTACCCTTGGAAGTGGTAACGGGCGGCCCACACGAGCCCTGCGCCACGCGCACGCCGCTGGGATGGTGCCTGCATGGGCGAGCGCCGATACGAATAACATCACCTAGGGTTGTACAACACTCCTCGTTACTCAATGAAGAAGTCCGCCGCTTTTTTACCATCGATTCTATGGGCGTATCTGCTAAACCCCGGCAAAACTTGGAGGACGTACGGGCCCAGGAACACCTGGAAAAGACCTCTGAACTTATCGATGGCCATTGGCAAGTCGGCTTACCTTGGAGGAATGAAGGTTGTGTCATGGTTGACTCCTACCCTAATGCATTGAAAAGATTAAGAGGAGTCGAGCTAAAAATGAAAAAGAACGAACAGTAAGCACAACGATATAAAGAACGTATACAACATTTATTTGAAAATAATTACGCGGAGTTGTTGGAAAATACAGATGTTACACCTAAAACCTGGTACTTACCGCACTTTGGAGTTGACAATCCGAATAAAAAGAAGCTACGTCTTGTTTATGACGCAGCCGCTAAAACAAAGGGCTTATCATTAAATCATTACCTACTTAAAGGACCCGATTTGCTCATGTCGCTTATGGGAATAATGTTGCGATTTCGTGAACACCGAGTGGCAGTTACCGGCGACATTAAGGACATGTTCCTACGAGTAAAGATTAAACCTGAGGACCGAAATGCCCTACGCTTCTTGTATCGTGACAACCCTAACGACCCTGTTAACACTTACGTAATGACATCGCTGATATTCGGTGCAAACTGTTCTCCTTATATCGCGCAATTCATAAAGAATAAGAATGCTCGACGCTTCGAGTCCATAATGCCTGCCGCTACGAATGCTATATATTCACAACATTACATGGATGACTATATAGACAGTTTACCCAACGAAGAAATCGCTATGAAACTAATCCGTGACGTCACCCACATACATAAACAAGGCAACTTCGAAATACGCAACTGGAACAGTAACGGAAAATATGTTTTAAATTACATTCCAAAAGAGAGTCTCGGTGACAGCGCAGTAAGGTTCAAAACCGAACAACATTACCAGGGGACCGAGCGAACGCTTGGACTATTGTGGCAGCCCGGCGAAGACACGCTCGGGTTCGATGCCTCGTTAAAGAAAATACCTGAGAACATAATTAGTGGCAAACAAAGGCCTACTAAACGAGACATTTTAAGAGTCGTTATGTCGATTTTCGACGTGTATGGATTTTTGTCGCCTTTTACAATTAATGGAAAATTAATTATGCAAGACTTAAAATCACCTGGGACGAATTTATACCAGATAATATTTACGAAAAATGGTTAAAATTGATTGATCAATTAAAATCACTGAATAAGGTACGTCTTATACGTCTGCCTCGATATTACCAGGCCGCTGCTGCAAGTGCAAGCGAGATGCGCACGCGCACTACGAGTGCAAGCGAGATGGGAACGCCTGCTATCAGTACTTGGCGCGGTGATGCGCTCCCGTCAGCGCCGGAACCTGTTTATAACATGAATTGTTATTATGCAAACCTACAATTGCATATTTTTTGCGACGCATCTACGAAAATAATTTGCGCGGTGGCTTATTGGAGATGGAATATCGACAACAATGTTTATCAAGCATTCATAGCGAGTAAATGTCGCGTTGCTTCGGTTAAGTTTACATCGATACCACGAATGGAGCTTCAGGCAGCTGTCCTCGCCGCTCGCTTATCTGAAACCATAATAAAAGAACATAGGATCAAGCCTGAGCGTCGAACATTTTGGAGTGACTCATCGACGGCACTGCACTGGATAAAAAATGACGCACGCAGTTATAAAACTTACGTCGCGCACCGGCTGGGTGAAATTGATGAACTTACACAAAATAATGAGTGGAGATATGTACCCACATATCTTAATGTCGCCGATTTAGCGACTAGAGAATCCTATGAATGTACTACATTACCTAAGGACTGGATTAATGGGCCGTCTTTTCTACAAAAGAGCGAGGAAGAATGGCCTCAGGATATAGTGAGTGCTGAAATAAATAAGGAACAATTAGAGTATGTTACAAATATACAAACGAACACTCACTTACCAGTTCCCGACCCCATGAGATTTTCTTCTTGGTGGCGTCTCCGTAGATCTACTTATATAATGCTTAAATGTATAAATAAATGCAAACGTATAAATGAGGAAATTGAAACCAAAATGGAGAAGGCTGAAACGCTGCTTCTGAAATATTCAAAACGCGCGTCGTTTCCTGAAGAAATATACAACCTGAAAAATGGAAAAATATTACCTAATACAAGTAGAATACTTACCTTATCACCTTACCTCGACGAGCACGATGTTCTCCGCCTCGGTGGCCGAATCGACGCCGCCGCTGACGTCACACCTGAAACAAAAAGACCTAAAATATTAGACGGGCGAGAATACGTAGTAAGGTTGATAGTGAAGCATTACCATATTCTCGCGGCGCACGGCAACCAGGAAACAGTAGTTAATAACCTGAAACAGAAACATTATATATTAAGGATTAGACCAACAGTAAAAAACGTAACATCGAAATGTATGTTTTGTAGAATAAGGAAATGTAAACAAGAGATCCCAAGAATGGGAGACTTACCGAAGGCTCGAGTTGCTCACCATCAGCGTCCATTTTCTTTTTGTGGCGTTGACCTATTCGGCCCTATGGAGGTCACAGTCGGCCGAAAACGTGAAAAAAGATATGGAGTCCTGTTCACATGTTTGACTGTGAGAGCAATTCATATCGAAGTTGTGAGTACTCTTACCTCTGACTCATTCATAATGGCTTTGCGAAGAATGGCCGCGCGGCGAGGATGGCCACAGAATTTATTCTCAGATAATGCCACTAATTTTAAAGGTGCCGAAACAGAGCTGAAAAGGTCAATTGAAGAGTTAGACGAGGAATACCTAAAAATCAATTCCATGAAGTATGGAACAAGATGGACTTTCATACCCCCTGCAAGCCCACACTGGGGTGGAGCATGGGAGAGGCTGATTCGGAGCGTTAAGACTAGCCTAAAAATTGTATTAAAAGAGCGAGCCCCACGAGACGAGACATTGAATACATTACTGGCTGAAGTTGAAAATCTAGTGAACAGTCGGTCATTGACGCATGTTTCTGTGGAACCAGGCAGCACTGAAACGCTGACACCTAACCAATTTCTCATCGGGTCGTCGTCGAACCTACCTGACCTGGGTGCATACAATGACACTGACTTTTATTTAAGAAAACAATGGAGAATAGCCCAACGACTGGCTGACTTATACTGGAAGAGGTGGGTTAAGGAAGTTTTACCAGATTTGTTACCACGCAGGAAGTGGAATCAAGAGACGAGGCCTTTGCAAGTGGGAGACCTCGTTTTAATTGTTGACCCAGACGGACCGCGGAACACCTGGCCACGAGGCCTGATAGATGAGATGATGCCGGGCAGAGATGGAAGAGTGAGAGCCGTCAAAATTAAAACCCAGACTGGTCTGCTTGTAAGGTCAGCCGCCCGAGTCGCTCGAATATCCATTGTTGATGATTGCTGCTAAGCAGCACTGGGGTGGAGGATGTTGACGACGCGGGCGGGTGCGGGGGCGCGCGGGGCAGGTGTCGGCAGATCTCGATGCGAGCCGCGCTGACCGCACGTCTTATCTATCTTCTAATTTTTATATCTTTGCTTTCACTTGTTAGCTGTTATTTTAATAAAAATATTACCAGTAAAGAGTAGTACAATCATTTTGTGGGACCCTCACAGTGCCTACAATACTAATATTTTGATAATTTTTCTCAAATGCCTTTATATCATTTACTGATACCGGAAATGACATCCTGTCTATATTTAAAACTTTGGAATAGTGTGGATAAGAGCTAATCCGACATACATTACTCTTTGCAGGATAAAGGCCCGCAATAATGCTCCATAAAAAACAATATTTGTCATTATTTTGAATATTCACACAGCTTTTTGTGTTTTTTATATAAGATGGTAACGGCATATAAGTGCCACCTCTAAGTGGGCAATACTTATTTACATTTATTTCTAAATGACTAATTTCATAAAAAGACCAGCATGATTCGCAATGTTCGAATTCGATTACTTTATTTTTTAAACTTTCAATAGTATTCTCATAAAAGTCATTCAAATCAGTACTGCTATAAATTTCCTCGTATTTGGTGTTAAAAGACTTGAGTTGTTGTTCATCTGAGCCGGGTAATGTAAAATAAACAAACAGCTCACAATTAACTTTCACGCTGTTATGTTTTAATAAGGACATTTGAACAACTTTCCTAATATTAGTTCGCATCGCACACAGGAACGCCTCTGGTGTGAGGTGACGGATTTCCTGAGTTGGATTTAAACGGTATGTAACTATTTTATTTTTAAATGCCGTAGCGATTATGTCAATATCAGCAAGCTCTGTATTCAGTAAACAATTCGATTTATGCAAATTTGTTCTTAAATGAAATCTATATCGGTCTTTAGGCAATTCAATTCGACATTTATCACATCGTGTTAAAAGGGTGCTTGCTGACCGGAGGTTACTTGTTCGTTCTGTAAACAAAAATACACAATTTAGGGGTAATATATATTTAATTAATAATTTGTATCCTTACACTATACACAGGTGAATAATTAATAAACGAGCTTAGTTAGACTTATCGTTTTACCGATACTGATTATAATAAAGGGGGGGGGGGGGTTAATAACTAGAATAAGTAAGTATTTATAATTATTCAGCGTACACTTCAAACATATTACCTACTTGATAATAATTAGAAACGAAAGTGGGCGTGCACGAAGTAAATTCTTTTCGCATCGCAGTGATAAATTTAGATAAGTGATTCCAAGCTTCAGTATCATCATCGGTCCGGGTTTTGATGTTGATAATAGCTTGACGCCATCGGTTAACCGGAGCTACTTTCTCAATTTTATTGGATTTGTAGACTTTCACCTCGACAAAGTGGGCCCCCTTTTTGTCAGGAAATGACTGCCGTCCATGTCCATTCGCTAGTCGACGTGAAATATACGAATTTAATTTACCCCCATTTGATGATGGTAGCGGTTCCGCTTCCTCATCGCTATCAATGCCGAATAGTTCAGCAGCAGTGGCGTGCGCTGTTGTCACGTGGTTAATTTTAACTTTCTTGCTTGAACTCGTTGAGGTGGAGAGTTTGCTCCGCGTAATGTAATGGTGCCAACAGGGCCACGCTCTCGACTTAAGTAGCAGAAATCCACGTGGACTCTATCCCATATATGAAGTATTAACGTATCAGCAGAAAGCCTAAATAGATCGTTTCCGAGAAGATCTAGCAAATCAGCACAAAGCCTAAAAGAACAGCAATTATATTTCCACTTACTTAGTTTATGCCGCGGTTTTACTTTTATAATATTTTATGTAGTGCTGAACATAAAATTATATATGTCCTCGAACAAAATAATAACAATAAACAGAAATGTGCGTTTATCCAAATGATATACGAAAAATAAGATTTGACGTGAACAAACATACATGCACACATATGTCCAGACATTACAGTTAAATAATAGCTTTTAAAAGTAAAATTTGTGTTCAGCAAAACCGGGGGGCGATAACTAGTAATATTATTTGTCGCATTGTAAATGCCGATATGCAGTAAAGTTAGTCGAACCAATGTGTAAATTAAATCAAAACACATACATGTTAAAGTTCAATCTTTCACGTCAGCTCAACTGCGTTTAATCCGAATAGAGCAAGCGCGCTCCGTACATGGTGATCAACACAGACGGAATCATCTTACTCCGGCGCAGCGAACGCAGCATATTACTTTCCATATAGGATTATTCAAGTCAGTATATTAAAAACGGCTGATTTTGAACTCTAATAACGCAATTAATCTCGGATATAAATTCAGAAAATATGTTACACAATTAATTCAAAAATATTTTTTAAAGTGATCGGACGACATAACAATGTCGGTAAGTAAATTTTGATTTAAGTTATTAAGTTTAAATCAATTATAACTTATAACTGACAACTAACTATTCAACTATTTATTAAGCCGATAAATGGTAAATATTTCTTGAAGACATTAACTGTTGTATTTAGTTTGCAATGAATATTTAAATGCGTGTAACGAAAATTTAATTTAATTCATTTATCCATTTCTAAACCAGGATGCTTCGGAACATCAATTTAACTTCATGCCCAGCCCGAGCCGTAATGTGCGCGAGCAACGGCTAGGTTTGGGGGTGAAGAAAAGAGCAGAACCCATGGTCTAACCGTTTGTAAAGAAACCACATCGGGAAGGCGTCGCAAAAATAATCAAAATTGAAATTTATGATGGTGAAAAATTAGATGCAAATTATGACCATGTATGCAAATGTGACGCTGAACTGTGTACGCAATATGTTGTGAGAAATGGTTTACTAGACGATGTGCACGAGGCAACACGAAGAGTTATAGATAAAATTGAGGGCAGCATCTTAGGGATGACTCCGCATGGTTACACAATATTATAAAGCCTTTAAATTATTTAATAATGTTTATTACTCTGAATTATATTGTAACACTAGATTTTTGCCCGTGGCATGAGACTGGGGTCGTGTGGTCACTTGGCTCGAGGGCCAATCGCTAGAGGGTTGGGCGCCGTAGAAAGAGCGACCGGCCACAAACAGGATCGATGGTGGAGTTAATTAATAAACCGTTAGTTCATTCGTTGTAATTTATTAAGTATAGGTTAGGTTCACATCCCCAATAAATCAACTATAATTAGGTTCAATCCAAACAAGAGTGGTAAGAATAGAGGGCGTCCCCCCTGCTTGGTACTTAAATACTAATCAACCATGCCTTTAGGCCTGCACAGTTAGAGGTTACAAAAATAGATAACAATGGGTAAGTAAAGAGAAGCCCGGGTCACCTACGAGATTAGCATCAGTAAACCCGTGCCACACTTATCCCCTATTAGAATAATTATCAAGGACAAAAGAGGCGCTTGTAACCTACGCAGTCTAAGGATGGATCAGGTAGCATAATAGGTTAATGTGAAAAAATAGAAAGTAAGGAAAATAAGGTTAACGTCACGCGGCATCCATGTACGCGGGGCTTCAGGATCCCACGAGAGGTGTGCGCATCACCGCTCGGTTACTCCCTCATGCACAGCCACGTCGCAGCACTCACGGGCACGCAGCATGCAAGACGATAACCTCCGCCTTGAAGTTTCCAGAGTAGCCTTGGAACTTCCAGAATAGCCTTGGAGCTTCCAGGGTAGCCTTGGAGCCCTTAAATGTACAATATAACATTTCAGAAAAGAAATAAACACAGACACCTCACCCGACAGACAACTCATCACTTTTAATGAATAAAGTTTACCTTTTCGGGCAGTAAATTAGAAGCAATTGGCTTTAATACTCAGAGACCGCAGAGTTGGGTTAGCAATAACACCGTATTGACTATCTGAAACAGACCGGGCGTACTTTAGAAACAGAACGTGGCGATTACGCGACGCTATTGCGACGTACACTTTCAACATGAAAATTTACCTTTAAGACGCGCGACAGCGCACGTTAAGACTTAAGACACGAGCACAGCAGTTATTCGTGATGAACAAGAGGCATCCTGACCTGAAAGGAATCGAAGTGAGTCTTTACTTAAAAGCCGGCATCGGCGCGGCACCGTGAACAATATACGCGAAAGTTACAGCATACTCACTGTGAAACCCGGCCTCAAGGGCAAAGTAAACGTCTAGACATGATTAGCAACGATATAATTTACTCGGCCCCGGCATTCATCGGCTTTTATTCACACATCGATGACCGGCCTGCAAACGTAAGTGACGCCGTAGTGATGTTCCTGCCGCATTCCAATGCATCTCCGGTTGCTGCCAACCTAGCTGATTCAAATCGAAGAGAAAAGCACTAACACTTCCGATCCTTCCCATTTAAGAAGGACTTTTGCTTAGCTGAAATTAAGTGAGTAAAACATCTGGAACTAGTAAATAAGAATGTAAGATGGAAACCGGTAAATCAATCTGCTCACACGCCGACTAGACGATGCCTTAGCCTGCTGTCAAACGTCAAAGTGACGTTTTATACTATGACAAAACAACTAACCAAACAATACCGCTGTCCGGGTTTTGCATTGAAAATAACAAGGAATTACTGTTGTAAAACGGGTTAAATATGTGTTCAGAATGTGGATAGAGAAACCTAGATCTAGGATATCAACGCTCCGTGTCGAAATGCGTGAGATAAAGTGAGTTCCTAAGTGTAAATCAAGCCGGTTCAATGTCGACGGTTTGTTATCCAAGACGAGAGAGTAATTTACAAGTTATTACAAGTACACCGGCTCCTTCAAGTATGGGCGTGAAGCTCGTCCGCTCGTTAAATAGCCGCCACGAGACTCGGCCAGGAACCAGCGAGGAAAGCCTCCAAACAAAAGAAAGGATGAACTAAATGATCAGGTATTGTACCGACAGTCCTTTTCGAATACTAGCTGTAAGTAGTCAATCGTAGGCGTCAAAACGGCGCTCTGAGCGAGCCAGGGCTGACGCCTCCCCCGTCTTCATGTAAACCAAGCAAGAAAAGGTGACATCACACTTTTGGGGTGTTACAGTAGGGTTCCAGTTGGGCAAAATAATTTTATTTCAGAATCGCTAAGATTCTGAAATAAAATTATTATACACACTCCCATGTGTAAAAACAACATACTGCAAAGGACTTTGCCATAATGGGAAAGTCAATTAAATCATAGGCCCGATCCTGGTCCACTAGCGCGAGACGTGGTTGCCAGTCTCGCACCTACTACGCATAAACACCTAACATTCTTCCAAAAAGAACATAAGAAAATAAATCCTAACCCTACTACTTGCTCCTACAATAGATTTCGCCTTAATGGGGAAATCCGTTAAATCATAGGCCCGATCCTGGTCCACTAGCGTGAGACGTGGTTGCCAGTCTCGCACCTACTACGCATAAACACCTAACTTTCTTCCAAAAAGAACATAAGAAAATAAATCCTACCCCTACTACTTGCTCCTACAATAGATTTCGCCTTAATGGGGAAATCCGTTAAATCATAGGCCCGATCCTGGTCCACTAGCGCGAGACGTGGTTGCCAGTCTCGAACCTACTACGCATAAACACCTAACATTCTTCCAAAAAGAACATAAGAAAATAAATCCTACCCCTACTACTAGCTCCTACAATAGATTTCGCCTTAATGGGGAAATCCGTTAAATCATAGGCCCGATCCTGGTCCACTAGCGCGAGACGTGGTTGCCAGTCTCGAACCTACTACGCATAAACACATAACATTCTTCCAAAAAGAACATGATAAAATAAATCCTAACCCGACTACTTGCTCCTACAATAGATTTCGCCTTAATGGGGAAATCCGTTAAATCATAGGCCCGATCCTGGTCCACTAGCGCGAGACGTGGTTGCCGGTCTCGCACCTACTACGCATAAACACATAACATTCTTTCAAAAAGAACATAAGAAAATAAATCCTTACCCTACTACTTGCTCCTACAATAGATTTCGCCTTAATGGGGAAATCCGTTAAATCATAGGCCCGATCCTGGTCCACTAGCGTGAGACGTGGTTGCCAGTCTCGCACCTACTACGCATAAACACATAACATTCTTCCAAAAAGAACATAAGAATATAAATCCTACCCCTACTACTTGCTCCTACAATAGATTTCACCTTAATGGGGAAATCTGTTAAATCATAGGCCCGATCCTGGTCCCCTAGCGTGAGACGTGGTTGCCAGTCTCGCGCCTACTACGCATAAATACACAACGTTCTACCGAACAGAACCTAAAATAAGAAATCTAAGTCTACTACTTGCTAAAGTGTACTTATAACCTATTGTTTAAGTGTCGGTTGACTCTGTCTCCAACCAAACGCTCAAAAATCAAAGATGTACTAAACTTAGTGTCTGTTTAAGTACACAACTGTCTCAACTGAAAGAAACATCCGCGGAATTACAGCTCTGCAAAAGAAGCTGCAAATATAATGAGGGGTGTGACACACTACCCACCTCTTAAGTGGCTTAAGTACCATGATTGAACAACCACTTATAAGGACTGTGGAAGTAACCCTATTAATTAAGTGAATACTTAAGTGACACTATTTAGAACCAAGTGTTGAAATTATAACATACCAATTTCAACCTAAACTGGAGAGGAAAATCTCAACTGAAACCAGTATACAGAAATTAAAAAGAAATGGAAATAGGACGCACTCTGTACCCAGAATGTCCTTTTCACCAAAAACTATACAAAGACAAGATAAAACCTTTAAAATAGTTTTATGTCGAACCGATTGCACCTATGGCATAAACGGAAGAAATCCTACAATTAAATGGAAAAACTGTTATTACTAATCTCTGCACATCTTACCCTACTACAGACTAAACACGACAGCACGACTAAAATTAAACGGATGCGCATCCTTGGTTACTTAAGATTAAAAACTTAGCCTACCTCACTCTACTTCATCATGCTTTCCTTCCAGTAATACAATCCTTTACATGAGCCAACGGTCAGGACAAATCTTCTACCAACGCCAAAAAAATCTCAGCAAGTCCGGACAACACCTACCTCACTCTACTTCATCATGCTTTCCTTCCAGTAATACAATCCTTAAAAAAAACCAACGGTCAGGACAAATCTTCTACCAACGCCAAAAATCTCAGCAAGTCCGGACAACACCTACCTCACTCTACTTCATCATGCTTTCCTTCCAGTAATACAATCCTTAAAAAAAACCAACGGTCAGGACAAATCTTCTACCAACGCCAAAAATCTCAGCAAGTCCGGACAACACCTACCTCACTCTACTTCATCATGCTTTCCTTCCAGTAATACAATCCTTAAAAAAACCAACGGTCAGGACAAATCTTCTACCAACGCCAAAAATCTCAGCAAGTCCGGACAAATATACGTTAAATATAACACATAACTACGGCTACCAGTTTACGGGTAAGGCGTGCAAAGGACATAAAATAAACCTACGACAGGAGACAGTAGTATACTTATCGTTCACGTAGCATATTTCGCTAGGAACTAGATAAATAAATAAACAAACTGACCTACATATTAAAAGATTAATCTATTGGGAGGCTCCGGCCTCCAGTCGATCCTCGCCCCGCTCGAGCAAGTCCTTGATATGAAACTTCCCCAAAGGTTTACCTTCCATAGACTTTAAGGAATAAACCAAAGGGCCATGCTTCGCGCTGATCACGCACTTCTCATACTTAGGTGAGAGTTTTGCACTGAAGTATTTATCTGCGTTAGACAAGGGAAAACACCTCTTGTAAATTATCTGACCCTCCTCGTATTGGACGGGACGCTTCCGCAGATTGTAGTACTTTACGTTCCGAGTGTAGGCCTTTCGTATATGGCCTTGTACAGTAGAAAAAATACTTCGCAGATGAGACAGGTTAGAGGAAAATGGCTCGCGCTCCAAAACTACCGACACCGGGTCGACAGGAACATCGAGATTGAGCAAAGCTCCATCCAACACCATTTCCCTACTAAAATAGTCGACACAGACGAAGAGGTATTGGTTCTGAGCGTAGGATGGAGGAAAAGGACCAAGGATGTCACAGGAGATCGCTTCCCAAGGCTTACTAACCACGCGAGGATTGCCCATGAGACCAGCACGAGCCGTGTTGGCAGGCTTGTAGCACTTGCACACTTCGCAGGAGGCGACGTACTTCTCCACATCGCGGTACGAGTTCGGCCAAAAGTAATCTGCACTTATCCGCTTATGGGTCTTGGCGACACCAAAGTGACCCGAAGTCGGCTCATCGTGATACTGCCGTAAGATTTCCTCACGATGCTCACTAGGCACCACCAGTTTCCACTCGAATCTAGAGGTGAGGCTATATTTATTTTTTGAGAGGCGGAAAAGTTTGCCATCAGTAACCGTAAAGTTAGGGTACATCCTAGGAGTGTCACTACAGCCTTTGAATACCTTAGAATACCAGGGATCTTGTACAGTACCAGGGTCAAAAGTTATAGAGTCTACCTTAATTCGCGAGAGAGTATCGGGAATCACGTGTTCCTTGCCCTTGCGGTGGATGATCTCAAAGTCGAACTGACTCAAGCGACAGGCCCACCTATTGAGTCTACCCGAAGGGTTCTTTAATTTATAAAACCATTGAAGAGAGGCGTGGTCAGTAACGATGTAACATTTGGAACCCTCGACATATGGGCGATACTGCTCCAAAGCATAGATGACCGCCAGAAGTTCACGCTCAGTGGCCGTGTAGTTAACCTCCTGCGCGTTCAAGGTACGGCTGCAGTAGGCAACTGGGTGGTCCACGTCATCTATCCTTTGGGCCAGCATCCCGCCAATCGCGAAAGAGCTCCCATCCGTATGGAGGTAGAAAGGAAGGCTAAAGTCGGGGCACTTCAGAATAGGAGCAGTGATGAGAGCAGACTTTAGAGTGTTGAACGCCGCGTTAGCCTCCGGTGTCCACTCGAACTTACATTTCTTACTCGTCAACCGAGTCAGAGGGCGAGCTACCTGAGAGAAGTTTTTAATGAACCTACGATACCAACCAGCCATGCCTAGGAAACGCTTGAGTTCTTTTACCTCGCAGGGGATAGGAAAGTTCATTATCACCTCCACCTTGGAAGGATCAGTACGTAAACCAAAGCGGTCCACCATGTAACCTAAATATTTCAGCTCGCTGCGGCAGAATTGCGATTTTTGCATATTTATAGTTAAGTTAGCGTCTTTTAATTTTTTGTGGACGCGACGGAGAATATCCACATGCTCCTCAAAGGTGGAGGTGCAAACGACGATATCGTCTATGTACGCGAACACCTTGTTATCAAATTCCGCGGCGAACAAGCTGTCCATGAGCCGTTGCATCGTAGCACTGGCTCCCACCAAACCGAAACACATACGATTATAATGGAATAGGCCCCGGCCTGGCACCGTGAAAGCAGTTTTTTCCTTCGAGTCAGGATGCAAAGGAATTTGGTGGTACGCCGCACTCAAATCGAGGGAAGTGAGATACTTAGCATCGCGTAAGTTATCTATAATATAGTTGATGTAGGGCAAAGGGTAGGCGTCAGTCTTTGACACCGCATTAAGTCGACGGCTGTCCAAGCAGAGACGAACCTCCCCGTTGGCCTTAGGGACCATAGTAAGAGGAGAGTTCCATTCGCCGAAAGACCGTTCCACGACCTTATTTTTTAACATGCGGTCCAACTCCGCATTTAAGTATTTTAGCTTTTCCGGACTAAGTCTGTAGTATTTTTGCTTAATCGGTCTCGCATCACCGGTGTTAATCACGTGTTGGATTAAAGACGTGCAACCTAGTCCTATCCAATCGGTGTTGATTTCGTCGAATAAATTTTGGATCGAGTCGAGTTCACGTTTTTGCGCAGGCGTGAGTTCCTCGTAGTTTCGCAAACCATCCTCCTCCACGCTACCTACAATGGTTTCGACCGAAGAAATAGAAGTCGGCAGACACGCAAGGACGTCAGGCGCGAGATTGAAGGCCTTCCAAAAATTAATCCCGAAATGTATCGGCAGCTTAATCTGCGGCTGGACGTGAAACATAACTAGTTGAACTTCCTCCTTGTATTGGATCGGTAAGTTCATGTAAAACCGACAAACGTAGTCAACGCCGTCAGCGACACGTAAGACGCGCGGACGGTCGAATGGTAACATTTTTTATTTAAATTTAAGAACTTGACATGTGCATTCGCTCCAAGCACAGAGCACGCTGCGCCGCAATCAAGAAGGCCGCACACGTTCACGTTGAGAACCTGCACAGTCAAGTAGGGACGATAGTCGTCAGCAGAAGGTAGAAAAGAAACTTTGACAGGTCGCGCATTGCGGGTTTTATGCGAGACCTATTACTATTGGCTATTGCGACGTACACTTTCAACATGAAAATTTACCTTTAAGACGCGCGACAGCGCACGTTAAGACTTAAGACACGAGCACAGCAGTTATTCGTGATGAACAAGAGGCATCCTGACCTGAAAGGAATCGAAGTGAGTCTTTACTTAAAAGCCGGCATCGGCGCGGCACCGTGAACAATATACGCGAAAGTTACAGCATACTCACTGTGAAACCCGGCCTCAAGGGCAAAGTAAACGTCTAGACATGATTAGCAACGATATAATTTACTCGGCCCCGGCATTCATCGGCTTTTATTCACACGGAATCACAGCAGAAGATCTCAATCATCTCCCGATGACCGGCCTGCAAACGTAAATGACGCCGTAGTGATGTTCCTGCCGCATTCCAATGCATCTCCGGTTGCTGCCAACCTAGCTGATTCAAATCGAAGAGAAAAGCACTAACACTTCCGATCCTTCCCATTTAAGAAGGACTTTTGCTTAGCTGAAATTAAGTGAGTAAAACATCTGGAACTAGTAAATAAGAATGTAAGATGGAAACCGGTAAATCAATCTGCTCACACGCCGACTAGACGATGCCTTAGCCTGCTGTCAAACGTCAAAGTGACGTTTTATACTATGACAAAACAACTAACCAAACAATACCGCTGTCCGGGTTTTGCATTGAAAATAACAAGGAATTACTGTTGTAAAACGGGTTAAATATGTGTTCAGAATGTGGATAGAGAAACCTAGATCTAGGATATCAACGCTCCGTGTCGAAATGCGTGAGATAAAGTGAGTTCCTAAGTGTAAATCAAGCCGGTTCAATGTCGACGGTTTGTTATCCAAGACGAGAGAGTAATTTACAAGTTATTACAAGTACACCGGCTCCTTCAAGTATGGGCGTGAAGCTCGTCCGCTCGTTAAATAGCCGCCACGAGACTCGGCCAGGAACCAGCGAGGAAAGCCTCCAAACAAAAGAAAGGATGAACTAAATGATCAGGTATTGTACCGACAGTCCTTTTCGAATACTAGCTGTAAGTAGTCAATGGTAGGCGTCAAAACGGCGCTCTGAGCGAGCCAGGGCTGACGCCTCCCCCGTCTTCATGTAAACCAAGCAAGAAAAGGTGACATCACACTTTTGGGGTGTTACAATATATAAACATAATCATAATTTTTAATGTATACTCTTGTTAAATAAATAAAACTACTCTACAAAATGTAAACGGTTTTTTATTACTTTTCATTATACTACGAACCTAAAAACCGTCAGTTGAATTGAATCAGATTATTTCTTTCGGTTAGCTCACGAATAGATAGATAATTCAGTTGATTCAAATCAAGTTACTTTTTGACTAAACAGATAATTCAGCTGAATCGATTCAAGATAGTTCTCGAATAGATCAATAATTCAGTTGAATTGATTCAGATTACTTCTTTTCGGTTAGCTCACGAATAGGTAGATAATTCAGTTGATTCGATTCAAATTACTTTTCGAATAGACAGATAATTCAGCTGAATTGATTCAAGATAGTTCTCGAATAGATCAATAATTGAATTGATTCAGATTACTTCTTGAACGATGTATAATTGGGGCGGCTGGATCTTCTCTGATCCAGATGCCCCAATTATACACTACTCTCAATAATTAATATTATCAATGTTTCAATTGGTAAGAAAATAGGATTATTTTTTGGTTGATAGCATCCACCACATATTATCTTTAATTATTTAAAACTAGATATTAAGACTATTCTGTTTTTGAAAGACTAATTTATGTAAAAAGTTGATGTCAATAATAAATATTGTCAATGTTTCTATTGTAAAGAAAATAAGATTATTTCGACCATCAAAAGATAATTTTTTGGTTGATAGGTAGCATCGACCACATATTATTTCTAATTATTTAAAACTACATTGGTATTAAGATTATTTTGTTTTTGAAAGAATTTAATACATATAAAAAATTGATCAATATTATTTACCATGGATAACATTATCGCGACCATCTGAATAGTACTACTTTTTTGACAGCATAGCATCAACCAAATTTATATTTCTTAATTGTTTAAGTTTTTTTCTAAAAAAGAGTAAGGTCTAGCTAAGAGGCTATTGAAGACAGGGTAAGGGGCTATTGTGAAAGAGGGGTAAATGCACCTATTAATATTTTTCAAGGAAATTCAACGTTTTAAAACTATTTTTGCGTCCTTTTGTAGTAGTTTAAGCACCTTATATTCTATAAAAGGAATCATAACTAGTTTTAAAACGTTGAATTCCCTTGAAAAACTAAGAGATGCATTTACCCCTCTGTCACAATAGCCCCGCTTGACATTACCATTATTTTCGTTTTGAAACGTATTTACTTTTATAGACATCTGTCAAAGTGTAAGCAAAAACGAATGGACTTTGTTTTTTTGAAGCTACTTTAATATCCCTACTAATCTTAGCTCACGTTTGCAGTTTTTATTTATTTTTTATAGGTACGCATATTTGATACGCATCCTAATTAATATTTTGATAAGTATTTTTTTTTATAGTTATAAAATTGTTTGTCAAAGTTTAGTTTTTTTAGTTTTAGTAGAATTCAAAAGATCACTTTATTAAATAAATGATTTTCATTTTGACTGCCATTTTCGAACCTTGTTTACTTACCTTTACAATTTTACTGTGCGACTTTTTTTCCAGTGTGACACATTCCAGTGTGATTTCCGTTGTCCAACAATGACAAAAATTTGGTCCTTAGCTCGTTAAGTATTTATTAAGTGGGTCTTTTGCGGGACTGAGATGAGCGTGTCGCGTTGTACCCTTCTTTTTTTGTGAATTAAAATTAGAATTAAAATTAGATATGATACCTAAGTAGGTAGGATACAATACTGCCGTCCGATCACTAAAACGCCGTTAAGTTGCATTTTGTCAATTTTGAGTTTTATATATAGCGCGAAAGAGATTTTTTTTCTCTATCGACTAGTGTAGGCCAATATTTTTTATCATTTATGGATTCAGAGATATGGGGATGCCGTACCCGGCTAAGTAAAGGTTTTTTCGGATCTGTCAATACTTAAACACAATTATTACATCACGACACTAGAGCACGTTAAAAGGCAAATAACTGTATTGATAACAGCTACAACTGATTCTCAGTGCAAACTTAAAACACGGTTACTGCAACCAACTTCACTTTAAAACAGTTATCTTACTCTAGCTGTGATTTACCAATTTATTTTATGCGAGCTTCGTCAGGGGCTACAATAAAAAAAAACCGTTATCTAAATGCTAATTCTCTAAATTCGTTAAAGGTCCTTAACCGTTGCGTCGTAGTAGAACACATAGGTGTCACAAACATTTACAACGCTTAAAGACAGTCAACCGCTTTCAAGTTTTGACAATCCATTAAAAACAATCAATGGATGCAAAAACGAAAGCCGACACCAAAGCGAATTACTTACCGACCTCTTAAAGACATTACCTTGAGTGACTTCAACGACGACCTTGACGCCATAAACTGGGACCAAATTCTTGTGCTTGACGACGTAAACGACATGGTTAGACGATTCAACGAACTTTGACTCGGACTTTTTGACAAACACGCCCCTGTAACGACGATAGTGGTAAAGGAGGCCCTCAAACCATGGCTTACGAGTAATGTCAAGCTTATGATGCGTCTCAGAAATGATGCTCATTCCAAGTACAAGCGATCCAAGAGTGATGCTCATAAGCAATATTACCTGGACCTGAAACATCTCGTCATCGAGGCCATCTATAGCGAGAAACGGGCCTTCTTTGCACACCATATAAACAACATTACTGACCCAAAGACTCTCTGGAAAAACTTGAAGCGCACGGTTCTTCCAGACTCACTGACGCAGACTGACCTCTCGACATTTTTTGACGACCCTGACTTAATAAACCGCCATTTCCTCAACGTCCCCGGAAAACAGGACGTAACAATATCTGACCTTACTTTTTACGAATTCGGTAGGCATGGTAGCACGACTTTTACTCTTTCACCCACAACGTTTAGAACCATCACAAAAATTATGACCTCAATTAAAACGACCGCGAAGGGACTCGACTCGATTGATATTGACATGCTACTCATGACTCTTCCGAGGACCTCTGACATACTGACCTACATTATTAACAAAAGTATTGAGACTATGACTTTCCCAACAGACTGGAAAATCGCTCAAGTGATCCCGTTACCAAAAAAACCGAACCCTGCAAATCTGTCCGAACTCCGCCCTATAAGTATCCTTTCTTGTACGTCTAAGATAATAGAAAGGGTGGTTTGCGAACAGCTGTCGGAATACCTGGAGAAAAACAGTATCCTACCTGAGTTGCAGTCGGGTTTTCGCAAGGGTCGATCGACAGTTACTGCGTTACTCGATGTAGTCGACAATATCCTAGAGGCTCGGGATGCTGGTAAAAGTACCATTATGGTTCTTTTAGATTTCTCCAGGGCTTTCGACTGCATTAGCGTGCCCTTGCTGTTATCAAAGATGTCCTATTACGGGTTTGATGTCACTACGATCAATTGGTTCAGCAGTTACTTGTCCGGTCGTGCGCAGGCAGTTGCATTGCGTAGGATGGATGGTAGTACTCTGTGGTCCTCTCTTTGTCCTGTGACTAGGGGAGTGCCGCAGGGTTCAATCCTGGGTCCCCTGCTTTTTATATTGTACAGCGCTGACATTATTCACAGTATAAAGAACAGTAGATACCATCTTTACGCGGATGACCTGCAACTTTACTTCTCCAGCGCACCGTCGGACACGTTAACCGCCGTGAACGCAATTAACGAAGACCTCGATCGTATTTCCTCTTGGTCGGAGAAGAACTGTTTAGTTCTCAATCCCAGCAAGTCGAAATATGTGGTTTTTGGGTCAAGACATCAAATTCGTAATAATCTGAATGCTCTGACTACCAGTGATGTTGCCGTCATGGGCGAGCCAATAGAACAGGTGGTAGAAGCAAATAACCTCGGCCTCCTTATGGATGGCAATTTGCGTTTCGAGAGCCACATACTTAGAGTAGTGAGCAACTGCTTCTATCGCCTTAAAGTTCTGTATAATATACGTGATTACCTAAGTGTCGATTTGCGTGTTGACCTTTGTGAATCGCTTATATTATCTAGATTAAACTATTGTGATGTAGTCTATGATGGCTGCATTATTGGTAGATCTAAGAGGTTGATACAACGTGTGCAAAACGCATGCGCACGTTTTTGTTTCCGCGTCCCTCCTCGCTCCCACATCACTCCGTATTTGAACGCCGCAAACCTGTTGAACATGCCTGCACGCAGGCGCTTGCACCTCGCCACTCTGCTGTTTGGTGTTGTACGTAGCGAGACTCCATCCTACCTTTTTAACAGGATTAAATGGTCGAGAAGTGCGCGCAGGTATAAGGCAATCGCTATCGTGCCTATACACCGGACTGCGTCTTTCAGAGGTAGTTTCAGGTTTGCGGCGTCCAAGTGCTGGAATGATCTTCCTCCTCCTATCCAAGGGGTGTCTAGCAGGTACACCTTTAAGCGCAAGCTTAAGGGCTATTTGTTGACACTCCAGAAATCCTAGCCCTCATCCAGCACCTACCTACACATAAATTTTTCAACCTGTTGCTTTTTTTTAATTAATTACCTTTTAATTTATTTTTAGTTTTATCAAGGCTGTATATCGGTATTTATGTGTGCGTTTATTTTATTATTATTTTTTCTATTTATTTTTCCGCTATATTAGTATTATGTAAGTAGTTTACACGTGTAATATAGTATGTTTGTACAGCGTTCCGTGAGCCACTGCCGGTACTGGCTGAAAATCAGCGCTGTAGGTGTCTGACACCTCAGCATTTTGCTGAGCCAGTGTCCGTTTCACCGCCGCGAGGACACACATTGCGTGCCTTCTCTGTTATTTTCACTGTTTTCTTTATCTCTGTAATGATAATGTGTGTCTTATGGTTGGTGAATAAATGTATTTCTTCTTCTTCTTCTTCTTCCTCTTCTACTATAAAACAGCAAAGTGACATTACAACGCTAAAAAACGGCAAACTTCAGAGACTCAAAGGGTCAACCGCGCGCCCTGTTTCGGGTCGAGTTCCCGCCAAAAATGACTTCGAAGGCAAGGTAAGAGTTTTAGCTAGCAATTTGTATTAAAATAGTAAGTTTTATTAGGTTTGTTGTTAGTTTGCTTATAAAGTTTATTTTTTAGATGATTTAACTTCACATGACTATGTATGAAGGTAGGTATGTATATTTACTTAGTTTAAATCTTGCAAACAAGTTTTGAACCAGTTCCCAGAGTTCGATTGAGCTGGAATTTGTTATACTTATGCGATTTTGATGACAATACAGTAATAAGGTATCTTGGAACTGGTCTAGAGCCGGACGATGGCAACATGAGCTCCGTAGTACTTAACGTAGACCCATCGAATTTGGACTCATTATAAAAAAATACAGCCTGGAAATACGTGTCTAGACATACAATTTTTCACTAAGACTTATTTAATGTAAATTTGAAGTTGTTTTTTTTTTAAACACTATTACTGTTGTTGTACTATTATTGTCATTCTATGTGGTTCTTTGTTTCGTGTTAAGTACCCCCATGATTGGCGTGGCTACATTTAAAATCGGACTATCTGATTTTGTCTGGGAAAAGCCCTGTGTTATTGAAAACAAACTGTTTATGTCTATTCCTGATCTGTAACCAAGATACATAACATATTAAAAAATTGAAATATATTTTTTTTTTTTCTTAGGCTCAGCGGTTCTAGAATAAATAAGATCCTAGATCTTTGCATGGATCAATAAAGTTCAGAAAAAGAAAACCAACCTCCATTGCAGCAGCCCGAATCCATCCCACCATAAACTAACAAACAGACAAATGAAAAGTTATGGAGTAAAAATGGCCCCGGAAATAATCCGCTATCATAAGTGAACCTTGTGAACTCTCTACATTCTGTAGAATACAGTTTGACAACTTCAATTTTTGATAACTTTGGAGAGACTAAAACATCTTTAGATACAAATCAAAGTTAATCAAAGCTTGTAGTGCAGCTTTGCCTTTCAATAGGGAAGACTAAGCTCCTGCGGTTCAGATTCCGAACCGCCATCTTCCAAACCCCGATTCATGCAATAAAACTAAAATGACTGACCAAAAAAAATCTATTCTTGAGCCAAATCAATCGCTTCTCGATTTGGTCTGTCATGAAAATATTGAACGGATGTCTACGTGTTCATTGTCGTCATTTGAAGCTTTATTGGATTATCATGATTTTTCAAAAGATAAGCACCAAGCCAATTCGCTGCAAGCCTCACTACATAGTTTAACAGGAGACTTTTTTCGGACGATTCCGTCAAAGATAAAGACTACAGTCCAAGTGAGGAATCTGAGGATAATGACTATGAGCCAAGTTTCAAGAGACCCAAGCAATACAGTTCTAATATCGAATCTAGTAATACTCACATTTGCCAAGCTAATATCACCGGGCAGTCAGAAGTTTCTTCAAATAACCAGCAGCTAGAAGTTTGTCCTAATATAGTCCTGGCAATGAAAGATTGTGGGTCGAAAATTCGAAAGCAGAAATTTTGACTTCGGAACTTTGTTTGGACTAGTTAGGAGATAAACATACTAAAAGTCCCCACCCCTCGGAGGTGAGCCCTAAGAGGGGAGGGGGGCGCAAAGAAGGTGCCGTTTTTTTGTTTTTTGTTTACATCTTGAAAACAATGCGTCATAGGAAATGTTGCTGCATGGCATTATTAAAGCTGATAAAATTCTCTACAACTTTGATTCTGTAAATTTTTTACTTATTTTCAATCGTTGTCTAAATATGAGCTCCGAAAAACGGACGATTTTCAAAAAAGTGTTTTTAGCTAAGGTATGACTGCACGACACCTTGCACTTGTGTCTATGCAGTGACACTTGGCACACTTGACTCTTAGCTGGTCCTGAGTAGATTCAGACCGGGAGTCATCGAAATCCATCGCGCATTTAGTGGGGGTGAGGGGGGGAAGTTCGACGCTGCCGCACTGTAATTGAGGCAACATTTCTCTAAAACTATACATACTAAGGTATGCGATGTATCATTTTCGGATAAATTAAGGACGAGGAATCTATTTTTCAAATAAAAACAATGCACTTTGTAGCAAAAAAAAATGAATAAAGTAGAAAAGACTAAAACCTACCCAGGGAGAATGTGTATTCTAAGGATAAACCAACTCTGTAAACAGCACAAAGACATCTGAACATGAGCGTAGGTATACAGTACAGCCAGAAGTTGCCCATAGTGTAAGTCAGCCAGAAATTTGCGCATTTTCATCTGTCATTGCTACTACGGAAAATCAAACACATAATAAAGAGAGAGATCCAGCGTAAAAGACAGAAAATTACATCAAGAACAACAAAAAAGATTTAGTTACGATGTAAAAACTGGGTGTACCGAAAAATGCTCTAAGACATGTTTAACAAAATTTACAGCAGTTGCCCGTACGAAGATCAACAAATATTATTGGGACTTATCTTGGCAAGAAAGAAGTGTATTTATACAAAATAGCACCGCAGTAGCAATTCCTAAAAGAAAAATGACAGCTGAACCTAAAAGAGCCCCAAGAAGTACATTTAGTTTCAAGAATTAAGATGACACTAGTATTGAAGTCTGCAAAATATTTTGCTTGACTGCATTAGGCTTTCACAAAAACAATGATGCCGTTTTATACAATTCACTTACAGATCGACGTGGACGTGGACACACAAAAACTACTCAATTTGATCGAAAATTGCTGACTGACTGAGCCTCATTATCGTCGTGAGTACAAAATGCAGCTCTATGAAGATCCCTGGGAGGGCCTGAACCCCAGGGAGGTAAGAATCTTCACAGATGGATCCAAAACAAGGTTAGGGTCCGGCTCCGGTACATTCTCGGAGGATCTAAACATACACATCTCAACACCATGAGGGGCCCACGGCACAGTCTTCCAGGCAGAATGCATGGGCATCATAATGGCTACGACAGCAATAGAGGCACGGAAGGTAAAAGATCTCCCGATCCGAATACTCTCCGACAGCCGATCAGTGCTCCAGGCCCTACAAAGCCACACCGTAACCTCATTGCTGGTACTTGAGTGTCACAATGCCCTCACGAAGGTAAATAACAACAACCCCATCACACTACAGTGGATAAAAGGACACAGCAACTCACGTGGTAATGACGCGGGCGACGAGCTGGCGAGAAAGGGCTCAAAGATGGTAGCAGTGGGTCCTGAGCCCATCCTGCCTCTCCCATTCGGATGGCTGCGTAACAAACTGCGAAGTATAACCAAGGTAGAACACCAACGATACTGGAGAAACCTAAACACCTGCAGGCAGGCCAAGGAAGCCCTCCCGACGATTAATCCCGGATTGTCACGGAAACTACGACAGTTGAAAAGGACTCAACTTAGACTCGTAACTGGGGCCATAACCGGCCATGCCCTATTTAACAAACACTTACACACTTTAGGTGTTACAGACAGCCCCCTGTGCAGAGCCTGCATGACGGCGGAAGAAACCGCTGCCCACGTCATCATGGAGTCCCAGAGGTGGAAACATACCGGGCGCGACACCACGGAATGGAACCGAGGTCGCTACCAGAAGTCGTCAGCAACGTCAAGGGTCTGCTAGACTTCCTGTAGGAACTGGGTTGGCAGAAGTAATGCCACCAACCCTCCCACGCAAAATGGGCACACATTTCAGTCGTCGAGTTGCGGAAAAGAGCCCGCCACAACCTATAACCTGTAACTTATCGTCGTGAGCATGCGCCGCTTAAGCGTTATTTACCGTGCGATGTCACTATTACATCAACAAAGATTTATGCGAGAAATATCCGTCGCAAAAGGTATGTTACGAACTTTACAGGAAGCACGTTAAAAGTATAAACATATCTTTTGCTAAGCTTGGCAATGAGGAGTGTGAAGTATGTATGTATGTAAACTCTTTATTGCACAAAAAAAAAAACAATTTCAAATCATTTCGTACATAAACTTAAGATTAACATGTACAATGGCGAACTTATCCCTTTAAGGGATCTCATCCAGTTAACCTGATCATGACTGAGGAAACAGTACGAGGATAGGCAAAATAACAAGAAAGTGCACAAAAAGTAAATAAATGAATATTTCTACAGTCAAACATTCATAAACCATGCATAAAAATATACATATATATATATATATGTGTGTGTGTGTGTGTGTGTGTGTGTGTGTGTGTGTGTGTGTGTGTGTGTGTGTGTATTTACATATAAACAAATACATAATATCGAAATTAAACATTACTGACTAGTCTGCCTTAAAGAAATAAACCGGCAAAAACTACTCATCTAACCACAACTTTTTTAACTTCTCCTTAAGCGAAGTCACTGACTGAGACTGCCTTAAGTCCAGCGGTAGCCCATTCCATAGTTTGACAGAGTGTACCGTGAAAGATTTAGCATAAGTGTGTGTCTTGTTAGGAGGGATAGCGAGAGTAAGATTGTTGCTTGACCGCAAGCGGTGTCCGCTACCAGAAGCCAAATAATTAAACCTCTCAGAGAGATAAGAAGGAGAAGAAGGAAGGAAAAGGATGTTGAAAAGTAATGACAGGACATGCACGTCACGGCGCCGACGAATGGGCAACCAGTTAAGCTGCGCACGGAACTGCGACACGTGGTCATATTTCCGCAAACCAAAAACATTCCTGATGCAGACATTCTGCAAACGTTCAAGCTTGTCAAGTAGCTCCTCCTTCAGATCAATGAACGAAATGTCACCGTAATCCAGAAGTGGAAGCAGGAGAGAGCGGGCAAGGGTGAATTTAGTTTTTAAGGGCAAGAAATTTTGCAGCCTCCTCAAGGAATGTAGTGACGCGAAGAGTTTGCGGCTGACTTGTCTAATATGGGCTGACCACGACAACGTCTGATCTAAAGTGACCCCCAAGTTTCTCACTGTTGTAGAAAAGGGGATTGGCGTCCCATCATAGAGTACGTTGGGGACCACTATCTCTGACATTTTGGCGATAAAATGAGGGCTACCAACGACAATAGCCTGCGACTTCTTAGCATTCACCTTTAATCCAAACCTTTCCGCCCAGGAGCGTATCTCCTCAAGGTCACCATTAATTTTATTTACTAAAGAGGGAAAATCATCCAAACTAGCCGCATACAAATGCAAATGATATGATGAGACAAGGGATTGCGAAATGCTATTAATAAAAATAGAGAAGAGAAGAGGAGAGAGCACTCCGCCCTGAGGGACACCAGCGGAGAGTTCACACCACTCTGAGCAACTGTCATCAACCTTGACACGCTGGCGTCTCCCAGTGAGGTAAGCGCGAAACCACGAAAGAGCAGAAGGAGATAGATGAAGAGAGTTTAGAATTCCGAGGAGAATGTGAAAATCAACGGTATTGAAGGCGCTACTGAAATCAAGTAGTACAAGGACAGTGAGCTTTTTGCATTCAATATTAAAACGAATGTCATCAGTGACTTTAACCAAAGCAGTAACTGTGCTATGCCCGGGGCGGAAACCGGATTGGAAAGGGTTAAGGAGGTTATGCCTGTTTAGGTGGGACAGGAGACGGCGATTTACAAAATGTTCAACGACTTTAGACATAACCGGGAGAATGGAGATAGGATGATACTGATCAAGGGAATTAGGATTTGAAGATTTGGGGAGGGGAATAACATGAGCGTGTTTCCACACCGAGGGAAAGGAGGCGGATGAAAAGGAGAAATTGATAATATCAGACAGGACAGGGGCGATACAGTCTGCCGCGAGCATGAGCATGTCTAAGCTCAGGCTATCCTCACCAACAGCTTTCGTTTTAATAGATTTGAGAGAGGCAAGAACTTCTTGCGGTAAAATATTACCAAGCTCGAAGAGAGAAGAGTCAGGGTGTGTAGTATTGGCAAGAAGGGTAAGAGTAAGCTGTTTAACGGAGGGGTTGACAATAACCGGAGAAGCACAAAAATGTTTGTTGAGAGCGTTTAAGTCTAAAATACCAGAGGAACACTGTTGTGCTTTGCCCACCCCTAATGACTTTAGAAATTTCCACAGCTTGGTGGGTGGACAGTCTTTGATAGTCTTATGTACATATTGGCGCTTAGCATCTCTACAGGTTCTATTACAGCGATTCCTTAATAATAGATACCTAGAGCGATTAAGTTCCGACGGGTCATGCCACTGCCTGATTCGGGCTCGATCCCGTTGAGCCATGAGCAACTTTATATCAGGAGTAAGCCATGGTGCAGGGACATGCTTTACTCGCGTAGGTTTTAACGGTGCATGTCTATCGAAGATCGCGAGGAGAATGTCGTTAAAAGCCCTAATCTTGAGGTCAACATGCATGAGATCCCTAATACCATGCCAGTCCGCATTGTACAAATCATCGCAAAAACCTTGTACGTCAATTGCGGCAAGATTTCGGCGCATAACAATTTTGTGTCTTCGCTTAGGTGGCTTTATTTTGAACGACGCATAAACAAGGTCATGGTTTGAAAACGCCGTTGCATTAAATTGACCGTGAGTAGAAACAAGGTCAGAAGAAGAAGTTAAGATAAGGTCTAACAGGGATGGAGGTCCATTATGAGGAAAGTGAGTAGGGTCTAGAGGTAAAATATTTAAATTTAAAGAAGAAGCTAGTGAAAGAAGCTTACTGGAACGGTGATCATTTTTAATCAGGCAGGTGTTAAAATCTCCCATCAAGAGTGTGCGTGCGCGCTAACTAAAAGCAGTCGTGTTACTTGTCGTCCCACATAAATAATTTTGGAAAAGTGTAAAAAGAGGATAATTGTGCTATTTTTTTTACATAATAACTTTAAAGTGTTAGTGAACATTCTTCTGTGTTAAAATAAAATAAAAAAGTGAGGTAAAATAGACAAAAAATCAACAAAACTGTTTAAATAGCAATCGTTACACGGTTCAAATCTCGCAAACATAGAAAATTCATGTGAACGCATAGTTGCATCAACCAATCAGTGCTAAGATCGTTATCGGCTGAACTGACCTCGACCACGACGACGGCAAGCTCGACGAGCCATTTGTAATTTTAAGTACAAAGGTCGCTGTTAACGCCAAATGCGGACTATTTTTTCACCCTTGCTGCTGTCGCCTTAATAGCTCTGTGCATAAACCGACGGCGTACCGAAATTGAGGACGAGGGTTCAAATCCAACTCATGGCGCACATTTTGTATTTTTTTCATTTTTATTTTTTTATTATTTAAATAAAGTGACTACTAAGTTCATTTGAATATCGACCAGTATTGAATGACGTCCAAATCCAATACCTTCAAATAAACTCGGCGTATGCTCTAAATGTATGAAAAAACTGAATAATAAGGAATATCTAAATTGTTCCAGTTGTAAAAAATCCTTTGACCTACAATGTACAGGAAACGTTACTCTTAATAGATTTCGATTGATGACGCATGAAAGTAGAATGGCCTGGAGATGTAAAGGTTGTCATGAAAAAATCCATAAAATGGTCTCAAAGCCGTCAAGCGACTCGAAAATTGAAAAGAGTTACAATACATCTCAAGACAATATCACCCGTAGAAAACGTGCCGTACGCGCAAAATCTATCTCCTATGAGAACGTATCTCAAGCTTTAACCGATGAGAATATTATGAGTTCCACTCTTAGAGAGTCAAGTACATACGAAAGTCCTCGAAGTCTCCCGAACGTTTCGATTATGGAATCCTCACAAATAGTAAGCCTAAAAGTTCAAATAGAGGATCTCACTGTTGAGTTATCAAGCGCACATGACGAAATGCAAATTTGAATACCGAAAATAATGATTTACTAAAACAAATTGACGATTACAAGAAAAAAATAAATGTATACAATTCGCTACTTAAGGAACAAACCAAAGGCAAATGCACTCCCTCAAAATTGAATACGATAATTAATTCAAATTTGCATTCAGCCGAAACCATACATGTAGAATATGATAATAAAATCAAAGAATTAGAAAATGAGATCAACAAACTAAATAACAAAATCAGAACATTACAGAATAAGTTAAGTAGTACCATAGTAACAAATAAAGTATTAAAACGCAAATCAGATGCATTCATTAATAAAGACATAACGCTCGCACGCATACAACAGTCCACTAAAACACTACAAAAAACCATTAAACAACTGGAGCAAAACGTCAGCAATAACACCATATCGGATAAATGTTACTCCAACCCTAAAAAAATTCTAGCTACTCCTGAACAAAATAAATCATTAGAAGCAAGCAAAATCACGGACATCTCAAATAGACCAACCAAACCGAAGCTCCTGCTCTTATCTGATTTCCACGGCGCTGACCTACTGCTACCTCTCTCCAAGATAAGAAGAAAGGACTACGAGTTTTCAGCTGATATACTACACTATGGAACAACAGAACGTGTGCTACAAAATGTGCAAGAAAAAATAGTTAATTTTTAAAAAAGTGACTGTTTAGTTATAATGTGCGGAGGCAGTGACTATAACGTTACGCCATTAAACCGTATTCTAGAGCTCTTAGGGACCACTATAAAAAATTCTACACACACTAATGTGATTATCTGTGACATTCCTTTTTCCATCAGTGACTACTCTGAACATTATAATAATTTTATAAATAAATTAAATTCGGCGATCCATAACAAATTTGCTAATTTGCCGCATGTATGGCTCCAACCTAGCAATGCTTATTTTGGGACAACTGATTACCAAAATGACGGCAATAGACTGAACTATAGAGGAAAATACAAATTAGCACAATGTGTAAACAGAATAATAAGAACTGTAAATGAAGCATTCTATAATAGTTCTATTTTTTTTTTTAAATAACAACAGTCAAAAATCTAATAACTTATCCACTAAGTCTTTCAATAATACTTTAGTCACTTATATCAACATATTTATTCTACATCAAAATATAAATGGAATTATAAGCAAAGCTGACTTATTATGTGTTCATCTACTAGATTTGATGGAGTCCGGAAAGTCAATCGATGTTATTTGTATTACGGAACATAACATGAAGTCAGGCGATGAGGTGTATTTGGCCATTCCTAATTATAAACTAGCCGCATACTTCACAAGGGACAGTAGAAACGGAGGTTCTTGTATTTTGGTCCGAAGTATACATAAGTTTAATATTTTAGACGAAATTACCAATGTAACAATTCCAAATGTTATTGAGTGTTCAGGCGTTGAGTTAACAGAACATAAAATTATTATTATTTGTATTTATAGAATACCTAAAAATGACTCGGCAACAATAACATTGTTTCTTAGTAAACTGAACGAAATCTTAAATAAAACTTGCTACACCAGCAAGAAAGTTGTCATCTGTGGTGATTTCAATATTGATCTGCTCAAAACTACTGCACACTCGATCGATTTCAAAAATCTTTTGTTTAGTTTCAACCTTGAATTAGGAATATCTCAGGCGACTCGTCTGTGCAGCGGTACTTGCATGGACAATATTATTCATAATGTTAAGGGAAGTAGAGCTGAGGTCTTGGAACTTGCTCTTTCTGATCACACGGCACAATTGTTGAAATGTCCAGTTAAAAAAACGTGTTCAATCTCACACTGGTACATCCAGCAAACAGATTTGTGTGAACAAAATATAGCGAAATTCATAGATTGTCTCCGGAACTTGAGCTTTAGTGAAGTGTACCTAGCCAACGATCCAAATGAAGCATTTAATGTTTTCTCTGAAACTTTTGAACTGTTTTATAAACTATGTTTTCCGATTAAAAAAATCAAAATTAACAACGTTAGTAAAGCTAAATGGGTAACAAAAGGTATTAAAAACTGCTGTAAACGGAAACGAGAACTACTGTGGAAATGTAGACTATTCTTCCGGGTTTGAACCCGGAAAACAAAAGTAAGTTTAAATGTTATTCTAGTAGGCTCAAAAAAATAATTAATTTGACGAAAAAATGTCAAAATGACAATTTCATTAAAAAATCTGTTAACAAAACAAAAGCTACTTGGAAGATAATTAATCACTCTAAAGCTAGATACCCTATAGAAACTATAGATGAAATAAAATGTAATGGTACAACCATAACACATCCAAAGATCATTGCTGATAAATTTAATAGTTATTTCACGGACCAAATACATTCCATTAGTAATAATATAAATCGTAAATTAAAAAACGCTATTAGATGTAACGCTAACTCCCTATTTATGCATCCTACAAACCAAAATGACATAAATCTGATAATAAAATCACTTAAAAGTACAAACAGCACTGGCTTTGATGGCATACACACTAAAATATTGTGCAAAGAGTGGCTGATATTATTTCACCTGTCCTCAGTTACATTATTAACATGTGTATTGAGTACGGTGTTTTTCCTGATAAACTTAAGATATCAATTGTAAAACCTCTTTTAAAAAAAAACGATAAAGATAACATGGGAAACTATAGACCCATAGCATTAATACCGATTTTCGCTAAAATTATTGAGAAGGTCATATAAAATGGTTTATATAACTTCTATGATAACCAAAACCTATTCGCTAAGGAACAAAAAGGATTTCCTAAGAAGAAGTCAATTAACATGGCTATTTTTGACTTACTTCAAAATGTAATTATAAATATGGATAAAAGAACTCCCGTATGCGCACTTTATATGGATATGTCGAAAGCCTTTGATTGTGTAGATCATAGAATTCTTCTCGACAAACTCTTTACATACGGAATTCGCGGTAATGTTCTCAGTTTACTAAACTCGTACATGAGCAATCGTAAGCAATTAACACAAATAAAAAGGTTGTCCCCAAAAACAAAAACTGAAGAAATTTATTCGTCAGATTTAAGAGAGATTCGTTATGGTGTACCTCAAGGAAGTGTATTGGGCCCTTTGCTGTTTTTGATATATATTAACGATCTCCCATTAGTCACTAATCATCCAATGGTTCTCTTTGCTGATGATAGCACCGTGATATTTTCTGGACACAAAATAGAAACATATGAATCTGACATTAACAAGACGTTGGAAACAATAATAGAATGGCTATGTAATAATAATTTGAAAATAAATCTTAGTAAAACAAATGTTATGACATTCATGCAAAGAATCAAATCAACCACATTAAACATAGCTTATAAGGGACACAAAGTAAATGAAACGAATGTAACAAAATTTTTAGGGCTTAATGTAGATAATAAGTTAACGTGGAAAAACCAAATTGACATTATATGTAAGAAATTAAGTAAATTTTCATACGCACTATATAATTTAAACAAAGTTGCTAATCAGTCAACTGTCCTAACAGCTTATCATGCGTATGAAACATCCACTCTAAGGTATGGCATCCTCTTCTGGGGTAACTCAACGAATAAAGAAAATGCATTCAAAGCCCAAAAAAAGTGCATAAGATCGATTACTGGTATTAAGCAAAATGACTCATGCAAGCCCCATTTTATCAGATTGAAGATACTTACACTGCCTTGTTTGTACATATACGAAATGATAATGTTTGTAAACTCTAATCAACACCTTTTTAATAAATTTAGAAGTGTCCACCTTAAAAACAAATTAAAGTCATTGCCTAGTAATACAGCATTCTTACAAAAAAGCATATTTGGAATGGCGCGCAAAATATACAACAAACTACCACAGAATATTGTTGAAAGTCAAGAAAATGAAGTGCGAGTAAGTTTTAAAACAAAGTTCAAATCGTTTCTGGTTGAAAAGGCCTATTATTCTGTGCCAGAATTTTTAAATGATACCATTTTAATAAATTGACGAATTATTTATATTTTAATACATACCTAGTTAATACGTAGGATGAGCATGTTGCATGCAAATTTATTATAAATAATATGATCATAATTAGTTAAATATACGAAATCATTAATGTATAGAAAATACTAGGCATGCTGCATGTAAAACCATGTAAATTTGTAAGCCCCAGGGCACCTCATAGTGATACAAATAATAAATATGTAACATCTTAACTTACCTATGTTGGACAAATAAATATGAAAAAAAAAAAAAAAGATAATATGGTCGAATTGTGGGAAAAGATCAATAAGGGTACTCTCAAGAGTATCAAAGTAATTGACGTTTGAAGATGGACTGTAGAAGACTCCCAGAAGAACCTTAGTGTGATGTAACGTCAGATTTAGAAAAATATACTCAGGAGTGTCAGGACAGATTGACGAAGACTGAGAAACCACCTGACAAGCCAAGATCGTCACGGATGTACATGGCAACACCACCACCGCGAACAGTGCCACATCCATCATCCTTCATACAAGACCTGTCGTTACGGAAAAGGCGGTATCCGGGTAGAGGAAAAAGGGTAGAAGAAAGTGTAGGTTTAAGCCAAGACTCTGAGATAAGGATAGCGTGAATGTTTTTACAAGCAAAGGAAGCAAGAAGGTCTGAATAGTGAGCCGGTACACTCTGTGCATTTATGTGGACCACATTGAAATTTTTCGCTAGAGACTTGAACGTAACGTTCAACCTCTCGCTAAGATCGGGCATGTCTGAGACATCGCTGAGGGAATCATAAAGGCTGGATGAAGACAAAGATAAAAAATCACTGTCAATACTAATGTTAAACAAATCAGACATAAATGAAAATAGCTAATATATACTTGGTTGTTTATAAATAATAAAATAAAAACTAAATAATATATATTGTATAAGTATTTAAATAATAAAATAAATATAGATATGCAAATTTAGCAAGTTACTATTGTACTAAGTTTCCACCGCCACTTGCCAGCAGCTGGTTATATACGTTAACATTCTAAAACAAAGTAGCAAATAAAAATAGCTTCATTCAAAAACTGACACCATTATTAAGAAGAAATAGTAAATGAAACGGAATGTGTAACCTTACAGAAAAATACACCGATGACCAAAAGATACCACTGCAAAACCTAAACGCACAAGATATTTATCTATCGCATAGACTAAAAAAATAAAATAGCTATCTGTCATCCGTCAGTAGTGAAAGTGACAGCTGACTTGAGCTGACGTCCGTTAAAAAATAACAACAGAGGGTAAACTACTGAACATATACGGAATAATTAAAAGAAGAAGAGGGTATAACAGATAGCTTGTGAGAAAAGTGAAGGTAGATCGTCGGAGAAGAAAATAGGTACATTAATTTAACTGGACTATTAGACTTACACAATACGAAGTCAAAACACCTAGATATAACAAAAAAAACACTACACGCGTAAACTGCTACTTCCGGAGCGCCACAGCAGGGCTCTTCTTAGCGGCGGGTCGAGGTGCTCGAGCCCGTAGCGCAGGCACAGTGGGGACCGCGCCGGGACCAGCGCGCACGGGCTGGGGCTGTTTCTCCTCGGCGACTCCACCAGACGCAGGAAACGGGACGGGCAGCGATCGCAATTCTGACATGGAGGTTATTCTACGCCGGGTGCCGTCCTGACACAACACCACAATACGCCCATCCGACGTCCAGCTGCCTCTTATCCCAAATATCCGGCGAGCCTCCATAAAGACAGTATGTCTGGTGTGTGTCAGGAACTCGGACAGAGTCATCCCAGAGCCCTTCAGACGTTTTTTAAGGACCCATATTGCGTCTCGTGTTCTCTGGCTCGCAAATTTGACCAGTAGGGGAGACCGGGTATGGTTGTCACACGGGTTGGTTGTCACAGCGGCCATAACAGAAAACTGAACGAACGAATGAGTTCATCGACCGGTGTCGAAAGACCGCGAGCGATATATCTCCCTCCCTACTTCACCTCCGTCCGCTCCAGAAATTCTGGATGGCCGGAGGATGGCTGGAGAATGGCCGCTGTGACAACCAACCCGTGTGACAACCATACCCGGTCTCCCCTATAGGCCGAGGCTTAGCTACCCCGCGGTTCTTACCAAGGCGAAGGCAAGCATTAAAGGCTTCAGTGAGTATGCCTTGCCCTAGATTTTTATTGCAGATATCTGCGACCACTTCAGTAGTGTCTTCACTGTCCTCCTCGGGGACCCCATGAAGCAGCAGCATATTAGAGCGGGATCTCATCTCCTGGTGTAGTGTTGATTTGCAAAATGTGACTATGCTACCAAGGCTGGATTGCTTTAAAAAAATCTTATTTTGCCCCAGACTCACAACCTTTAACTTGACTTTCGCTCCTGTAGGAAAGAATTCTCACCAGCAGAAACCGCTTGCCTGCATTTGGCATGATGGAACTTCTGGCCGCAAGCAAGAGGATATAATTAGTTGCTATTACTATTTCACTCTCCAACATCGTTTAGCACATTCATATTTGGATGGATAACTGCAGCGCACAAAATAAGAACTGGCTTCTATGTTATTTTACGGTATATTTGATTAACAGTGATTTGATAGCCACAGAAACAATTAATTTCTATTATTTTGAGCCTGGCCACACTTTTATGAGTTGCAACCAATTCCATCATCAAGTCGAGCTAGCCATGAAGAAAAAGGGAAAACTTTACTATTTCAAAGATTTTTCAGACTGTGTGGGTTCTGCTAATCTTTCAAAAGTTGATAGCAAAATTATGTAACATAGATTTTTTTAACTTTCCGAATCTTGTGTCTGATAGACGCATTCAAACCTCGAGTCCAAGAGTATATATGAAAGATATACTACAAATAAAATTTGAAAGGAATAACTTAGATCTACAATATAAAAATGACTCGGGCGATGAATTAAAAACTTTGTGCTTTATGAAAGATATGTACTTAAAAAACAAAGACGTTTTGAGTCTAGAATTCAAAAACGTTCCAAAAGGTATTGAGCAGCATAGGAAAAACTCTATCATCAAAGCACTGGATGATATGACTCCACCTCATAAAATGCAATTCTGGCATGAAATGACTGTATGTACAACAGAGAGGTCTGTGAGGTCAACTTTGTAAAGCTAGATATTTTTTCCATATTTTAGTTTTTACAGTTTTGTATTCTTTATTTTCTAGTGATAATATAGCAAGGAGCTACGTCGTGATTTGCTTAACTGTTTAATTGATTTCATATTAAGTATTTTTTAGATGCTAAAATAGCCATCGGAGTTGACTTTAATTTCAAGAATTTAACTAAACAGATGTTAAGTAATTGTTGATTTATTTTCATAAAAATAATTGTTATAGTATACAGTTCATATTATGATTATAATTATTACAAGCTTAACGGGTTTTAGAGGAGATTATTTTGTTACCAATTTTATTCGAATATTTGCCTTGATTTGATTTGTTTGTAACAATTATAAAAATAAAAGTTTATCAAAGAAGAAGTGTACCAATAACTACTAAATATTCTACTTTAATAATAAAGTTTACTTACTTTATAGCAAATTATTGCCATATTAAGTTTTAGACGCGGTTGCCAGGTTATTCTATTGCAGAGTTAGCTTGGCCAGACTATAACCGTCTATTTACCTCAATGCGTTCAGTTTACGATGGGAGTATTTCTACACTAAAACACATCATGACAGTTAGCATAGATTGGATTTTATAAAACCTTTTTTTTGTAGTTGTGTTTTGTATTTTGCTTTCTAAGGACACAATGATAATGACAGTATAAGGTCATTAACGCTTTTGTTCAAAGTTTTGATGATAGTAACGTTTACTAGTTACAATTCAAGAAAAAGGTTAAGTGACTTAACCGTTGTTTAGCTGTGATATTGTTTATAACTTTGGTCTGTAATGCCACAGTCCTCCAGTAACAATATATTACAACACATAAAAGCGGTTACAATTCAGCAAGCCATCTTTAAGAGTTGTTAATATATGATTTTTTTTATAGAAAAATGCTAGGCTAAAGCATAAAAACCTATATAAAAAAATTACCATAGAACCTATTAATATACTTCCTACACTGATGGAAAGAACATAAATAGACAAATAACTATCACTTCCAAAAACGTAATAAGTCTTTAAAATATTTAGAAAATTAAGTTATCGCCTTTTTTGCTGATATCTCAAAAAGTGGTTTTTTCAGTTAACGGCCTTTTAGTGATCGGACGGCAGAATACAATACAACAATACAAAACACTTTTTTGTAGGTACAGCAAACAAAAACATTAGAGAAACAGAACAATTAAAAATAACACAGACCTACCTAGCCTACCTAATGTGCTAACTTCTGCTTACATCGCGAAAGTTTATATCAATCGTAGTAGGTTGGTACTTACCTCAATATTAAATTTACATTTAACATTCTTAACCGATAATTTGTCTAACCTTTACCTGCATACAACCAAAAGCCAGCCATTTAGATTTCGCGTGTCGGCTCAACTTGCATTTAAAAAAGCCATCCAAACACGCCACTCCACAAGAACACCATTTCATAAAACCTGGCCTTAGTTTACATGTGAATAATTTAATTCAGCCACGATATTCATTTTCGAATGATTCCGCTGTACCTACAAATTTTCCACCGTGATCCAATGACATCCTTCTGCGCTAGGCCATTGCAAACCAAGTCCGTGAAGCGCTCGCTCGCCTATACACGGCGCGGGAGACGAACCCGTCCGTCTCGCTCACTCGCGAATGGCGGCGACGCGACGGCGGCATAATAGGTATGTGCCGACGTGCGGTGAACGAATTCTACTTTACGGGATAGGCTAGTAGTAACGCGCGGCGGTTGTAATTCATTCATAAGGTTTTCGTTCGAGTTGCATCGCTTATTTTTGTGAAAATGCCATTTTCACAGCTTTTTTTCATAATGAGCTTCAGTATGTCATAATATGTTGCCCTAGATCGGTTAATATGAAAAATTGGAGAAAATTTTAGTTTTCCCGGGAAAAATTCCACTGGATTTCACTTCAGTACAATGGTCTGAAGCTATAGTTTCAGTTTTTGGTGAGCCGTCGCTCACCCTGTATATAATAAATTGCAAGTCGAGACGCGCGTTTAAAGCTGGATCCAGACGGTGCAGACTTGCGCTGCGCCGCCGATTGTTGCACGGACAAAAGTATGTACGACTCACATCGTCCACATGATACAGACATGTTAGTTGTTCTTTAAACCTCGTGGTGTCCGGACGTTTGCAATGGCAGATATCAATCGACGGCGTCGTTTACTACAATTAGCTGCTCTTGCCGTTTTACTAGGAAAAATACGTACCAAGCGCAGTAAATGGTCAAAAAAATGGTTATTAAAGAGACAAAGGTACTCGCATACAACTTTACTGAAGGAATTAGCAACTAGCGAAAAAAATGATTTTAGAAATTACTTGAGAATGGATTTGGACACTTATAACGAATTGTTATCCCTTGTTACTCCATTATTGTTAAAACAAGACACATGCATGAGAAAAACTATATCTCCATACGAAAGATTGTCAGCAACTTTGCGATACCTTGCAACAGGACGCTCATATGAGGATTTAAAATTCACAACTTTGATTTTCAAACAAGCATTGAGCTTAATTATACCAGAAACCTGCAAAGCTATAATTTCAGTGTTAAAAAAGGATTATTTAAAGGTACGTACGTAATAAAAATAAAAATACATTTCATACTCATTGTTTTTGTTTTTATTATTTAAAAAATCAACAGTTAGTAAGTGGAGGCATGTAGAGGTACAAATGCAGATGTAATAAAACATTATTTATGGTTGATAGTTTCGGAAATAACAACTTGCTTTGGTTGATTGGTTGACTGGTTGAGATTGAGACTGAGTGTTTATAACTTGTGTATTTAAAAGGGATTGCGACTCTTCAATTAATCTTGCTGAAGTAGGAGGCTGCAATTGAATGTTGTCCAACACAGTTATTCCTGTGCTCAAAACAGATTGCGACTCTTCATACTGTCTACGCTGAACTGGTGACTGAAACTCTAAATTTTCTGTTGAATAGTGTCCGGGTATGAACTGAGTAGTTACTAAGTTCGACCTATTTTCTACTTGTAAGCTCTTTCCCGTGTTAAAGTGTTGAGCTGAGCTTCAAAAAATACGTCATTGATTATTTCTTCTGCTATTATTCTTTGTTGATTAGGAAGAATTCTTAAAGTTTCGGACCAAGACTTCAAATCCATCAAGTTGCTGCATATAATCAAATCCATCAAGTTGCTGCACCGGTAAATCTAGTTGGTTGCTGATTTTATTTCGGATGCCGTCGGTCATATTCAGCGGCCTTTTTTTTGGACGACGTGAAGCAGAGGAGGTACAAGATGATGCTGAATTTGCTGGTGATGGTGGGTTCATAGGAGAATAAGCTGGTGATGGTACAGAATGCGGTGCTGGTGACGGCAATTGTTCACTGTCCAATTCTCTGCCGACCTGTAAAAATAAAAGTATGATAATTATTACCTTATTGTTTTTTTCAGTTCCCCAAAACGGAAGATGATTGGAAGAAAATTTCAACAGAGTTTTACGAAGATGGCAGTTTCCACATTGCCTGGGGTCAGTTGACGGCAAGCACGTTCGAATTATACCACCTTCGGATAGCGGATCTTACTACTACTATAACTATAAAAAAACATTCAGTGTTGTTTTATTTGCAATCGTAAATGCAAACTATGAATTTATATTAGTTGATGTCGGAACGGTGGCGTAATAGAAAATATGGCTTTTTACAAAAGACTGCAAAATGGCCAACTAAATATACCTGAATCAGAAAGTATCCAGCAAAGTGACCGTGTTATGAATTATGTTTTTGTTGGTGATGAGTAGGGTTAGGATTCTCGTGGCATTTTTGGACAAGAAATGCAGTGGAGTCGTCATTATTTACTTTTTATAATTGAATGAATGACTGAATGGTACAAATCTTAACTTATGTAAAATTATACGTAAACGATTTCCATTAAATTATTTTACGACTCGAATTAAATTTTCCACTTACTCAAGCTACCAATCGCCTGATCTATTTCATCAAATATTATACCTTTTTGGTTGACTAAAAATTATCTTCAAATAAAGTCAATCACTATGACATTTTTATATTGTCAATCTTGACAATTCACACAAATCGTAGTCTCATTAATTTTCGGAAGCAACACATAATTTACGAAACGTTGTCGACGTGACCTTAAATAATAAATAAAATGAATTTTCGTCAAGTTAGAAGAATTTTGGGATGGATAGAACCATATGAAGAACTTGTATATAGCGAAGAAAGCAAAACTATATATTGTTCAGCTTGTGCAGTAAGTCTGACGCAGATGAAAAAATATAACGTGCTGAAACACATCAATAGTGCTCAACACCGAATGAAATGTGGCGACCAACATGACTTTGTTTATGACTTGTGCATATTTTTCATTGCGTGTAATATTCCTTGGAACAGGGTAAATCATCCGGAATATCGAAAGTTTTTTGAAAAATACCTTTGTTGTAAATGTACAAATTATAAAAAGCTGCCGGAGCAAAGTATTTTGAAAAAAAAACTATCTGTCAAAAATTTACGTGGCAATAATTGATAAAATAAGACTTGCAGTTTCCGACAGTAATCTATGGCTCACTATAGACGAAACAGTTGACACTGTTGGCAATTGTGTCGTAAACGTTATCGTTAAGTCTTTGGAAGATAATTTGCAAAGACCGTATTTGTTAGCCTGTAAAGTTGTGACTCTAGTAAATGCTAATACAATTGCTTCTGTGGTTGACGACAGCTTAAGGTTTTTATGGGAAGAGAACTACACAGAAAATATAAATAAATTTTTGTTATTCTGCACAGACAGTGCTGCGTACATGCTTGCCGCTGGTAAGATCTTAAAGAAGACATACACCAATGTTAAACACGTTACTTGTTTAGCTCATGGTCTACATAGAGTCGCGGAGCAAATTCGATCTGAACATAGTTTGGTAAATACTTTAATATCAAATGTAAAAAAAATATTTTTGAAATCGCCCCACCGCGTTCGACTTTTTAAAGAATATGCTCCAAATATACCATTGCCACCAGAACCGGTAATCACTAGATGGGGCACCTGGTTACAGGCTAGTTTCTATTACGCTACCTACTTTGAAGATATAAAAAACGTTGTGATGCAGTTAAATAGTAGAGATGCAATTGCTATCAGAAAAGTTCAAGCTTTATTTGGAAATGAACATTTGAAAAATAAGTTAAAATTTATACAAGATTGCTACGAAATTATACCAGATTCAATAAAACAATTAGAATGTACAAATATTTCATTAGATGAAAGTCTCCTAATAATTGACATTGTAAAAAGTACACTGAACTCGCACGGAACTGAGACTGTGCGAAATAAGCTGGAATAAGTACTGAATAGAAGTCCAGACTTTTACGAAGTGAGAGATATGGTAGAGTTTGGAAATCATACTCAGATTCTAAAGCATGCTACATTAACATCGGTGGATGTTGAGCGATCATTCTCGACACATAAATGGATTTTTAACAAGTTAAGAAATCGCTTTACTCCAGAAAATATGGAACAAATTGCCACAGTATATGCATTTCATAATCTTAACAATAATTTAACATCAGATGAGGATAACATGCAAGATTTTGAAACTTTAATTCCAATTGCTAATTATTCAACATCATAGATAGATAGCTGTGTTCAAAAACCTATTGGTTTACTCTAATACCTCACTTCCAGTATAGGATAATCAATTTGTTTGTTTATAAAAAAAGTAATGTTACTTACTATTTTTTTGTCATTCATTATCATTCATTCATTCATTCAATCATAAAAGTATCTATAATAACGACTCCACTGCACTCTGTTCAAAATTGCCACCAAAAATCCCAACTCTAGTGATGAGGCCTTCACATTGAGACCTGATTTTTAGAAACCATTTAATCACAAAGACTTAACACCAGAATTAAGGATATTTAACTATCGCATGTCCAGAGCAAGACGAGTCGTAGAGAACTTGTTTGGAATATTGGCAAATCGATTTCGTGTGTATAAAACAGACATTAACTTGAACGTAGATACGATAGACAAAGTAGTCATGGCTACATGTGTACTGCACAACTTTTTACGCAGAAAATCAAATCAATACAATTGCAGTGGAGCCTTGGATGTTGAGAGCTGCGATCGTCAAATTACATTTGGTTATACCATAGATACACACAGAGATTTACAGGAGCTACAAGTATCTACAAATGCTGGATACCAATCAAATATTACGAAGCGTGTTCGAAACACTTTCGTTGATTATTTTAATAATGAAGGCGGTGTATCTTGGCATAATCACAGATGTGGATTGAATGAGTAACATGGGTAGAATATCTGTTTATTATAACTTAAGGACATAATTATTAACCATGTGTAATTAGCGTAGGTAGGTACCTATACAATAAATGTTTGAATTTTGACTTACCTGAGTGTTTTCCTCGTCCATACTAGACATTGAAGGTCTAGACATCTCCTAGTCTCTCGAAAAGTCAAGTAAGTGGAAGTACCATAAACTTGGGGATGGGACTTCATCTGTACCCATACCAGAATATTCAGTGTTAATTTTCTTTAATTCACGCCTGTAGACTGATCTCATGTTTTTTTTTTTTTCGTTACGAAATCTCGGTCTGCGCTTGGTTCCACTTCTTTCCATTTTCTCAATAATATCTCACAAGCCTGGGTCTTCATATCCCTATTACTGTACTCTTTGGACTTAATTTTCCATACAGCTGGAAGGGACTTATATAGATCTATAAATTCAACTAAGAATTCTCTCGAATATTTTCTTAATTCAAACATTTTTATAATAAAAACAAAGCAAACTGTGAATTAATTAACCAAAGTTGTCGTAAGTTGACCCAAACAAGTCTGGACATGCGTCCACACAGTGCAGTAGTCGGCGCAAACACGCATGTCTGCACCGACTTTTTGATGCCAGATACAAAAATGCACAGATGTCGTTACAGACTTGAGACTTCACGTCCACACGTCCCATTTGCACCGATTTAAGTCTGTACAGACACTTTGCGCAAACTAAAGTCTGTGCCGTGTGAAATATACATCGTAGAATTAAGACTAATACCTTTTTTCCATAATGTTTATCTTATAATGGAATAGTGTATTTACATACCGACGTACGTGCATGAAGAGATTGATGAATGTAGAGGAAGTGAAAGTTGTATGTTTAGCCCTGGCATTCCATAGTCTCTGCCTACCCCATTGGGAGACAGGCGTGAAGGTACGTATGTATGTATGTATGTATGTATTTACATACTAAAAAATAATTAAATCTTAAATGTTATCAAAACTTACCAACAATGACGAATATTTTTTCGAAAGTCTTCCTAACTAATGCCCGTCTATACACAAACAACTACGAAAGTAAAATAAAGATTTGTAGTAGTGTAAATCCAAACAATGTATAAAAAGGGCAATGTGCCGGAGAACTACAATATAACAACAATAAAATAACGAAACATCATATTATTCATTATTTTAAGATTTTATTCAAATAAAATAAATGATAATCATCATTAAAACACAAACAAAAAAAATAATGTTGATGGAGATCGTTGACGTCTCACATATGTAGGATTTTAGATTTTGTGCGGCCAAAATTATTTTAATTGCTATAACTATTCTAAAGGATATAATTGAATATAAAACACAACATTTTGTAAAAATTTTAAACATATATTAAAGAAAATATCATATTTGTGAAAAGAAAAACAAAAACTTAACGTCACAGACGTAAAAAATGAGTTAGTGTTAATTTATTTAATAAACACAATTTTAATTAATAGTAACAATTAGGTATTGCCCCACTTTACTTAACTACTCTGGATCCTCATCGTCCGAAGATTCTGGTGAAGCGGAGTCTGGTTTGGTGGGTAAAAGCATATCTAAAGTCTCCGGAGAAAAGGCTTTAGACATTTTTTTTCGCCTTCTTTGTTTTATGCTAATACTGCTAATGAGCGGATCAGAGCTCAATATTAGTCTATTATAGATGTCGCGGTTACACTGCTCGCGGGAAAATTTTCTTGCATAGTTTTCTCTATACGTGCGAAAGTGCTTATTTCGGGCCTCTTGAGCCTCCTCCGACAATTGGCCTATTGGGAGAAGTGATCTCTCTATTATAGCAGCACCATGTATGAGCACTTTGTGCAAAGTAGGGTTCATCGGGTGCCAACAATAATGCTGCACATATAATTTGGCGGTGTCCAGTGCATACTCATCATATTTTTTGGCGTCAATAATGTATCCACTTGAAAGCGTTTCTATAATGACTTTCAGTCTGTAAATTAAGTTGAAATTCACTCCAGTTATGTCCGAGGCCAATTGGGGGTTCTCGAAAAACCTACGGGCGTTGTTTCAGTCATTTGTGTTCCCAAAGTTGGACTTGGGCATGTCAATGAGTAACCCGGTTTCAATTCTAAATCTGTCTTGGATTTTTTGTTTAGCAGCCAACTCCAAGGCTTTTTCTTCCGTCGTTTTTTTCTGTCTGTATTTTTTTACCTCTAATTTATAGCCCAAGTGCAAAACGCTCTCAAAAATTCTGATTCTGGCATGTAGCACAGATATTCCGAAGTCTAAAGTTTCAGGACTTATGTCATATTTTTTGCTCACATTATTAAAATCTTTTGATGTGGCTTTACAAATAAAGCATCGACTGGTCGACTTGTTGTCGGTTGCAGCATTGCAAACCTTGCCGTCAATCATGGTCATTTTAAATATGTGCTTGTACGTAAATTTATTTCCATTAATTTGGATTTCCGTGGGAACCAAATTCTTTACCGACTCTTCAACGTAACTGATTTCTTCTTTGGTCACATCCATGGATTCTTTCAGAAATCTGAATCTTATAGGTCGACAATACCGGGGGGAAGATGTAGAAGGATTCTCCCAAATAACTCTTTTGTTATCTTTGCCACAAAATATTTGTAAAGGGACAAATGAGCTCAAAAATATATTGGCGTCCGAATCACCAGGATTTTCACACTTTTGTTTATATCTGGCTTGCTGGGAGCCATCACATCCCATTTATTTATAATGGTTAAAGTCTGTCTATCTTCTTCACTAGTAGTTAAAAGTACTTCCTCTAAGTACATTGAAAGGCGCATAAGAGTTATGTCAATAAGACTTTGCAAAGTACTCTCTGCATACAGACTGGTCACTTTTATATTTTGTTCAGGTGGATAGCATTCTTTTTTGGCCTCTAATAATCTGTCGTAGCTAGGATAAAGTGACTTATTTGTCTTACGTATGATTTCATACTGCTGTCGTGTAAGGTCGGCCTCTATAAACATCGCCAATGCTTCTTGAGGTGTTAATATATTGTGTTTGTCGAGTTCACTTGATGACTTGTAGGCATTTCTGTATTTTTCTGCCCTTGTTGGCGATTTTATGATTTCTTTAAGGATTTCTGACGCATTTCGAAGTCCCTTAGCTCTCAAAGTTGACTGAGCAGCATGAATAATAACAGACTCGTCTTCTGCGGCCGAGCGTACCAATTCAATTTTGCGACGCTTGCCTCTCTCACTTGACGCTTCAAATGATTTCGAAGGGCGGCCTGGATGATTTTGAGCTTTAATTGGGATTTCAAACGTGGCATTTAACCATGACTGGTTTGATTTTAAGAAATCATTTTCATTTCTATGTGCTTTAGACCATTTTTTCTTTATGGCAGTCTTGAAGTAAGCAATATTTCGCCTTAGTTTCTTTATATTTTCTTCTGTGTCGCCATGAGAAGAAAACAGGTAATTTTCTAAATAGGCCAATTTTTCAACCATAGTTATTAAATTCTGGCTTTGCATTTTATTGTAGAGAAATTGACGAGTGACTAATTTTGTTCCGGATGACGCAGGAGAACCTACGACGAAAAATAAAAAATATTATTTTTTGGGTAAATTTTTTAACATAACTTTTTTTACCCTACCGGCACCTACCGGCAGCTGATTTCTATCAGAATCATAAGAGAAGAGTATTTAATATTATGATAAATAATAATTTTACGGCGAGAGGAAGCGATAATATAACTAAATTACTTTTAAATTGAAATATCAAGAATATTTTTTCAAGAAAACGTAATATGTTTAGAAGCTTTAAAATAAAGGTTTTTTTTATACTATGCAAACAATTTCTATAATATGAAATGGTATTTACCTGAAGCACTAGAATCCATTTTGTTCACTTTGATAACTGTCTTCAAATCAAAAATATAGACGACGAAAAATAGGTCACTTTAAAAGCGTAAGGAGCGAGCGCGTGCGTAGCGGGAGACTTAGAAGTTCCGACTACCTGCGCACTCACCCCGCGCGGGTATCGAAGCCGAGAAGACCGGTTTGTTATCGCCTTTTCTATTGTTAACGTAGAGAGATATTAAAATTTGTATTTGTAACTACTTTAAAAACTTCAATTTTGGCCGCATGAAACCGAAAATCCTACCTATGTGCGTCTTAAACTGAAGTTGTCGTTGGTGGTTGTGCAAAAAAGTTTGGTAGTGTTCAAATTCAAATTCAAATTGTTTATTGCGTATCACATTACAAAAACATAGAAGGGAATACAGGTAGGTATACATGTGACACCCTGCAAGGGCACAGCAACGTAGATCTAGAAGGGCTAACTATATTTAATCAACCTAAGAACAGTGTCTACAACTGTCAAAATGTATGAACTAACACTCGCTTAACACTTAACATGGTAATAATCTAGGTTAACATGGTAATAAGTTTAAATATTATATATACACACAAATATCCATTAATATCCGAACATAGTAGTGTTAGTTTTGTATAATTATAATAAATGTTTTGAATGTATAGGTATTATAATTTAAAATCTGATTGTGTTAAGGAATAATGCTTTTTTTGTATAAATGTGTTCACCTGTAATTTGGGTATATGTTAATCCTAGTTAACTTTAATTATTAAGCCCACTTTAAAGTCAATATTGTGCTCTGTTAGAGTCCCGTATTAAATAAATAGTTAAATAGTAAGGTGGTATGAAGTTATCTTTACATAGTCTCATCAGAACTTTGTTTAAATTAAGAGACTACTACAACTAGTCAAGGGATCGTAGTTGAGGTTCGAGTTTTTTTCTGTCAACAGAACATAGTCGATTTACAAATAGGTAAATTATTATTAACCGAGCCGTTACATTGGGCGAAGGATACTAAGGTAAAATCAGAAATGGGAAATAGATAAATTGACTAACCATCACATTAGACAACTGTTGATACGCCGCACCAACCGCCGCCGAAACTAGTATTATTTATTCGTAATAGATAATTTGTCAAATCGTTAAAAAACCAAAACAAGTAATGAATAAATGAAAATATTAGAAGTGATCTTTCGGGCAAACGTTAAAAAACCCAAACCATAGTTGAAGAAAAATATTTGTCTAACCAAAATCCGGACAAACATTTTTCAGAGTTGAGATAAGTAAAGATCGGTAATGGAGCGTCATACAAACCTCGGCGAGGTCGATCGCCGCTCGAAGGGTTAAATAAAATCATTATTGTGTCAAATTAGGGTTGATGTGAGCTAGCTGACAGTGTTAGGAGGTAGGTTGGTTTATAAGAGAATACATAGGTACCTACTCTAGCTTCCAGGTGGCTGAGATCTAAAAGATATGATCACAAGAGAGTTATAATAAAATGTGAAATCGTTTAGGCACTTGTCCCACCGCCGGCGAGGAAGTGATAAGCTATCGACTATATTCTCGCTCAACAAACGAACAAAAGATATAGATCCCGTGGCAATAAAAGAGACGGACATATTAATAGTTGATCGCTGGCTGTTCATACTGCCGGCGAGAACTCTCTCTCCAACAAAAGATATAGATCCCGTGTTAATAAAAGAGACGCATATATTAATAATTGATCGCTGATTCTACTCGCTTCTCGCTCATCGTCGGCGGTGGGACAAGTGCCTTAAGCTTAGTAGGTAGCCTATTTTAAGCTTGTAATTATACGTAAGAGTAACATTGTTTTAATTTCGTAAATAAATATGTCTTACTTTTGCGCATAACTCAATAACTGATGTACAGTCAAGTGCAAAAATATGTATCAAAAGAATCCACTCGTAAAATATGGTACGAGCAGGGACTCTGCACCGGCTAGTGGGCTGCGACGAGATTGAAAAACAGGTAAACTTCCTAACGGAATCAATAGTGGAATGTTACCACCAAGCATGTCCCTTATCTAACCCTCCTGGCAATCACAACGAGCGCGTGAACTGATGGGGCCCGGAGCTGGAGAGACTCTGGAAAAAGATCAGGCGGCAATTAAACAGGGCGATGAACACAGGCGCAGATCAAGACTAGGACAACTACAAAGCCTCCAAGTCTAAGTACAAAAAACGCCTAAAGTACAGAAGTACGAACTCATGGCGCAACTTCTGCAGCAGCATTGAAACATGCACACAGGCTAACAGGGTAAGGAAAGTTCTCTCCAACCAGACAACGCACACCATGGGCTCCTTACGAAAGCCAGACAGCACCCTGACCGGCTCGCCAGAGGAAGCAGAGAATATTCTGTTACAAACTCACTTCCCTGGATGTATAATATCAAAACCGGTAAGCTGGACGCGGGAAGGAATCGTCCCCACGGAAGCTGACTGGGAATATGCATACAAGGTAACCGATCCCACGAAAATAAAATGGTCCATCAACAGCTTCAACTCATTCAAATCACCAGGACTGGACTGGATATTCCCCGCCCTACTAAAGTGGGGTGGCGAAAACCTGACACATCTACTCACGGTGATCCTAGCAGCCTGCCTTGCGCACAGATACCTACGTGCCATGGCGCTGGAGGGAGGTCAAAGTAACATTCATGCCAGGTAGAGGTGACTACTCGGACCCCAAATCATACAGACCTATCAGCCTCACCTCGTTTTACTCAAAACTCTGGAGAGAATGTGCGACAGGCACCTGCGTGAAGGGGACCTGGTCAACACACCAATACACCAAAATCAACATGCCTACAGTCAAGGTAAATCCACAGACTCTGCCCTGCATGCAGTGGTCTCCAGGCTCGAGGAAGCCATCAAGAGTAAATCACTACGTCTGGACGTTTTCATCGACATAGAAGGAGCATTCGACAAGACCAACTTCAGTAGCATAACAACAGCACTGGAAAGGCACGGGGTAAACGCAGTCATGACCCAGTGGTTAGGTAACATGCTCAGCAAAAGAATTATCAGGCTAGAAGCGGATAAGACCTAGCAAGCACTCGTGGCGAAAGGATGTCCCCAAGGGGTCGTTCTCTCGCCACTGCTATAGAACCTGGTCGTGAACGAGCTGATCACTAAACTCAACGACTGTCACTATTACACGGTGAGTTACGCAGACGACATAGTAATCTTCACGAGCGGTAACATCACCGGTACGGTATGTGACATCACCCGTTCAGCACTGCAAATCCTGGAACGCTGGTGCATACGCAATGAGCTATCCGTCAACCCAAAAAAGACGGAGATAGTAATGTTCACAAACAAACGCAACCTAGGCAACTACAAACTCCCTAAGATATTCGGC